>ML784107.1:669612-692840 GCA_009831015.1 Picea engelmannii | reverse complement strand
ACGCCTTCCCTTTCCCCTCCCTCGATCCCCCTTTATTACCAGAATCCCCATATGAAGCACCAGGCGATCAGTTGCCTTTCTCTTACATCAGCTCACCCCCCTCACCTGATGTAGATCCTCCTTCACTCGTGGGACATGATGGCTCTCCCAGCATTTAACGACATGTCGAGTCTCATTTGGTTTCATGCCCTCTTGTTTAACCCACCCACCAAGCTCTACTACCCTCTTGGCTCTGGACCTTTTCCCCTGCTCTCCCCTTCACAACCCCCCCCAGCCAGTCTCAATAGCCTCATGTAGAACATCTGTGCACCCCCCACGTACTGCAACACCATGCGACGCAAACCCATAGACCCATCTACATTACCAGTTTACACCATGGAAGACCTACGAGAACAATTTCAAGGCCCGTGGACTGACTATAGTTGTATGGAGGAATGATCAGGATCGAAATATCGGGAACTACAGTAGGAAAATCAAGCGATCCGGGAAAATATGGTCGAAATTCAAACTCAAATGCAGCAATTGGAAACCAGGCACAACCAGGAACTGGCTATTATTCTGAGGGGAGTTAATTGCAACATGAGGCAGATAGGAGAAGTTACCCATCGTCTGGGTAACCCATAGCAGCAAGCCCACTCAACAAGCACGTACGAATCTCGGATTCCATCTACCTTTCACTTGGCGGCTAGCAATGACCAATACATCCCAATGGCTCCAGGTTTCTCTAACTGTGTCTAGGAGGAGGATAATCATGCTCAGAACCATGGGGAAGCACGTCAAGCAGTAGAGAACCAAGAAACACAGCGAAACCATCCAGGTTCACCTCACCCTTAGCTCTGGTCTCCCATGAAATGTAAATTTCTGTTTTAATTAAATAGTTTTATAGCCATATTCACATGGAAAATTTGTAGCCTACACAGTACAATGACCAACTCTCATACTAGCATAGAAAGACCCGTTTGTATCCACGACATTAGCAGAGGTGTAGCACCCTGCAGTCTATCTTTTTTTGGAATTCTGGCAATTTTTGATAATACATAAAAATACTTGTTTCTGTTAAAAAAAAACGTATAGATAGAAACCAGGCACAACCAGGAACTGGCTATTATTCTAAGTGGATTTAATTGCAACATGAGGAAAATAGGAGAAGTTACCCATCGTCTGGGTAACCCACAAAAACAAGCCCACTCAACAAGCACGAACGAATCTCGGATTCCATCTACCTTTCACCTGGAGGCCAGCAATGACCAATACATCCCAATGGCTCCAGGTTTCTCTGACTGTGTCTCGGAGGAGGAAAATCAGGCTCAGAACCATGGGGAAGCACATCAAGCAGTGGAGAACCAAGCAACACAACGAAACCATCCAGGTTTACCTCACCCTTAGCTCTGGTCTCCCATGAAATGTAAATTTCTGTTTTAATTAAATAGTTTTATAGCCATATTCACATGGGAAATTTGTAGCCTACACAGTGCAATGACCAACTCTCATAATGGCATAGAAATACCCATTTGTATCCACGACATTAGTAGAGGTGTAGCACACTGCAGTCTATCTTTTTTTGGAATTCTGACAATTTTTTATAATACATAAAAATACATGTTTCTGTTAAAAAAAAAGTATAGATAGAATTTCATCTTTATTTTTTGATCATTTTTATATTTATTAGATCTAAGGTTATAAATTAGGTTATAAATTAGCATATATTTATTATAATATTGGATGGGATCTTTCAAGTATAGATATATTTTCATCATTATTTTTTGATCATTTTGATATTTATTAGATCTAAGGTTGAGATGAATTTGCTCTAGTTACATTAAGAGTAATGATATACATCCAAAACCTAAATAGATATGTTGAGTATGTAACATGAATAAATTAAATTGAAAACAATTACAATCATTAAAAAAAAAACATTATGTAATGATAAAAAAATCTTTAAAAACTACATCATAACAATTGCAAAACTATATTTAGGGGTGGTAGGTGTGGGGGGAGTCATCTATGATTTTGATGGAAAAAAAATAACTGATTTTTCCTAGGGTTTGGGGAGAAAAACCAATAACAGAGTAGAGACCCTAGTAGTTTACATGGGGCTAAAACTAGAACACGAACGAAGTATCCAAACTCTAACGATGATAGGGGATTCTGAAATTGTTATAAAGGAGCTTCAGGGTCTCTCAAACTCAGCAAATCAAAATGGTGATGATTTCTATCTTATTTTCTAGTCTCGTTGATACATACTTTTTTTAGTAGACCTTCTTATTTTTGTTGATGGATTATTTATCAAAATGGTTTATAGGCCTTTTATACAATAGTGTGGTCTATCAAGAAGTGAATATAAACTCATAATTATCTTCAATAGTGAATGAATTTTAAATAAGATTTAGATGACAAGTCCATGATAAGTGTAAGTGCAATGAATTTTTAATAAGATTTAGATGACAAGTCCATGATAAATGTAATTGTAATGAATTTTAAATAAGAGATGACAAGTCCATGATAAATGTAAGTGCAATATGCACATGAAAAATATAATTTCCATTCAAATTATATAGAAATTGTGATTTTTCTTTGGAAAGCAATATTACATCTTTATGTTTAACTTTATATTATTATTTTTATGTTATATATAAATTTGATATATTTCTTACTAATATATATATATATATATATATATATATATATATATATATATATATATATAATTATTATTACTCTTATAACTATTATAATATTTTTCAAACCTATATGTAATGATATTAGCAATATCCAAGTTACAATATTTCCTACATATCTAAAGAAGCACCTCTTATTACAATAAAAAAGAAATTATTTTTTAAGGTTGAGTGCAAGAAGTTCATGGCCAAAAAAGTGAAATGGGCATGAGTTAGAACAAGTACTCGCAGGAATGCACACACATTCCTATACATATAGGTTTGGATGTGGTCGAACGTCCACATCGATTGCCACGTAGGATTAGTGGCAGGAACGCGTGCATGTTCTTAAGAACACATGCACAGTATTAAGAATGTGTAATCGATCTTAAGAATGTGTGTGTGGTCTTAAGAACACATGCACGGTTCTAAGAACGTATACGCATTCTTACTGATAAAATTATTTATAGGGCCCGAGTGTGATTTGTTCCCATTGTGCAGAAATCGTGCTCACGTTTCTCTCATTGGAAAAATATCATGGAGCTAGAAAGAAGGAAGAAAGGGAGGATATTTACACTGTCTAAGTATGTTACATTTTTTTTAATTTTAATCCAATTTAGTCATTCCAATTTAGTATTTTGCTCCAAATAATCTAACTAAAAAAATAATTGTAATTTTTTATTTTAAATAAAAAATGAACCTATTTTGCATGACATGGATTTTAAATTGAAGCATATATAATACAATGGAACCCCAAGACAATTTAAACTTCTCAAGAGAAAACCAACAATATCAAAACCCCAACTCACCACCACAACACAATGTAAACATTGAAATTGATGAGGGGTTGGTTATATTACAAACCCTTGAGGAACAATTAAGGCAGATTAAAGAGCCTAACAGAGTTTCCTTGGACACTTATTTGGACATTATTGTTTAGTCCATTGCAAGTGCCCAATGAAAATTGACCTCTATTTCTAATTATAGGGAAGCAATGTACGAGTGTTATAGCATTGGTTTGGATAGAAACCAAGTCAAATAACTGGGCATTTCATAACAACAAATATTGTCTATTTTTATGGATCCTAGAAATGGACAAAAACTACCATTGACCAGGAAACACATCTCCATTGATTGTTGCATCCATCCCTATATTAGTAAAAAATGGATGGATAGTTGGTATATGTTTTTTCATAAACCTCCCTGCAATAATAAGGAGATTCCCTTATATTTTATGAGGAAATTATGTGTTGAGTTTATTATGGGTAATCATGTCAACTACTTTGACATTGTTGAATTCAATGGGGTGGGTCAAGGGTGTGCATAGGATTGAGAGCATGCCAGAGTGACTATGTGTTAGGTCATCTCCCCCCCAAGCGAAGGCTTGACCTCCCTACCCAACATCCTCATGTTGTAGAGAACTTGCAACAAGTAAAACTAGTCATCTCATCATTGACTTGTATCCTAGTGCAACACAATAGCTTTGTTGCACTATATTGGTAGGAGGTGCCTTCTAGTGACATTGATAGACAGGTTGGAGCATCAACATGTATAGGAGAGTACAGTGAGGAGAGGGAACATGGACATAGCAACTATCCATGTGAACCTCACAGATGCTCGAGTTGCGGGAAGACATGTTATGGGACTATAGAACCCAATGGACAACATAGCTTCATGGAGGAGGTTAGTAGCTTAAACCTCTTTATGTTCTTCATCATTATATATTTATTTTTTATTTTGTGTATTTATATAGATATTTGATTGTATGTTGTTTTGCAATTGTTTCGTCCTAGTAGTAGACCCTCTACACCTATGGATGCATTAGTAGAGGAAGAATTTTCATTGGGTGCACCATACACATAAGTATGTATCAAATTTGATAGATTCAACATATTCATTTCTTTATTTTATGACATCCTCGATTTTTTTATGTGTTCTCATATTTCTACAGAATTCGACACCAGACGATGTCGGGGATTGTCCATCTGGGATGGACAAGTCACCAGCATCACAGGTATCATGTGTATAGTTAATATCATATAATTCTCAAATTATTTGTGTTTATGTTTTTGAATTTTACTATTTGATACTAATAGTTCAATTTTATTCATATGTATGAAGGTCGCCGATATATTTTCTCAGTATAGTAGTATTGCACCCCCTGGGCACCTGGGTGTTGCTTCTAGGTTAAATTTATTTAGGCTTAGGGTGTTGGAATCACTTGTATAGCCTGTGAAGGTCCATCACAACCCACCTTACTTCCACCGACCCACAACACCACTTTTGACCCCATCGACAAAGACTGCCACAATAGAGGTTCTATCAGAGAAAGTTGTACAACCTAGTGCTCCATATGCCAGTGAATACCCATCAATGCCTGAGATATTCATGGTGAGATAATACATTGATGATATTTTTTTATGTCTCATTAATTTTCTTTTACGCATATTTGTTTAATTTGCTTGACTTGATCCTTGTAACTGATGCAGGGTGGAATTACATAGATATTGGGGTCGCAGAGGAGGGTAACTACCTCACGATTGACAGTTTCATATGTGGTGAGTTGTCTTTGGTTAAATTACAAAGTATCATTTTGTATGTTTATTAATTCATTAATGAAAAAAATTATAACATTGTTTATTCTTTGTGCAGTCTCTAGAGCATTGAAGCACACCTAAGCCTTGAACCTATCGAAATACATCCTCGAGAAAGAGAATAAAGATAGATTTCCATGATGCTCCTAAGGGTGGTGAGGGTGGAAATGGTCAATGATTGACCAACTACTGCCATTTTGTATCTAGGCCACAATAGAGATATTTTTTCATGTTAGGGCACGTGTTGTCACTTTGTATACTAGGCACGAGTTGCCATTTTGTAAAAAATGTACTATTTAGATGATGTTGACTACACACACACACACACATTTCATGGCATTTTTTTACGAATATCATTGTTTATACATTTGATGTTGATGAATATATGAATTCCAAAGTGTATGAAGTTTATGCATATTAATCCCTTGATTTGTTTCTAAAGAGATTATAAATAATTTCATTACGCATTAAGGAATGGCTTATGGTGGAAAATATTACTAAGTGCTAAATACATAAGAAATTATTGTTTCTCAAGTAGCATTGTTTGTTAATCAACCATGTATCTCTACATCATCGATAGATCATTCCTTCTAAATTATTTGAATAAATGTTGTGGATATCTATATTGTAACTCACAACCAACAATATGGACTACCTATTGAATTATCTCCATCTAAATCCAATGACAATCCAGACTCAAATAATGGTCACTTGAACATACTATGACCTAAAAAATGGCATATTACAATAATTTATTATAGAAATAAATTTTATCATTTATCTTCTACATAATTGTAAATAACTTAACAGTTTCAACTCAATGCCATTTTCTAGGGCACACACATTATTCGCCTCTTTCTATGCATGAAATATATAAAATAATTTGATTGATGTGTAACCCTTCATAAATGTCAAAAAGACTAGTCAAGGACTCATTAATGCACATGTTTTCTTAGATTGTGTAGTGGATATATGTCAATTATTAATAACATTTATTTAGTATTCCTTGATGTCCACTAAACTTATTGATTTTGATCAATAGAACGTGAGAGTTCACATGGAAACTAGATCTTAGAATGGGTATCATTTTCCACCTAAAAATAAAGGTTTTGAGGTTACATTTCATGACACACCATAGAAAGTAATGCTATGTTACCAAAATTCCTACAGGGAGACTTGAAACCATTATTCTTTTCCTTTCATCATCTATGATATTTTATTGCACATTACTACCCAATTTTTGGGTTATAGAGCACAAGGAGACAAAGGAACCTCCCAAACCCAATCCCAGAAACATGTTGATTCCATTCCATTTCCATGCCATTGCCATACCATTCCATTTTTATTCCTTACCAAGTCATCCCATGGCATACCATTGTCATTTCCATGCAATTTTCAAACCTTTCCATTCCATTCCATTTCCATGCCTTGCCAATTCATGTCATTCCATGCCATTTACATGCATTTCCATTCCAATGTTATGCCTTGCCAACACATGACATGACATGCCATTTCCATGACTTTCCAAGCCATGCCATTGTCATGTAGCTTCCCATGCCTTCTCATGTAGTTTCCCATTTTAACCTATATAAAAATATATATAACTTCCCATTGTCATGTCATAACATTTCCATGCCTCTCCAAGACAATAAATGATATTAACTAAGTTACAACAGGATAAATATAACAACCCTTAACACAAGTAATCATTAAATTAAAGGGGGATGAAAATTCAATCATAGGCTAAGGTTTAGACAACAAATGCTTGTTGAAATTCAAGATGACACATAAGATCCATAGAATATTCAAGACATCAAGCCCTGGAATACTCAAGACATCATTGCTATGCCTTCCAAGCCATTCCATGGAATTCCATTTCCATTTCATGACATTTCCATGCATTTCCAATCCATGCCATTGTCATGTAGCTTCCCAAGATGGTACATAACATCCCTACAATATTCAAGACATCAAGCCCTAGAATATTCAAGACATCATTTCCATGGCACATAAAACCCCTAGAATATTGAAGACATCATTTATATTCCATTGCCATGCCTTTCCCTGCCATTCCATTCCCATTCCATTTCCAGGCCATGCCATGGCATGCCATTCCATGCCAATTCATGGCATGACATGCCTACAATATTCAAGACATCAACCAATTGCATTTCCTTTCCATGGCATGCCTCACCTTTGCATGCCTTTCCATTCCATGCCATGCATTGTCTTTCCTTGGCATGTCATTCCTTGCCTTACCATGAATTGTCATGCATTTCATTACAATTTCATGCCATGCCATGCATTTCTTTAACTTACCATTCCATTCCATTCCATGTAGGACTTGTCATACCTTTCCTTGCCATGACATGCCTTGTCTTGCCTTGCAGTGGTATGGTATGGTAATGTATGGCATTACTTGCCTTAACCTGCACGGTATGGTATGGTATGATATTGTATGGTGTTCCTTACTTTTCCATGGTATGGTATGGTATGGTACGCATTGACTTTTCATTACCTTGTATGGTATGGTATGGTATGCATTTCCTTGCCATTTCCTTGTATGGTATGGTATGGTTTTCCTTGCCTTGCCATTTCCTTACATGGTATGGTATGGTATGGTATGGTATGCCTTGCCATGTCATTGCCTTGTATGGTATGGCATGGTATGGTATGCATTCACTTTCCTAGCCTTGCCATTTCCTTGCATGGTATGGCATGGTATGGTATGGTGTGTGTTTCCTTTCCATGCCTTTTCATGTCTTGAATTTCCTTTCCTTTCCTTTCATGGTATGGTATGGTATGCTTGTCCTTGCCTTGCATGGTATGGTATGGTATTCATTGCCTTGCCATTTCCTTGTATTGTATGCATTGGCAATGGTATGGTATGGTATGGTGTGGTGTGGTATGCATTTCCTTGCCATTTCCTTGCATGGTATGGTATGGTATGGTATGCATTCCGTTTCCATTTCCTTGTATGGTATGCATTGGCAATGGTATGGTATGGTATGGTATGGTATGCATTGGCAATGGAAATGGTATGCATTGGCAATGGAAATGATAGTCATTTTCAATTGTATGCATTTCCTTGCCATTGTATGGTATGTATTGGAAATGGTATGGTATGGTATGCATTGGTATGGTATGGTATGGTATGGTATGGTATACCATTTCCTTTCCATTGTATGTTATGGTGTGGTATGCATTGCCTTTCCATTTCCTTATATGATATGCATTGGAAATGGTATGGTATGGTATGGTATGCATTGGCAATGGTAATGGTATGGTACAATATGGTATGGTATGCCTTGTCTTGGATTTCCATTTCCATGCATGGTATGGTATGGAATGGTATGTAAGTTAAGGAAAGGTATGGTATGCCTTGCCTTGCCTTGATATGGTATGGTATGCTATGATATGGTATGCATTTTCTTAGCATGTCTTTCCATGGTATGGTATGTCTTTCCTTGCCTTGCCTAGCTATGGTATGGTATGTTATGCCTTGGCATACCATGCCTTGTCATGCCTTGCCTTCACTTTCCATGTCTTCTCTTTGCATACCATGCCTTTCTATACCATTCCTTTCCATCGCATGCCTTGCCATATCCTACCATGCCATACCATTACATTCCTTGCTTTTCCTTCACCTTCCATGCCTTTCCTTTTCCATGCCATGCCTTTGTATACCAATGCATGCATTTCCATGCCATTCCTTTTTATACCATACCATGCCTTTCCTTGCCAAGCCATGCCTTGCCATACCATCCCATGCCATGCCTTCACTTGCCATGCCTTGCCTTCACTTTGCATGCCTTGCCTTAAATTCACTTGCCACGCCATACCATGTCAAGCCTTCACTAAATAAACAAGTTTAATACCTATATGAAAAAGTTTAATACATAAATCAACAAGTTTAATACGTAAATAATGCTTGTACTAAATGAAAAAAATTTAATACGTAAAAATTCAATTGACTTGGAAGAGGACAACCATGGAAATGTCCCATGTCATGAACATTCAGTCACTTTACCTTTGCACCTTGCACTGAAATTAGAAATGCTATTTGAAATATATGCATGTAACTATGATTCAAAGGATGGCTTGGTGAATAGTGAAGATGGAATATTGAAAGGCTATACGAAGACAAAAAAAGTAGATGTCCTTTGGATTAAGTTCCATGAACCGCATGTAAGCAAGAGACAAGCAAGAAAGTTGTTTTATCTATATAATTCAAACACTACAAGTGATTGGAATCCTATTTTTTGAATATCAAAGCCAGTCTCGACATCAGCAAAGACAGGTCGATTGAATATTCGCAAACATTTTTAGATTAAAATTTCATATGCACGTACAGTCCACATATCAAAAGGACTAACACTTAATAATGTTTCATTTCAACCTACTAGAATTCAGATACATGGACTTGTATACAAAGCATTGTCCCGTGTCAGAAGCATAGACTCCTTGTATTTACTAAGTCCTCTTTCAAAAGATAACTTCAAAGTGAAAAAAAAAGTCGATATTCATATGGAATGACTGAGGACCACCACAAAACGTGAACTGCATTATGATTACCAATCCATACAAGCAAATTCATTTTTATCAATTCTCTCGCTTAACAAGCACAACTTAAATGCACACATGGATGATATACTGAATGACTATGATTTAATGCAATTCGACATTCTGTGCTTGCAGGAAACACACATGGCATTATGCATGCAGAACAAACAATTCCCAAATCACAATTGCATATCAAGTTACATTACACATGGGGTGATGATACTAGTGAGAAAACATGTACCAATTTTGGACCACATACATATCGAAGAAAAGAATGTTGAATTGGTGCTTGCCAAATTTTTTTCCCATGGAACATAAGTTGCAACACTAAATCTATACGCTTCTCCCCATGCAACATTCTTCAACATAGTAAATGTTATTTCCAATGCATTGGACAATTTCCATCTGAACGGATCCATTGTACTTGTAGGAGACTTCAATATTAACATGCTACAAAATACTAGAAAAACAAAAGAATTGCAAAACTACATGTGCAAATACAGTCTGTGCTTTCTTCTGAACAACACAGCCCATCTGCAAAACACACTTACTAACCATGTCTCGTCCAATGTGCCCATTTCTCAATACAGTATGTTTTTCTTAGACACATATTGGTCTGATAACGATACAATTGGTATTGCACTTGAATTATGACATATACATAAAACTTATTGCAAACTCATATTTCTATGTTTCAAGGCATATATGTATCTTCGATTTATACACATAGTGTTCTGGTGAGCATACAGATGGGCTTCTACTCTAATTATAAAATATACATTGTGCAAAAAAATAAGGTACATCCTCAAAAAAACTATTTGTGACTCTATTCATCTTATTCAATTTCTTTTTGTATATGTACATAGTAGTTTAATTTTTCTTAACATATGAGCTTATGTTCATATTCCTTTTGTTTTGTACTTTTGTTGATAGAAACATAAAGGAAAACTAGAAGGCGCAAATAACTCCTACCCAAAGATGTACATGAATCAATGCAAAGGTGCATTCTTTTTCTGCCTGTGTTCCATACTAAACAATTTTTCCTTTACTTTCTTTGAATTTGTCAAATTTGTTTGCAGGTATGTTATTTTTTTTTCTTTTTCTTTTTCTTGCACCGAGAAGCCACTACGATGCACGTTCGCCATCCATCAAAACTACAATGTTGAGACAGCCAACCAGCAAGTCCATTTGTCAATATGTATATCACCCAACTATAATTGTTATTTCCAAGACACAAAACATTAGATGCACAATGTGCAACTCGCAAGTGCGTGATCCAAATAAGTGGCTAGGTATGGAATAAGGGATCTGTGCATCATAAGAAATTTGTAGGGCACTGAACAATAGAGACCCATTTCTAACCTCGCCAACCCGACAACGCGTGATGCACAAACTGTACATGATCTATAAATTCTCAGCCACCCAAAAAGGCCACTTGTCAATTTGTATATCACGGAACTGTATGTGCTATTTGTAAAACACGAAACAATAGAGGATTATTTTTTGACCCCTCCTATCCGAGAACCTGCAAGTATGGAATGCGATATTGGTACACGATCTATAAAATCTCATGTCCATACTTTATAAAGTCACATATTTACTTTTGCCTCCTTTCTACACACACTGATCTAGTAATCACAGACTTGGTGTTGCACATGAGCTATGAAATGTGAAGTGGGAGTTGGACAGAGCCCTTTTCTTTTCTTAGGAAATTTTTAACCCACTAGCCTGAGAACCCAATTTCTATATGGTGGAAATCAGCCCAATGTACAACCCACAAATATGTATTGCTCGTTTGTGGGAGCCCACTAGCCCTGGAGTAGAATCTTGAGTCGGTCACCTCACAAATCCTCTTCTCAATTTATTATCATAAGATATTTGCAAGGCACTGAACAATAGAGCGTTGTTTTTGACCCTGCCAGCCTGAGAACCCGCGATCCAAAAACTGTAGATGGTCTATAAAATATCGGCCAAGACGCAATTCTTCTTCTCAATTTGTATATCGTGGAACTTTGTGTGGTTCTTGTATAACACAGAACAATAGAGGGCTTCTTTTGAACCCACCTACTCGAGAACCCGCGATCCCAAACCATGCATTTTTAGACTTGGCCATTCCTTCCTTTCTTGCTCTTCCCCATGGTTGTTACCTTCACATGTGTGCATGATAAAAAATATTGTTTATGTATATGTGTATATATGTATTCTTTCTAAATCTTTAATGCTAATAGGTCATCGTGTAGCTACCATATAAGCTGTCATTGATGCACGCAAGGTTCGAGAAGTTTTTCCATTAATGCAATTTTTGCAAAGAATTTTCTTCTCCCTTCCCAGTTTTAATTTCAAATGCCATGGAATGCCATTCACACACCGCCATATTGCTTCCTTCACGAAACCTCCAATCGCTTCCCAGTCTTAATCTCAAATACCATGGAATGTCCTTCGCACGCCGCTAGCTTGGTTCGTTCACGAAACCTCCTATCCTTAAATTTTCTTCAGCGTAACCCTCACCTTCACACTTCTAAGTTTTCAATAACTGCGCTTTACTTCTAACAGGTCACCATACAACACGCATAGATATTGTCATTAATGAGGAAATTTTCCATTCACATGCATTGAAGCAATGTTTGTGGGGGGTTATATTGTCCCCTCCATTTCTTCATTTCAAGCAACGTCTAGAGCTAGCCAACCTTTTGATAAACTACTGCCATCAGATCCACAAAATTTTTATAAAGATACAATGAACATCTTCCTCAAAAGCTTCCTGTGCAGAAGAACAGAAAAAGAATTGTAGGGGAGGCAGAGCAAGACGAAATTTACCGTCAAAAAATGGATCTTGACGTTGATTTGGAAACCATATTCTGCAACCTTGATCAACTCGCACATTCAATTCAACATGCCTACTCAATGGACATGGTTGATACCAAATTTTTTTACGAAGATGAATCCTTCATATTCCAGAGCATTGTTTTTGAAACCGAATCAAAAAAATTAATCATTGAAAAAAGAGATGTAAAAAATAAGAAAAGAAAACATCGTTCAGAACTTGATTTTTCCAATATGCACACATCAAAAATCTCTCAACTTCACAAGGCAACCGAAGATTCTCTTCATGATTCCGCTGGAGTCATTGAAGCCGAAAATGCCAGACTAAAGAACCAGATTAAGGAATTAGAGGAAGCTTTGTTTCCTATGCCATTGCTTGGAAGTTCCTTAGAAATAGCCATGCTTGCGACTACGTGCACCCCTGCAACAAATATAAAAGGGTCCTCTAGATTCCTCGCATACTGTAGAGGATATGTGGAGAAAAGTATGAAAAAAAGAATAGAACTGATTGCCAAGGCCTGGGAAACATCACAGAATATGGATTCCCTGGGGAGCAGGGCACATAAATTGCTCCTACTTCTGCATACGGATTTAAAGAATGAAGAAAATTTCTATGTGCACTTGGTCATCCCTTTCACCTTTCATGTCAACAACATGCCATAGATGAGAAGAAGACAACATGATCTCCTGTCGAAAAAAAGGCTCACTCAATTAGAAGCATGCTGGAAACAGAAAGTGAAGAACCTGTACCTAATCATGTAATCGTGTGAGCAAGAAATATCAAAGAAAGAAACATTATTCACAAATCTCACCAAAATATACTTAGAAGGAAAGACAAATGGCTTCCAGGACCGCAACTTAATCCTCAACTCGTTGACGTTAACCAAGCAAGCTTTTGATCAACAAATTGATAATTTGAAGGCCTTGTCTTTAGAAATTTTTTACAGAACTTTTGAATATGATGAAGAAGAGGTGGACAACTAGCTAGTTGGGTATTCGCTACAGAATGGAGACATTCATGAAGTTTTGTGTAAACTTTCAATTGATCTAATTGAATTAGAAAATGAAGTTTTCAACATTCAAATCCATAATGATATCAACGTCGCCCCCTTGAAAAGCTATATTGAAGAGAACTTGAAGTGGATCAACCACGAAATCCAATAGGCAAATGCATAAATCTTCTGTGTATCAATCCAGTTATTGAAGCGCGCTTCCCACAAAAACTACCAAGGAAAGGCATGACCAACCAAACACAAAAATTACTTATACGTACCATCTCTATGACATAAATCACTTACTAAATTTCAGATATCAGACTTCACTTATATCTATCTATCTATCTATCTATATATATATATATATATATATATATATATATATATATATATATGTTTCTTTAAATTTTTAGCAATATGTAACACATTTTATTATTATTTTTATATAAATGTCGCAAAATTGTGTTCACTACTTTCTTTCTACTCAAATGTAAAGAGACTATCATTTTTTGCATCTTTGCAACATGTCCTGCACAATGTTTGTCACAAACGCCCTTAAAATTAAAATAGTCAGCAAGCCCACTTCTCAATTTGTACACCGCGTATCTTTGCCTGCTCTTTGTAGGACATGGAATGAAGGCTCCATCATTGTTCTATAAAATCTCATCCCCATACTTTATGAAAATACATATTTCGTATCTATAAAAGTAAACGTCTACTTTAAAAAATTATGTATTTTCTATGTATAGTTTATGGTCTGTAGGAACCTATAATTTCATAAATTTCAATTTCTCGTGTCGAGGAGCCCCTGTTTTAAAGAAAACTAATTCGGGAATGCTATTTATTTTGTCCTTCTTCCCACCGGCCTATGTAATAGACACTGGTACTATACTTTTTGCCCTCTTTTCCACCAGCATATGTAAAACCTATGTAAAGAAAACTAATTCATGAATGCTAAATTTTTGGGACACGAGCTCCTTAAAATTCAAGTACTTCGCAAGTCTGATTCTCAATTTGTATATCGCAGAATTGTTGGTGCTATTTGTAGGAAACAAAAGAACAAAAGCGCATTTTTCAGGTCCCCAGCCTGAGAACCCGCGATCCAAAAAATGCCTAAGTAGAGAAGCCATTTTTTTAAAGAAAACTAATTCGGGAATCATATTTGTTTCATAATTTTCTCCACCAGCCTATGTAAGAGATGTCAGTACTATTTTTTTTTTTTTTTTACTCCAGCAACATATGTAAAAAGGAAAACTAATTCGGGAATGCTAAACTTGTTCGACATGAGCGCCTTCAATTTCAAATAGTCCACAAGTCCATTTGTCAATTTGTATATCACATAACTCTACAGACCATTTGTAGGCCACAGAACAACAAAAGCCCAATTTTCATCCCGCCAGATCGAGAACCCGCCATTCAAAAATTCTAGTCCTCAAAGAAGCATGTCGATTTGTATATCGTGAAACTCTCGATGGCATTTGTAGGCCACAGAACAACAAAAGCCCAATTTTTAGGCCTCAATCCCGACAACCCAGAATGAATCTTTTGTGCATGCTCTATATATCTACTTCATCAAATTACATATTTGATTTTTGTAGGCCACGAAAAAACAGAAGGCCAATTGTCATCCCCCTAGCCCGAGAACTCACGATCCAAAATTTCAAATAGTCTACAAGACCACTTGTTAATTTTTATATCGTGGAACTCTCAGTGCTATTTGTAGGCCACAAAAAAACATAAAACCAATGTTCAACCCGATAGCCCGAGAACCCGTGATCCAAAATTTCAAATAGTCTGCAAAACCGCTTCTCAATTTGTATTTCGCGGAACTCTCGGTGCTATTTGTAGGGGACAGAACAACAGTAGCCCAATTTTCATCCAACCACCCCGACAACCCAGAATGAAGCTCACGTGCCTTTGTTTTAAAGTAAACTAATTCAGTATTGGTAGTCTTTTTATGCTTTTGTCCACGAACCTATGGGAGAACAATTTTCAGCCTGCCGGCCCGACAACCACAATGGTCTATATATATACTTAATCAAATTACATATTTGGTATTTAGAAACTCTTATTTGTAAAATATGTACGCCCTTAAATATCAAATAGTCCACAACTCCAATTGTGAAATTATATGTTGTGGAACTCTGGGTGCAATTTGAAGGCCACAGAACAACAAAGCCCGAATTTCAGTGCACCAACGCATTACTACTATTTCTGTGTATCTTTTCCATGGCTGTATGCAAAGCATATCTAAAGAATAGTACTTCGTAAATCCTAAATTTTTTGGACACCGTGCCCTTAAGATTATAATAGTTTGCAACTCTGATTGTCAATTTGTAAATCACGGAACTATCCATGCTTTTTGTAGGGCACAGAAGAACAGAAACATCCCAAGAACGCCATCCAAAATCTCACTAACTATTGAATCATGACTTCGCCTTGTAAAATTACATATTTTTTATGTATAAATTATGCTATTCAGGAACATTTCATTTCATAAATGTCAATTTCGATTGTGTGCAGCAATGCTAGTTTTTTGTTGTTGTTTTTTGCCAAGAAACCTATGTAACCCACATTACCACTAGTTTCCCCTGTTTTTTTCCCACGTACCCATGTATTTCAGCTTCCTTCCCATGTGTTTGTACTCCTTCGCATTTATTCCCTTTCTCACTGATGGGTTTCTAGTAGAGCACACGTGTTGAGCGTAGCAGCCAAGAGCGATACTTCGTGGTGTCGTTGTTGTGACGATCATGTGCCACTCACTCCCAACTACCTAATCGATTCAAGTTCAGATCACTCGAGGCATGGCGCCATTACTCTCAGTGCACCCTGCTCTTCCTTTTCATCCTTTCGATAGACCAACACCCTCATTGTGCCTTTACTCTATGCGTGTGACCATTTATGGAACCTCACCAGCTGCCGAACCTATTTCAATTGCTCCAACAGGTCCAGATGGCTTATTATTTCCTTCTTTTTCTTCTCAGAGCTCGCTTCCTTCCCAGACTTTCCCTACTCTGCATTTTTCCTACCCTCATTTGTTCCTACCACGTTTTCTCTCTCCCACTATCCTAGAGATGCCCCGGCTACAAAGGAATTCCAAAGGCCGACCAGTCTGCCAGTCAAACTGACCCCGCCTGGGCCTATGTCCCCTGCCTGCTCCCTCCCTGTTATCCTCCTCCTCTTAGGCCACCTTTTACTCCTCTCTAGTGCAGTGGACTCAAATTCTTGCATCTCTCTCGCCCCTTCCTGTGTCCCTTGCCAACATAATGGAGGAGCTGGACTTCTCAGGGGCCTCACTAAACAACAACCCAGGAACTTTAGCCAATTCCACATTTGTCTCACACCTAGGGACTTTAGCCTATCCCAACTCTTCGGCCACCCAGTCGCTTCAAGACCAGCTTCGCGAGACCCAATTTCAGATGGATGGTCTGAAAGCCAGTCAAAATTCATGACGACAACTCCAATATCAAGGGGGTTCCAATGCTGACCCAAAATGTGACTGGAAAACAGGCCTTGCACTGGTGTAGAGCCTGGTATTCGACCTGTGTCGGGACATGGATGACCTCTGGTTCTACCTAGAGAGCCTGGAAGATAAATCCTCTCGACTCTTGCAATTGCTCTCCGTGTTACAAGGTGCTCATTTCCTCGCACTAGAGGCAACCCATTCAACAACAGCCCAAGCAACAACAACCTCGGCACTAGTGTTGCCATTGGAAAATTTGGTCCATGCAGACGCAGACTCTGAGGTCCAGAGGCTTCCATCATGCCCAGAGGACGTCCAAAAGGAACAACACCTTCCATCAAAGATGAAGAACGCTATGCAACTGGACCGCACACTAGTCCAAGAGGAGCCGCCTCCTTCCGGGGACATGACATTTTGTGCCTTTTGCATGGCTGTGTCGCCACACTACAGCCCATACCGATGATCTCTATTGTTTTTTTCTGTTGTTTTTTCATGTGCATTCCAACATTTCATGTATTTGTTCATGGTTATTATAATTAAGCTATCTACACTTTCCACAGTTCTAGCGCCCACCCTTATGGGCGAGAATTTTGAACTCTTTTTGTATCAGTGACAATCTATACTTAAGTTATGAAGTAGTTTGGCTAGCTGAGATGGTTTTCCCTTAGGTAAGCTCAGTATTTACAGCTTGAAACCATGGAAATTCTCTGTACTCCTTCATTTTTCACAAATTTTTATACAATCTTACTTATATAAAAAAATATTGAATAAAATTTAAAAAATTGCTTATACTATTCATTAACTAAGACATGTTATAGCATTATATAAATTACTTTAAATCTCCATACAACATTATAATATTCTATAAATTGCTTTGTGTCATGTATATCACGAAATTGTTAGCTACAAAATGTATATGACATAAGTCTTTCCTACAAAATGTATATCACATAACACACTGGACATGAAAAGTGTGAACTCAGAACTCCGCCAACTCGCAACTCCATAATTTTTCAGTACAAAATGTATGAAGTTTTATAGAATTATACAAATTACTATAAGTCTTCATGCAATGTTATAATCTTCTATAAATTACTGTCTCATGTATATGACATAATTGTTGGGTGCAAAATTCCTATTGTATGCTATTTTTTTGGTTTTCAACGACGTTGATGTAATTTCCAGAGATATGTAATAGACATTATTTATTTTATAATAAGTTTGTATAGTTTGCAAGTCCGCTTATCAATTTGTATAGGGCACATAACAACAGAGGCCCATTTTTGAAATCGACATCCCGAAAACCTGCAATCCAAAAACTGGCTAAGTATGGAATGACCGCTCCGTCCATGCTCTGTAAAACATGTGCAAATAAAACCAATTCGACAATGCTATATCTTTTTTGTCCAAGAAAATCCTTATTTTAAAGAAAAATACTTCGACAATGCTAATTTTTTGGTGTTTTTCTCCACGAACCTATGTAACAGACCTTATTACTATTATATTGTATAACTAACATTATTAATTTCTAATAAATTTCTATAGTCTGCCACTCCCCCTGTCATTTTGTATATCGCGGAATTGTCGGTCCTATTTGTAGGCCACAGAACATAAGAGGCCCAACTTTGAACCCGCCACCCCGAGAACCCGCGATCCAAAAACTGGCTAAGTATGCAATGAGGGCTTTGTGCATGCTCTATAAAATCTCATTCGCATTCTTTATAAAAGTACACATTTCGTATATAAAAATCTAAATATATACTTTATACAAGTACATATTTTGTATCTACAAAAGTACATATTTCATATGTATAAAACTATATATTTACTTTACTATGTTCTGCATGCAAACCACATCTACTTCAACTTTCTACCCACTTGTCTCTACTACCTCACATTTACTCCCATCCCAACCTCGTAGGGACTCCACTGCCATGCAACACTTCTTTTCATTTAAGTCTCAAATAATTTTTAATCATTTTTTACTAAATGGATGATATTTAAATGGGTTATATTTATATGTTATATGTATCATATATAACATATACTGAAGTTTAACAATAAACTGGGTTATTTTCATTGAAATCGGAAACCATTTTTAATCATATTTTTTACTAAGTGAGTGATATTTATATGTTATATGTAATACTTATAACATAGGCAATACATACCCATATTACAGGTTATATTAAAAAAAGATTAGGTCATAAGTAAGGTAAGAAGCCCTTTCTCTAGGAAAGATTCTCTCTTACTCACCCTAAGATTGAAGATGAGGGGAGCAAGGTACATTTATCTCTATATTACATATGTAATGCATATAACATATTTTTTTTAAGTAGATTAACTTATATCACTGATTTTCTACATTATCAATAACACTATTTAATCATAATTTTATCAATTTGCAAGAAAATGATTAAAGATTATCAAATCTTTCAAAATAATATTTTAATTAGAAAAAAATTAAATATTATTATTGATTATGACTAAAACGATTATGCTATAAACAAATTCAACCTTGAAAACTTATTTATGTATGAAAACAACCCTTATAGATGCATTATAGTGACAATTTTAATTGTATTATATATATGTACTTGTGCTTACATGTTATTGTAAAACTTTAATAAATTGTGATATCAAGTACACAACTTTTAATACATGTTTACTTATCAACTTTTAATAAAAAATGTATAAATCATAAAAATAAAAATAAAAATATTATTATTAATATAAATTTTTTTTTTTTTTTTTATAAAATAAAAAAGTTGTTGGAACATGTTATATTATCAAAACAAGCATACATTTACGGTTGGTGGTGTCAGCTGTCCCGCCTGAACAGGAAACCGGGACAACTGGCTCCCCTGTGCCAGGTGTATCTGTGTTATAAAAAACATACATGCAACGTCCCTGCCCGAATGAAACCAGGGTGATTATTCTAAATAGTTTCTGAGAATGTACCATAGCTAGAAGTCTAAAAAACAAAACAGTTATCTGAACTAGAAACAACAGAGAATCTTCTGACCAGAGATGCCATGGAGCTAGTTGCCCGTGCACCTCCCCTCGTGTCGCTTTGGTCGCCATCCTGCTGGTAGTGAATACAGTTGCACGCACGTCGAACACTTTCAAGGTGGGAGGTTCTCGGAATGCGCCGCGAATAGAATGTCTAGCCTCTGGTCCATCCTGGCCAGGCGGAAGACTTGATCATCCATGAGGCTCCTGAGTTCAAATATGAGAGGAAGGTGTGAAACTTCGGAGGAGGTTGGTTGTTCCGTCCCAACACCACCCTCAGGTGCACTTGCTTCGGGGTCCTGTGCCGTGTTGCTTGCTGTCGGTGGAGGCTCCTTGCCTGCGATGCTGTCCACTGCTGCGTTGTACCCCTGCTTCTCCGGCCCCGTGGTGCTGTCAGGAGGAATTTCCTCCTCCACGATGCAGGGAGGGTAGAGGTCCTCCGAGCTCTCGGTGAGGAGGCTCCGTAGTGTGTCCCCTGGCGGGTGCGTGCGTTCCTGTTCTGGTGCCCAGGTTGGCCGACTCTTCATTGCCTCTTCCAGGCTAATCTCTTCGATGATTGCCATGGGAGGCGGCCATTGTTGTTCCTTGCGTCGGGTGGAAGCTAGGACGAGAGCACGCTCGAATTTTCTGTGGCGTTGCCGTCGGGACTCGGCTCTGTGCCAGGAAGATCCTCGTCGCAGCTTTCCTCTGAGCTGTGGCATGATGGATGCGTTGGGGCAGTCCTCGCTTCTCTCCGGATTTCACCGAGCTATGGACTTCTGCGCGGGCGAGATGAGCACTGCAATGAACCACTATGTCTCCATCCAAATCCCCGGGTTGATAATGCATTGAGTTAACGTAATCATCCACACCATTAAGGCTCAGCTTTGAATGCACTGCCTCCTGGTACATTTCTCTCGCGCGAGAGGGCTCATCATCGGGAATGGGCTCGTGCGAGCCCCTGCACATTTATAACTAAGGGCCGCTCGCCGATTGATGCCATTAAGGGGCGTCCTGGTGGTGGCCCATGTGCCCTTGGTTGCCCGCGTGTCACCCCATCCGGGGGAACATAATTATTTTATTATTATATATATATTTTTTCATTAATTAAAATTAATTTTGATTTATGTAAATTATATATATATATATATATATATATATATATATAATTTTTTTATAACAGTTTTCATATGTATAAAGCCTTCTCTTTTATGTATATAAAAATCTTTGTATTTATGACATTATATTTATATTTAACTTATATATAATAAATTGTTTCATAAATATATTATATTATAAAATTTATTGGTATTTTATATAAACATTATATTTTTAAAATGGAAATGTAAGGAATATCACATACGAATGACTTTATAATATTTGATTGTAAATGTGTTTACCTATCAATACATTTATTATTGTTTTAAAAAAATCAAAGATAAAACTTTTAAAACATAACTTTTATTATTATTTTAAAAAACAGACATAATTTTTTTTTTTAAATAACTTAATTAATTGAACCAAAACATTTTGGACGGAAATGTGTTAATATATTATTATTTTAAAAAATCATAATAAATTTTTTAAAATTAACTTAATTAATTAAACCCAAACATATTGGGACAGAACTACGTTAAATCCTTATTATTATATGTTTAAGAAGTTAACTCAAATTTCTGTTATTTATGTTTTCAACTATTAACAGCTAACTCGATGGGATTTCTCCTAAGCAAATAATAATTAAAGTAAAGGTTAAACTTGCTTTCATAATCTACAATTATTAACATACAGATTTGTCTAAATTACTCACAATTTATAGAAACCCTAACGATACCTGTATCAAACACGATTTACAAACATTAAACCCAACAATGCAAAAATCTGAAACAGTGCTCTTGGAATTAATAGCAATTAATAGCAGCAGCTCCATAATATTATTAATTATTCACAATAAAATGTTTATTACGATCATAGAACGATCGAAGAATCCAAGAAAGCTGAAATCCGTCCCAAATGACAGTAATTCCTCAGCGAAAGAAAATTATTTAAAATGCATGGGGACGGACAGTGGGCGGCTAGAAATGGTGATCCTTTACTTCCTTTTTAGATTCCTTCTTTTCGTGATGCTCGTGGAAGACGTAGCCCCCCGCTCCCACTGCAGCTGTTGCTGCAATCTCCTCCGCGATCTTGTGTCTGTGCGCGTTCTCTGGATCCTTCTTTGCTTGATGTTTCTCGTACTGCAAACCGAATGACCTCATTAGTACTTCGATAATCTAGTTTATAGACTCACTAGCATTCACGGGAATTCAGATTTTACGAAACCATTAATACTTTCTATTCATAAAAATCAATTGACCTCGTCAGTAGTAAAATTAGAATTAAAGAATAAGCGATATATATAGAGTACCAGTGCAAACGTTCCAGCAGCGAGTGTTCCCAGTTCTCCTAAGTGCTCCAATCGCTTATGATGATTCTCCTCCTTCATCGCCTTCTCGTACGGCGTCGCCTCTGAGGCGGCGGCGGCGTTCTGGTTCTCATCTTCCTGATCACATGTTCTTTCCTGATCCACATGTTCTTTCCTGATCCAAATGTGGGGACCGCCGAGAAAAATCCGTTCGATCAAAGGTGCCGGTATTTTAATATCCAGAAGTAATGGCACATGGGTGTTGAATAATTGAAAGCAATCGAATTCAATAGTTTGGGGACACTTTTGCACATGTGTCTCGTATGTATATACAGTTAATGAAGTTTATTAACTCGTTAAAAAGAGGTTAAAAAGTTCAAACGCGTCTGGTCAATTGAGATGGATTTGTTCTATTTTCACTAAGAGTATTGAAGTACATCCAAAACTTAACTAGATGTGTTAAGTATGTAACATGGATAAATTAAAATGAACAAAAATTCAATCATTAAAAATGAAAATTTAAAAATATTGTTGTATATTAATAGAAAAATCTTAAAAAATTAGACCATAATAATTAATAATTATAAAAAATTATATTGAAATAAACTACTATTAGACCATAATAATTAATAATTATAAAAAATTATATTGAAATAAACCATCATAGAAGCATTTTAAGGGAGAAATTATAAAGACAAATAAAATTAAGTCTTTATTTTTTGGAGATTGTCTCAA
>ML784107.1:637632-663656 GCA_009831015.1 Picea engelmannii | reverse complement strand
TAACTATTATAATATTTTTCACACCTATATGTAATGATATTATCAATATCCAAGTTACAATATTTCCTACATATCTAAAGAAGCAACTCTTAGTACAATAAAAAATAAATTATTTTTGAAGGTTGAGTGCAAGAAGTTCGTGGCCAAAAAAGTGGAATGGGCATGAGTTAGAAAAATTACTCGTAGGAATGCGCACACGTTCCTATACATATAGGTTTGGATGTGGTCGAACCTCCACGTCGATTGCCATGTAGGATTAGTGGTAGGAATGTGTGCATGTTCTTAAGAACACATGCACGGTATTAAGAACATGTAATCGATCTTAAGAATGTGTGCATGGTCTTAAGAACACATGCACGGTTCTAAGAATGCATGCGTGTTCTTACTGATAAAATTATTTGTAGGGCCCAAGTGCGATTTGTTCCCATTGTGCAGAAATTGTGCTCGCATTTCTCTCATTGGAAAAATATAGTGGAGCTAGAAAGGAGGAAGAAAGGGAGGATCTTTACACTGTGTCTAGGTATGTTACATTTTTTTTAATTTTAATCCAATTTAGTCATTCCAATTTAGTATTTTGCTCCAAATAATCTAACTAAAAAAATAATTGTAATTTTTTATTTTAAATAAAAAATGAACCTATTTTGCATGACATGACTTTTAAATTGAAGCATATATAATACAATGGAACCCCAATACAATTTAAACTTCTCAGGAGAAAACCAACAATATCAAAACCCCAACTCACCACCACCACACAATGCAAACATTGAAATTGATGAGGGGTTGGTTATATTACGAACCCTTGAGGAACAATTAAGGGAGATTAAAGAGCCTAGCAGAGTCTCCTTGGACAATTATTTGGACATCATTGTGTAGTCCATTGCAAGTGCCCAATGAAAATTGACCTCTATTTCTAATTATAGGGAAACAATGTACGAGTATTATAGCATTGGTTTGGATAGAAACCAAGTCAAATAACTAGGCATTTCATAACAACAAATATTGTTTATTTTTATGGATCCTAGAAATGGACAAGAACTACCATTGACCAGGAAACACATCTCCATTGATTGTTGCATCCATCCCTATATTAGTCAAAAATGGATGGACAGTTGGTATATGTTTTTTCATAAACCTCCCTGCAATAACAAGGAGATTCCCTTATACTTTATGAGGAAATTATGGGCTGAGTTTATTATGGGTAATCATGTCAACTACTTTGACATTGGTGACTTCCATGGGGTGGGTCAAGGGTGTGCATAGGACTGAGAGCATGCCAAGAGTGACCATGTGTTAGGTCATCGCCCCCCCAAGCGAAGGCTTGACCTCCCTACCCAACATCCTCATGTTGTAGAGAACTTGCAACAAGTAAAACTAGCCATCTCATCATTGACTTGTATCCTAGTGCAACACAATAGCTTTGTTGCACTATATCGGTAGGAGGTGCCTTCCAGTGACATTGATAGATGGGTTGGAGCATCAACATGTATAGGAGAGTACAATGAGGAGAGGGAACATGGACATAGAAACTGTCCATGTGAACCTCACAGATGCTCGAGTTGCAGGAAGACATGCTATGGAACTATAGAGCCCAATGGACAACATAGCTTCATGGAGGAGGTTAGTATCTTGAACCTCTTTATTTTCTTCATCGTTATATATTTATTTTTTATTTTGTGTATTTATATAGATATTTGATTGTATGTTGTTTTGCAATTGTTTCATCCTAGAAGTAGACCCTCTACGCCTATGGATGCATCAATTCCTATCCCCACCACTAATGCAGCAGTAGAGGAAGCATTTTCATTGGGTGCACCATACACATAAGTATGTATCAAATTTGATAGATTCAACACATCCATTTCTTTATTTTATAACATACTCAATTTTTTTATATGTTCTCATGTTTCTATAGGATTCAACACCAGGCGATGTTGGGGATTGTCCATATGGGATGGACAAGTCACCAGCATCACAGGTATCATGTGTATAGTTAATATCATATAATTCTCAAATTATTTGTGTTTATGTTTTTGAATTTTACTATTTGGTACTAATAGTTCAATTTTATTCATATGTATGTAGGTCGCCGATATATTTTCTCAATATAGTAGTATTGCACCCCCTGGGCACCTGGGTGTTTCTTCTAGGTTAAATTTCTTTAGGATTAGGGTGTTGGAATCACTTTTATATCCTGTGAGGGTCCATCACAACCCACCTTACTTCCACCAACCCCCAACACCACTTTTGACCCCATCAACAAAGACTGCCACAGTAGAGGTTGTATCAAAGCAAGTTGTACAACCTGGTGCTCCATATGCCAGTGAATATCCATCAATGCCTGAGATATTCATGGTGAGATAATGCATTGATGATATTTTTTTATGTTTCATTAATTTTCTTTTATGCATATTTTTTTAATTTGCTTGACTTGATCCTTGTAACTAATGCAGGGTGGAATTACATAGATATTGGGGTCGCGGAGGAGGGTAACTACCTCACGATTGACAATTTCATATGTGGTGAGTTGTCTTTGGTTAAATTACAAAGTGTCATTTTGTATGTCTATTAATTCATTAATGAAAAAAACTTATAACATTGTTTATTCTTTGTGCAGTCTCCAGAGCATCGAAGCATGCATAGGCCTTGAACCTATCAAGGTGCATCCTCAAGAAAGAGAATAAAGATAGATTTCCATGATGCCCCTAAGGGTGGTGAGGGTGGAAATGGTCAATGATTGACCAACTACTACCATTTTGTATCTAGGCCACAATAGAGATGTTTTTTCATGTTAGGGCACGTGTTGTCATTTTGTATACTAGGCACGAGTTGCCATTTTGTAAAAAATGTACAATTTAGATGATGTTGACTACACACACACACACAGACATTTCATGGCATTTTTTTTATGAATATTGTTGTTTATACATTTGATGTTGATGAATATATGAATTTCAAAGTGTTTGAATTCCAAAGTGTATGAAGTTTATTTGTATTAATCCCTTGATTTGTTTCTAAAGAGATTATAAATAATTTCATTACGCACTAAGGAATGGCTTATGGTGGAAAATATTACTAAGTGCTAAATACATAAGAAATTATTGTTTCACAAGTAGCATTGTTTGTTAATCAACCATGTATCTCTACATCATCGATAGATCATTCCTTCTAAATTATTTGCATGAATGTTGTGGATATCCATATTGTAACTCACAACCACCAATATGGACTACCTATTGAATTATCTCCATCTAAATCCAATGACAATCCACACTCAAATAATGGTCACTTGAACATACTGTGACCTAAAAAATGGCATATTACAATAATTTATTATAGAAATAAATTTTATCATTTATCTTCTACATAATTGTAAATAACTTAACAATTTCAGCTCAATGCCATTTTTAGGGCACACACATTATTCGCCTCTTTCTATGCATGAAATATATAAAATAATTTGATTGATGTGTAACCCTTCATAAATGTCAAAAAGACTAGTCAAGGACTCATTAATGCACATGTTTGTTTAGATTGTGTAGTGGATATATGTAAAATTTTTTAAACCCATCAATTATTAATAACATTTATTTAGTCTTCCTTGATGTCCACTAAACTTATTGATTTTGATCAATAGAATGTGAGAGTTCACATGGAAACTAGATCTTAGAATGGGTATCATTTTCCACCTAAAAATAAAGGTTTTGAGGTTACATTTCATGACACACCATAGACAGTAATGCTATGTTACCAAAATTCCTCCAGGGAGACTTGAAACCATTATTATTTTCCTTTCATCGTCTATGATATTTTATTGCACATTACTACCCAATTTTTGGGGTATAGAACACAAGGAGACAAAGGAACCTCCCAAACCCAATCCCAGAAACATGTTGATTCCATTCCATTTCCATGTCATTTACATACCATTCCATTTTTATTCCTTGCCAATTCATCCCATGGCATACCATTGTCATTTCCATGCAATTTTCAAACCTCTCCATTCCATTCCATTGCCATGCCTTGCCAATTCATGCCATTCCATGCCATTTACATGCATTTCCATTCCAATGCTATGCCTTGCCAACACATGCCATGGCATGCCATTTCCATGACTTTCCAAGCCATGCCATTGTCATGTAGCTTCCCATGCCTTCTCATGTAGTTTCCCATTTTAACCTATATAACAATATATATAAATTTCCATTGTCATGTCATAACATTTCCATGCCTCTCCAAGACAATAAATGATATTAACTAAGTTACAATAGGATAAATATAACAACCCTTAACACAAGTAATCATTAAATTAAAGGGGGGTGAAAATTCAATCCTAAGCTAAGGTTTAGACAACAAATGCTTGTTGAAATGCAAGATGACACATAAGAGCCATAGAATATTCAAGACATCAAGCCCTAGAATATTCAAGACATCATTACTGTGCCTTTCAAGCCATTCCATGGAATTCCATTTCCATTTCATGACATTGTCATGTAGCTTCCCAATATGGCACATAACATCCCTAGAATATTCAATACATCAAGCCCTAGAATATTCAAGACATCATTTCCATGGCACATAAAAACCCTAGAATATTGAAGACATCATTTATATTCCATTTCGATGCCTTTCCCTGCCATTCCATTCCCATTCCATTTCCAGGCCATGCCAAGGCATGCCATTCCATGCCAATTCATGTCATGCCATGCCTACAATATTCAAGACATCAACCACTTGCATTTTCTTTCCATGTCATGCCTCACCTTTGCATGTCTTTCCTTTCCATGCCTTTCCATGCCATGCCATGCATTGTCTTTCCTTGGCATGTCATTCATTTCCTTACCATGAATTTTCATGCATTTAGTTACAATGTCATGCCATGCCATGCATTTACTTGACTTACCATTCCATGCCATGCCATGCAGGACTTGTCATACCTTTCCTTGCCATGCCATGCCTTGTCTTGCCTTGCCGTGGTATGGTATGGTAAGGTATGGTATTACTTGCCTTAACTTGCATGGTATGGTATGGTATGGTATTCCTTACTTTTCCATGGTATGGTATGGTATGGTATGGTATGCATTGCCTTTTCATTTCCTTGTATGGTATGGTATGCCTTTCCTTGCCATTTCCTTGTATGGTATGGTATGGTATGGTATGGTATGGTATGGTATTACTTGCCTTGCCATTTCCTTACATGGTATGGTATGGTATGGTATGGTATGCATTGCCATGCCATTGACTTGTATGGTATGGTGTGGTATGGTATGCATTCACTTTCCTAGCCTTTCCATTTCCTTGCATGGTATGGCATGGTATGGTATGGTATGTGTTTCCTTTCCATGCCTTTCCATGTCTTGAATTTCCTTTCCTTTCCTTTCATGGTATGGTATGGTATGCGTGTTCTTGCCTTGCATGGTATGGTATGCATTTCCTTTCCATTACCTTGCATGGTATGGTATGGTATGGTATGGTATTCATTGCCTTTCCATTTCCTTGTATGGTATGCATTGGCGATGGTATGGTATGGTGTGGCATGCATTTCCTTGCCATTTCCTTGCATGGTATGGTATGGTATCGTATGCATTCCGTTTCCATTTCCTTGTATGGTATGCATTGGCAATGGTATGGTATGTTATGCATTGGCAATGGAAATGGTATGCATTGGCAATGGAAATGATAGTCATTGGCAATGGAAATGGTATGCATTGGCAATGGAAATGATAGTCATTGGCAATGGTATGCATTTCCTTGCCATTGTATCGTATGTATTGGAAATGGTATGGTACGGTATGTGTTGGTATCGTATGGTATGGTATGCATTGGTATTGTATGGTATACCATTTCCTTTCCATTGTATGTTATGGTGTGGTATGCATTGCCTTTCCATTTCCTTATATGATATGCATTGGAAATGGTATGGTATGGTATGGTATGCATTGGCAATGGTAATGGTATGGTATGGTACGGTACGGTATGGTATGCCTTGTCTTGGATTTCCATTTCCTTGCATGGTATGGTATGGTGTGGTATGGTATGGAATGGTATGTAAGTCAAGGAAAGGTATGGTATGCATTGCCTTGCCTTGATATGGTATTTTATGGTATGATATGGTATGCATTTCCTTAGCATGTCTTTCCATGGTATGGTATGGTATGGTATGGTATGGTATGTATTTCCTTGCCTTGCCTAGCTATGGTATGGTATGGTATGCCTTGGCATACCATGCCTTGTTATGCCTTGCCTTCACTTGCCATGTCTTCTCTTTGCATACCATGCCTTTCCATACCATTCCTTTCCATCGCATGCCTTGCCATATCCTACCATGCCATAACATTACATTCCTTGCTTTTCCTTCACCTTCAATGCCTTTCCTTTTCCATGCCATGCCATTCCTTTCCATGCCATGCCTTTGTATATCAATGCATGCATTTCCATGCCATGTCTTTCTATACCATACCATGTCTTTCCTTTCCATGCCATGCCTTGCCATACCATCCCATGCCATGTCTTCACTTGCCATGCCTTGCCTTCACTTTCCATGCCTTTCCTTACATTCACTTTCCATGCCATACCATGTCATGCCTTGACTAAATACACAAGTTTAATACGTAAATGAACAAGTTTAATACATAAATGAACAAGTTTAATATGTAAATAATGCTTGTACTAAATGAAAAATGTTTAATACGTAAAAATTAAAATCAAAGGATTCATTAATCATGTAATTATACAACTTGTTATCCCATACATATTATATAAAAATACTTGCATGAGAATTCCAATGTTTTTCTCGATGAGGCATAATACAATTTTCGAAGAGCAGGTCAATTTTCAAGAACACTTTTTCGAGAATTTACAGGTAGTGTAGTCGTGTGGGCCTAGGCCAAATTGACTTATGGGAGATTACAAAACTCTGTTATGCACTTGGAATGGATTTTATGCCCCTGGACCAAATAGGCCATACATCCCTAAATGGCTTGAGGAGACGATTTTCAAATCTCGTTAAAACTCAATCTAAGACTCAGATGGGAGAACCGTTAGTTTCATTTTATATGGAGCATTGGGTTTCAACTAGGGGGGCCCTCCACTTTCATTCCATCCACCAGAAAACTGGTTGTTGGAGTATCTCTGACACTAGGGTTTTGGTCAATGAGGCATAGTGCAATTTATGAAGAGAAGGTCAATTTTCAAGAACACGGTGCTGGTCATTTTTGGGTAGTATATTCATGTGGTTTTGGGAAAAATATCTTTTGGGATCTTACAAAACTCCTTTATGCCGCTTGGTTTGGATTTTATGCCCCCATACCAAATTGGCCACATGTCCCTAAACGACTTGAAGAGGGGAGTTGCAACTCACGATGAAATTCAAACCGAGAATCACATAAGTGAATCGTTAGTTGCATTGGATCTAGAGCACCATGGTTAAGCTAGGAGTACCCTCCATTGTCATTATGTCCATCATAAAACCATTTGTTGGAGTATCTCTGGCACTATGGTTTTGGTCAATGAGGCATAGTGCAATTTCCGAAGAGGAGGTCGATTTTCAAGAAAATTGTGTTGGGAATTTCTAGTAGTGTAGTCATGTGGGCCTTGGAAAAATAGACTTGTGGGAGCTTACAAAACTCTGTTATGATCCTCGTTTTGGATTTTATTTCCCCGGACCAAATTGGCCACATGTCCCTGAACGAATTGAAGAGGAAACTTGCAACTCACAAAAAAATTCAAACCAAGACTTGGATGGGAGAACCATCAATTGAAATGGATCTAGAGCACTATTTTTCAGCTATGGGGCCCCTCCTATATCATTCCATCCACCAAAAAACCATTTGTCAAAGTATCTTCGACACTAGGGTTCCGAGAAATGAGGCATAATGCAATTTCTGAAGAGGAGGTCAATTTTCAAGAACAATGTGTCTAGCAATTTTGGATAGTGTTGTCGTGTGGGCCTTGTCCAAATAGATGTGTGGGAGCTTACGAAACTCTATGTTTCCACTGAGTTTGGATTTTATGCCCCCATACCAAATTGGCCACATGTCCCTGAATGACTTGAAGAGGCAAGTTGCAAATCACGATAAAAATAAAAAAGAGACTTGGATGGGAAAACTATATGTTGAATTGGATCTAGAGAATTGGGTTTCCGCTAGGGCATCCCCTCCTCTTTCATTATGTCCACCAGAAAAATATTTGTTGGAGTATCTCTAACACTAGGGTTTTGGTCAATGAGGCATGGTGCAATTTATAAAGAGGTCTATTTTCAAGAACATTGTGTCCGAAATTTGTGAGTAGTGTAGTCGCATGGTCCTTCGCCAGATAGACTTGTGGGAGGTTACCGAACTCTGTTATGTCACTTGGTTTGGATTTTATTCCCCCATACCAAATTTGCCACATATTTGTGAATGGATTGAAGAGGCGAGTTGAAACTCACAATAAAACTCAAACCGAGACTCAAATGGGTGAGCCATTAGTTTCATTGGATCTAGAGCACTGGGTTTCAACTAGGGGCCCCCTCTATTGTCATTCCTTCCACCACAAAAATGTTTGTTGGAGTATCTCTGACACTAGAGTTTTGGTCAATGAGGCATAATGCAATTTTTGAAGAGGAGGTCGATTTTCAAGAACATTGTGTCAGGAATTTGTGGGTAGTGTATTCGTATGGGCCTTGGAAAAATAGACTTGTGGGAGCTTACAAAACTCTGTTATTTCGCTCGATTTTGATTTTATGCCCTGAGACCAAATTGGACACATGTCCCTGAATGGATTGAGGAGGCAAGTTGTAACTCACGAGAAAACTCAAATAGGGACTCAGATGGGTGAAACGTCAATTGAATTGGATCCAGAGCATCGATTTTTAGCTAAGGGGGCCCCTTTGTAATCATTCCATCCACTAAAAAAATATTTTTTGGAGTATCTTTGGCACTAGGGTTTTTCTCAATGCTTATTACATAGGTATGGCAATTTAACACCTTGTCAGGATAGAAATGGCAAGGAAAGTGAAGGAAAGGTATGGAATGGAAAGGAATGGCATGGTATGGCATGGCATGGCATGGAAAGGCATGGAAAGACATGGCATTGCATGGCAAGGCAAGACATGACATGAAATGGCAAGGAAAGGAAAGGAAAGGCAAGGTAAGGCCAGGCATGGAATGGATAGGCAAGGCATGGCATGGAATGTGATGGCATGGCATGTGAAGGCATGGTATAGGAAGGCATGGCATGGAAGGGAAAGGCATGGCATGGAAAGACAAGTGAAGGAAAGGAAAGGCAGGGCATGGTATGGAAATTGAAGGAAAGACAAGTGAAGGCAAGGCAAGGAAAGGAAATTCATGGAAAGGAAAGGCATGGCATGGCATGGGATGGAAAGGAATGGCATGGGATGGCATGGCATGGAAAGTGAAGGGAAGGAAAGACAAGTGAAGGAAAGGCAAGGCATGGCATGGCATGGAAATACAAGGCAAGTCATGGCAAGGAAAGACATGAGAAGGCATGGCATGGCACTAATGGAAATGAAAGTGAAGGAAAGTGAAGGAAAGGAAAGGCATGGAATGGAAAGGAAAGACATGGAAACACATCGCATGTCATGGAAAGGTATGGTATGGGAAGGCATGGCATGGAAATACAATGCATGGGAAGGCATGGCATGGCAAGTGAAGGAATGCAAAAGAATGAATGTTAAGGAAAGGAAAGGAAAGGCATTAATGGAAAGGAAAGGAAATGCAAGACATGGCATGGAATGGAATGGAAAGGAATGGCATGGAAAGACAAGACATTTCATGGAATAGAAAGGAAATGAAAGGAAAGGAAAGGAAATGCATGGAATGGCAAGGAAAGTCATGGCATGGCATGGCAAGGCATGGTATGGGAAGGCATGGAATGGAAAGGAAAGGCATGGAATGGTAAGGAAAGTGAAGGCAAGTCAAGGAAAGGCATGGCATGGAAAGTTAAGGAAAGGAAAGTGGAGGCAAGGCAAGGCAAGTAAAGTGAAGGAAAGGCAAGGAAAATGAAGGTAAGGAAAAACATGATAAGGAAAGGCATGGCCAGGCAAGGCATGGCATGGAATGGCATGGTAAGGAAAGACATGGGAAGGCATGACATGGCAAGTGAAGGAAAGGAAAGTGAAAGCAAGGCATGGAAAGGAAAGGAATTGAATGTGGCACCTCTGTCGAGGCTATCTCACCTATGATAATACTTTCTAATGGTTTTGACATTGCATTTCAAGAGGTGAGAGGTTTGTTGTAGTAAATGATGTTTTCTTGTGATCATGCTAACAATTGACTAGGATAATACATGCCAGGCTGCATTATAGTCTTTAGAATGATAATTCTTACCAATTCTTTGAAAATCATCTACAAGGTTTCTAACAATATGATGACTTGTTTCTACACTTTTGATTGTTTCAATGCCTGAAATTCTCCTTCTGCAGTCAAACTTCTAAATTTTAACAAAGATAAAAATAAATGACATTTAGTAGCATTGAATTTTGGTTCAAAATATTCTTGAATTATTTTATAAGAGTGATAATGAATAGCATGGTTAGGTAACTTACCTTCAAGTGATCCTAGACCACTTTCATCGACCTGAATACATTTAGGAGTTCTTTGTCGCACAGTGCTCAATGTAGGTAGGGATGATGAACCCCTATTCTGGTACTCTTGACCTCCCTATTGTGGAGTTAAAAATGTTGTATTTTTTTCCCCTTCAATCATTGAAAGATCATGTAATGATCCCAAACCATTATGCCAAGATCATCACAGTTTTGGTGTCTTTTTTAAACTTTTTCTGGTTGTGTTATTTCGTCAAACACTTTTCTTATAGTTACGTTTAGGGTTTTACTGATGTGTTTATGTGTGGGTTGCAGCAATAAACAAGAAGATATAACCATAGAACATACCTCAACCATACACAATATGATAGACAAGCCAAAACATCTCAAATTTGCTTTTATTCATGAAATAGAAGAACCTACTACAATGAAGATGTCGATCTGGAATGCTCAACAGATGGATATGAAAATAGACAATAGAGCTGCTACAAAAAGCTCCCGATAATACAAAATAAGCCTCCTAAGGATGGATAAGAAATGAAGACTAATGCCAAAACATCTCAAATCTACTTTTATTCATGAAATAAAAGAACCTACTACAATGAAGATGTCGATCTAGAATGCTCAATAGATGGCTATGAAAATAGACAATAGAGCTGCTACAAAAAGCTCTCAATAATACAAAATAAGCCTCCAAAGGCTGGATAAGAAATGAAGACTAATGCCACGTCCTGCTGGATAGCTGAAGCTCCTCAACAATTCAGCCCCGGTGCCAAAGATGTCCAATCACCTCAAGAAAAATGCCAAACAGTAGATCCGGTGATGGAAAGAACAACCCAGGTGCCCAGATCTCCAAGATCCCTTTCAAACCCTGTAGATCTGAACTCCTCCACTGAATGGTGCACCCCACTGGATGACTAAAACCCTAATAATTCGGCCTCTCTACTAGAGACCTCCCATAGCTCCACCAATCCACTAGAATGATACATCGGGGCACGACAATGAATACCCAATTTCTCAAATAATCAAAATACCTACTAGATCCTTAGATCTAGCTACCCTCCAAATAATGGTGCGCCCTCCTCTTGTGAAATGATCCCACTGTCAATACAAATCATCCTACCACTGAAATGCCTCTCGAAACCACCAATAATGATGCTAGGACACCTGCAAGGAAAACCCAATACCTGGAATTCCCAAAATCACTTCTCCTCAGCTAGGACGAATCCTCCCTCAATGAATGGTGTGCCCCCCTTGCTGGAAACCCCCAACTGGTGCGCCCTCTCTCTATCTGCACAAGTAACTAATGTGGAATCCTCCTACAACTGAGTAGAACTAGAACTAGAATGTTTTGGGAGTGTATTGCATCTCCGAGACCAAGCTTGGGACAAGGTAGGTGGAATCATTCACCACTGAATCATCCTCTAGGGTTTGTTAAGTCAAAACCCTCAAAACCCCCAATGTTGGGCTCACTAGCTAGAAGTCAAATATGAAATACATGAATGAATAGAGTAGAGGCCCTTGCCTTCCTTTTATACTTTTGGCTCACCTTGTCCCTCGAAAGTGAATTTCATTTTATTAATATTTAATTAATTAATTAAATCACTTTAATTAATTAATTAACCTTTTTACCTCTTAAAAGCTCCTTATCTCTCCTTGTGGCTTCCCTGGCCACTGAAAGTCACTTCTAGCCATCTCATCCTGTAGTGTTTCTCCTCCTGATTCCAATGATCTATTACACTGAGAGGTTCCTCCAAGTAATGTGCCCAAAATGACCTCTTCAGTGATTTCAATTAACTTATAGCTCAAAATAGCCAAAATCATGGAAATCATCAGAATGCAACGAAACCAAAGCCAACCTGTGCGGAATGGCTCATAATGATGGAATATGATGATCAATGCAAGATGGACCCGACAATGCCTCTCAAATACCCCTGTCTTGCTATAACATCCATCTGGCTACTCTGGTCATCATAAATCTCTTCACTATGATGATGTCCCAAAGTGGGGACATTACAGATCAATTGTGGGAGGAGAGTGGACACAAGATTATCTAGTTTCGAATTTCCAACAAGAGATTACACCACATAACCTTCTTCACCACAATGGTGTACACCAATTTCTTCTCTAATTTCATCCATTGTATAATCAACTCCAAACAAATCCTCCATCATCTGGTCATCCAAAAGGAGTTGTCTTGATGAGATATTGTTTGTATTTCTCCCTAGTGAACTCTTGGGCTTTTCTTCTGGTGATGGAGGAGAAATAATAGCAGCATCTGTTCTGATAGAAATTGGATTTCCCTCTTACAAAATCCTACACTTTGACATACATAAATTTTCTCTTTCTCTTCCTTCTTCTACCTTTTCGATCGATTTCTTTTTTCTTGAGGAATTTCTTTCTCAAATATGGTGGTTCCCCATCTTTAAAGATAAAAATTATCTTCCAAACACCCACCACAAAATTTTCTTTGTATTATGTAATAAGGCACAACTAAGTGGAGATTTTTTCTTATATTACAAAAGAAGACACATCTAATAATTTGAATTCTAATTCCAATTGCACTTGGATAAATTTGTCTTCCAATTCCAAAAATATACAAGAAGATACAAACACCAATTCCAATTTCACTTGGAAAAATTTATCTTCCAATTCCAAGAAGACACAAGAATATACAAACAAGAATTCCAATTGCACTTGGACAAATTTGTCTTCCAATTCTAGGTAGACACAAGAAGATACAAACAACAATTCCAATTGCACTTAGACAAATTTGTCTTCCAATTCCAAGAAGCCACGAGAAGATATAAACAACAATTCCAATTTCACTTGGACAAATTTGTCTTCTAATTCCAACAAGACACAAGTATATACAAACAACAATTCCAATTACACTTGACAAAGTTGTTTTCCAAATTTTCATGCAATGGTCTGGCAATAGCAAACAAGTCTCTATGAATCTAACAAGAACACTAAAATAAGTAAAACTTGTCTATGTGGGATTTCTTTTTCTAAAGTTCTCCTAGATTTTTGTCAGCCATGAGGTAGATTAGGTGGGGTGTTTTTGGCACAAAAAATCCCAAAAGGAACACGCGAGTGTTCCTATAACACATGCACATTCTAGGAACGTGTGTGTGCTCTCGTTGAGCATAAACACCAAAAACTACAGCTCATTCAAGTCATAAGAGTGTGTGCACTCTCTTAATGCAACATATATAACATTTAATGTACACCAACCATCTTTATGAATAAAAATGTATAGGGGTATGGGGACAAGTAATGCCTAAGGGGTTAGGATTGAATGTGTTTTCAAGGATAGAGCAATGGTTAGAGCATGTAATGTCCCTTTCCAAATAGGAGCTCCAGAGAGGAGGCTTAATGGTCTAAATTGCCCCATTAGACTATAGCCAGGGCCAAAGAGGGGTAAACAGGGTTACTAGAGGTCACTCCAGTCATAGGGGTTGTATTCGGAAAGTGACATTGAGCTAAAAAGGGTCAAAAGAGATTTTAAGTCATTATGAACTAAAAATAGAAGTCAACAATGAATTAGGGTTTCAGCAGTGCTTTAGGGTTTTGGAAGTCAACAGTGAATTAGGGTTTCAACATGATTTAGGGTTTTGGAATCTATAAAGGAAGGGTCAACGAACTAATTCATCTTTATGCAGATTATGACTTGTCATTGAGGAGAAGAGGCGCATCTCATGAGAGATAGTTCAGTGTATTCCAGGAGGAAGACACTGGTTGGTTGATTTTGGTGTTGAAAGACACACCCTAGTCATTGGGAAGATCATCCAGGTCTTCCATCATTCTTCATTGATTCTGCAGTGCTCCCATATTCCAAGTATTATCTTTTAGTTTCTTATTTGTATTCCGGATAAGATCCTTTTGTCTTTTGATCTAGGCGAGTGTTGTTATTTTATTCAGCTGTAGTTGCTTATTTGTATTCCGTCTAAGATCCTTTGTCTGTTGATCTAGTTGAGTATTTTCAATTTATTCAGCTGCATTCAGCCATTTTGTAATCCACAGAGATATCATAATAAAAACTTTCCAGTCCTTTGTCGCATTTATTATTTGTATGATCATTTATATGTTGTAAACCTTTGATCCTACACACACATTAGCAGTGTTTCCTAGACTAGCCAAGTCAGGAACATTACAGTGGTATCAGAGCTTTAGTCCTGCCAGCCTATGACTAAAGACAATGAGTGAAGCAGAAGACCCAGAGGGTCATGAACATGTGGGTGATGAATATGTCACTTACAACAGGCATCAGGGAATAAGGCATAGGCTTGATTTCCCCCCTTTTCCTCCTATCTCAGAGGAAGAGGAAGAGGCACACAGAGAAGCAGAGAGAAGGGTAGAGTGTGAGGCTGAGCATGAGGCTAAGAGGATGCTAATTGATAGATATGAGTGACCAAAGGGTAGACGCAAGGCCCCCGTAGATCCAGAGGAAACTTTCATGTAGGTTATCAATGATATGCTAGCTAGTCAACAGACCATGTCTTAGTCCTTGGCACAGGTGGTTGATAGATTGGCTAGAGTGGGCACCCCAAATACACAAGTCCTGCATGTAGCTCAGGTGAATTCGGGAGTAGGTAGTATACCCCAGTCACCCTCTCGCACATACATCTCTGTGAGTAGGATTCCCAAATCCTTGTTTCCCAGTTTCCAGAGGGCACCCCTGTTAGCAGCACCACCACCGATAACACAAAGGCCACCCACTCACATCGATGCCATTTTAGAGTATAGGAGGGAGTATGCATCATTGGGTCATGACTTCCATCAGGACATGACCTTAGTCGAGTATTGTGGACTCAAACTCAGCAACATCCCCAAAGAGCCGTAGAGGGGATGACCACAACAACAACAGGGGCATAACCTTGATTTCATTTGAAAATTTGGGAAACTCACCATCCCTTCTTTTAACGGATTATCCAAATACACTGCCAAAGGTTGGGTACAGAAGCTAGACACATATTACAAGCTCAACTAGATGTATGAGACATAGGCCATTAGTTTCATGACCTTACACTAGGAGGGTGAGGCACACGAGTGGTGGTATCATGGACTAGTGACATTGGGTCACAGTCGCATCACCTCTTATAGGGAGTTTACAAATAGGCTCATGGACAGGTTTGAGAGGAAGGATCCTGAGATACACTTCAGGGATCTATCCTAGTTGAGACAAACTGACACAGCAGAGGCTTTCATCACAGAGTTTTAGAAGGTAGCCGTGGCAGTGGCAGATATATCAGAGCCCAGGATGATCATGCTATTCATAGAAGGACTCATAGAGCCTTTGAGAGGATGGGTGAAGGCATACATGCCTCCCACTTTGCAGGATGCCATCCTTCGCACTCAAGATCTAGCAGACTTAGTGCCAAAGACTAAAACTTTCTCCAAACCATTTGTGCCCTAGAGGGATCGAGACAAGAAGCCATTCCAGAGAAAATGGAAGGGAAAAGAGAAGTTGGATGATGAGACTAAGAGAGATATTATGAGGAAGAATCTTTTCTTCAACTGCAGATATCCTTGGGTCCCAAGCCACAGGTGCATGGGTAAGGGAGAGATTCATTATATTGAGGTAGCAGCAAACAACGTGGACAATGAGGAGGAGGCGCAGGACAATGGATCCACTAGTTCAGAGGAGGAGTCAACACCAGCAGAGGAGAAGTCTCCCCGTAGACCATCGACACTGGTGGGAGCCCATCCTCCAGTAGTCCCACAACCACCAAAACAGGCTAACAAGAGGAAACCAACAAAGGGAGGTGTCATAGCGACCCTTTCTGGTGTTCCCAGATATGATACCCTCCGTATCAGAGGGATTATTCAGGGGCAACAGGCAATCTCCCTGATAGATGGTGGGGACACCCACAACTTCATCGACGCTTCACTAATATCAAGACGGGCACTTCAGACAGAGGAGTTTGAGGGGTTTGATGTTGCGGTAGTAGATGGCCACATAGTGGAGTGTTTAGATAGAATTCCAAACTTAAAGATGAATTTAGGAAACTACACAATGAGAGACACATTTTATGTGGTTGAACTATCGGACATAGATGTGGTGTTAGGAGTTCAGTGGATGATTACCTTGGGAAAAATCACTACCAACTACCAAACCTTGGAAATGGGATTTAGAGATCAGGATGGGAAGAAGGTTGTTCTAAGAGGTATGTCGACAGGAGCACCTAAGACAGTTTCAACCAAGAGGATGGAGAGGATATTTGGACATGGGGAGGTAGCATATGCCACATAATGCTTGATCACTACTTAAAAGGATTCAGAAGGTTGACAAAAATACCATACAGAGATCAATAATTTATTGTGACAACATCAACAGTTCTTTGAGGCAATTCCACCAGGGAGACCACTTGATAGGGGGTTTTAGCACACCATTGAGTTGGAGGAGGGGGCCAAACCTATGATCACCCCCCCTATCGTCATCCTAGGAGGTTCAAGGATGAGATAGAGAAGGCAATCAAGAAATTGTTGGCGATGGGACACATCAAACCGAGAAAAAACCCATTTGCTTCTTTAGTTGTCTTAGTTTTGAAGAAGGATGGCACCATGAGGATGTGCATTGATTACCGAGCCTTGAACAAGAAAACCATTAAGAACCGGTACCCTATCCTACGCATTGACGAGTTGATGGATGAACTGCATGGGGAAGTTTTCTTCTCAAAAATTGATCTATGCTCTAGATATCATCAGATCAGCATATAAGAGAAGGACATAGAGAAGACGATGTCATTTTGGACACTTAGAGTTCCTAGTTATGCCAGTTGGGCTAACCAATGCACCCGCTACATTCCAATATTGCATGACCCATATATTCAGGAATCAGTTAAGGAAAACAGTCTTGGTTTTCTTCGATGGCATCTTGATCTATAGCCGATCATGGCAAGAGCATATGATGCACCTGGATGAGGTATTGAGCATCATGGAGGCATAGTCATTATATGCCAAAGAGTCCAAGTGCAAGTTCAGTATGATAGAGTTTCTTTACTTAGGCCACATCATCAATGCACAAGGGGTACAGGTGCACCAAGAGAATATCAAGGCCATTCTGGATTGGCCGACGCCCAAGAACATGAAAAAATTGAGGAGTTTCTCCGGGTTGTGCAACTATTACAGGAAGTTTGTTCGGGGTTTCTATCATCTTGGAGCATCGCTAACATATCTTACCAAGAATGGGGCCTTCATATGGACTGAGAAATCACAGGAATCCTTTGATCACATGAAGAAAGTCATCTGCACTTGTCTAGTGTTGGCACTACCAAACTTCACCTTCCCATTTGTACTCGAGTGTGATGCATTTGACGAAGGGATCAATGCAGTTTTGATGCAGGGAGGACACCCCATTGTATTCGAGTGTTGGAATATTATTCATCCTGAGAGGTTGTACTCCATTTATGACAAGGAAATGTTGGAGATCATGCATGCCTTAACCAAGTTCAGACAATATTTGGTGGGTAGCAAATTCGTGGTCAAGACCGATCACAACAATTTGAATTATTTCCTTGAGAAGAAGGACCTCAGTGAGTGGCAACAAAAATGGGTGATGAAGGTACAGACATTCGACTTTGACATAGAGTATGTCAAGGGGAAGACGAACATTGTGGCCGATGCACTATCGAGGATACCTGCAACATGTTCTTTGATGGAGATTTCAGCAGATTGGAAATCCCACTTGTTATTGGAATATTCCAAGAACAATTTCTCTTGTGAGGTTATGGATGGGAAGATACAGGATGACCGATATAGGGTCATTGACGATGTCATATTTTATAAGGATAGAGTCTACTTGGTGCTAGATTCAGGGCTTTAGAAGAAGATCCTCACCGCAGTTCATGATTCACCTCTAGCAGGCCATCAGGGTTTTTTCAAAACCTACAGACAGATCAGAGAGAGGTTCTCATGGAAGGGCCTCAAACAAGACGTTATGATACACGTCAGTGAGTGTGTGACTTTCAAACATAACAAGTCAAAGCATGCTTGTCCAATAAGGCTACTTCATCCACTCCACATTCTAGATCAGAAATGGGAGAGTATATATATGGACTTCATCACAGGTTACCTAAGGTCTAGGGTAAAGACTATATATACGTAGTGGTTGACAAATTGACAAAGTTTGCTCACTTCTACGCCATACCGATAGATTACAACGCAGTTTAGGTAGCCGAGCTTTTCTTCATGGAGGTCTTCAGACTTCATGGGTTGCCAAAGAACATCGTCAGTGAAAGGGACAGTCGGTTCATAGGGACACTTTGGAGAGAGTTGTTTCGGTTTTTGTGGACATAGTTGACACCTACCACCAGCTATCACCCTCGGACAGATGGGTAGACCAAGATTGTCAACAAGTGGGTTGAAGGGTATTTGAGGAACTATTTAGGATGACAACAGAGAATGTGGGTAAAGTGGTTACATTTAGGATAACATTACTACAACACCACCTTCCACATGTCCATTGGTATGACACCCTTCTGAGCATTGTATGGATATGATGCTCCCACTTTGGTATACTTGGTCTTTGGGAAGATTAGATCTTCCAAGGCCAAGGATTGCATCATAGAGAGTTAGGAGATTCTCAAGTTGTTGAAAGAGAACATGCAGATGGCGCAAAACTGACATAAGATAAGTGCGGGCAGGCACAGGATAGAGCGCATCTTTGAGGTTGGAGATTTGGTTTTCTTGAGACTCCAACCCTAGAGAAAATCATCTATGAAGAAGAGTGGGGTCAAGAAGCTCAAGCCCAGATTTTATGGTGCTTACAGGATCATGTGCTGAGTAGAGGAGGTTTCTTATGAGATAGAGCTTCCAGAGGGGAGAAAGATTCATAACGTGTTCCACATGTCTTTCCTCAAAAAGGCACTGGGACAATTAATTAGCACATCAGAGGAGCTTCCCCCATTGGATTAGAAGGGACAGTTGGAGTTAGTTCCAAAGGAGGTTTTGGAGTTCCAAGATCAGAAATTGAGGAGCAGGGTCATCAAAGAGTGTTTGATTAGATGGAGAGGGCTTCCAGTAGAGGACGCTACTTCAGAGAGAAAGCAGGTGTTGCAGCACCCTGGACTGGAATTGCTTGAGGACAAGCAATTTCAAGAAGGGAGGACTGTAATGTCCCTTTCCAAATAGGAGCTCCAGCGAGGAGACTTAATGGTCTAAACAAACCCGTTAGACTATAGCCATGGCCAAAGCGGGGTAAATAGGGTTACTAGAGGTAACTTCAGTAATAGGTGTTATATTCAGAAAGTGACATTGAGATAAAAAGGGTTAAAAGCGCTTTTAAGTCATTATGAGATAAAAATAGAAGTCAACGATGAATTAGGGTTTCAACAATGATTTAGGGTTTTGGAAGTCAACAATGAATTAAGGTTTCAACATGATTTAGGGTTTTGGAAAGTTATAAAGGAAGGGTCAGCAACCTAATTCATCAATATGCAAATTATGAATTTTCATTGAGGAGAAGAGGCACATCTAGGAGAGATAGTTTAGTGTATTCTAGGAGGAAGACACGAGTTGGTTGATTTCGGTGTTGAAAGACACACCCTAGTCACTGGGAAGATCATCCAGGTCTTCCATTATTCTTCATTGATTCTGCAGTGCTCCCATATTCCGGGTATTATCTTTTAGTTTCTTATTTGTATTCCGGCTAAGATCCTTTTGTCTTTTGATCTAGCCGAATGTCGTTATTTTATTCAACCGCAGTTTCTTATTTGTATTCTGGCTAAGATCCTTTGTTTGTTGATCTAGTCGAGTATTGTCAATTTATTCAGCTGCATTCAACCATTTTGTAATCCACAGAGATATCGTCATACAAACTTTGCAATTCTTTGTCGCGTTTATTATTTGTATGATCATTTATATGTTGTAAACCTTTGATCCTACAAACACATTAGTAGCGTTTCCTAGACTAGCCAATTCAGGAACATTACAGAGCACCAAGATGTGGTTGATGTGGGTGCAAGGTTTGTACACAAGGTATATTCATAGTGCACTCATGGATCGAGTGCATAGAAGGTTAAGGATTGAGTATAAGTTATTCCCAGGCTTAAATGGAGCTAGGGGAGTCTATCTCATGATCTACATCAAGACCTAGGTCAACATCTAAGTCTAGATCTATATCTATGTCGTGGTCTAGGTCATGGTATAAGTCAAGATTTAGGTAATCATATAAATCTATATCTAGCTCTATGTCATGGTCTAGGTCATGGTCTAGGTCTATGTCATGATCTACATCATGGTCATTGTATAGGTCTAGGTCATGCTCCAGTTCTTGCCTTGTCTAGGTATTTCTATGTCTAGGTCTCGCTATGTCTAGGCTTAGGTCTAGTTCTTAACATATCTAGGTCAAGGAAATTTCTTTCCTTGCAATGTAGGGAGGAGGGATGTAGAGAGACGAAGAAAGAGAGTGTAATATGGGGATATGGGAAGAAAAATATAGTGAGGGATAGGGAGAGTGGATAAAGGGGGTAGAGACTGAGAGAGTTAGATTATGGGGGGTAGAGATTTAGAGAGTGAGAGTATGGGGGGTCTATGTCATGGTCTATTCCAATATCTAGGTCATCGTATAACTCTATATATATATCTATATTGTGGTATAGGTCATGGTATACATCAAGATCTAGGTCATCGTCTAAATCTATCTATAGATATATGTCATGGTCTAGGTCATGGTCTAGGTATATGTCATGGTATACATCATGGTCATCATATAGGTTTAGGTCATTCTCCAAGTCTTGCCATGTCTAGGTGTTTCTATGTCTAGGTTTAGCTCTAGGTCTTGACATGTCTAGGTAAAGGCCATTTCTTTCCTTGCGATGTAGGGACGGTGGTTGAAGGGAGAGGAATAAAGAGAGTTTGAGAAGGGGAGAGAGGAAGAAAAGGAGAGTGAAGGACAGGGATACTGAGAGGGGGGTTTGATAGTGAGAAAGTGAGAAGAAGGGAGGAAAAATAAGGAAGGGGGGTTAGATAGATGAAAAGAGAGCAAGGTGGGGAGAATGGGGGAGAGAGGGGGATATATGGAGAGAGACAGAGCGAGGGTTATATGCAAGAGGTAAATATAGAATGGGATAGAGATGTATTGTTTGAGAGTTTTATAGGGTGGGAGAGGAATACCAAGAGGGTGGTTTAGAGAGATATTGAGAGTGATACTAACAACAAAGAGCGAGAGAAAGAGAAAGTGAACCAGGTGGATATCGGTGGCCACCCATCTTCTCCAACTGGCCCAAAACATGTTTCTGGCAATTTTGGTAATTTACTATTTTTAGTAGTTTTTAACTTACGGGGCCATTTTGAGGCCCTAAATGATGTTTTTTGAGAAAATGGGGAGCAAAATGGATTGTAGATCAATGCTTCTCACCCAAAAGTTGTAGTTCTCGAATAGATCTTTCCAACGAGCTATTGAGCACCCAAAACGGAGATCGTATGCAAAAGTTACGCCCCTGGGAAGTTGACGTATCAACTACCCCCATCGGGGCCCACAAACCTTTTGGCTTTTCATCTTCCAGGGTTAGGGTTTTGGATTTTACTTATGTTAAAAAGGCCCTTAGAGCCTCATTGTAATAATGATCTTCTCACAAATGAGAGTAGCTGTCACATCTCTTCTCAGAGATAAGCTACCACCATTCTAGTGAGTCTTTCACTCTGTATTTTACAGTCTCTGTACATTTATTTCGTTAATTGAAATCATGTATTATTGTATATCTGTCACTCTTGTTTTATTTCCATTATATCTCTGTTATATTGTTGTCTCTCTTGCAATATCTTTAAATATTTATGTGTTATATCTCCGCTCACATTTCGTGCTGAAAATAATCCGGATCAGTGGTATCATAGTAGGCTGCTCTTGATCTATTTTCAATGCATGTCCCCGACGAGGTCCAAGTATAGCAAGTTGGGTCTCAAGATTGTCTCTCTTGAGGACAATCTCTCTTGCACAACCAAGAAACCCTCAATGGCGGAGGAAAAGAAAAACGACGGAGCAGACAATCCTATCAGTTTGTTGCTTGAGCAAGCTCTCACGCGACAGAGGGACGAAATGATGGAGAATTTTTCCCACATCCTTCAATGCCTGCCGATAGCATCAGGCACATCTTCATCAAGCGGCCACTTTGGAGGCACCTCGCCTTTCAGGGTACAGGTTAATTTTGATATTCCTGTATTTGAAGGTCAAATAGATGAAGATGCCCCAGATAAATGGTTAAATTTGCTAGAAGGTTATTTCTCTATTCATAATTTTTCCAACAAGGAAAATATCACCTTCGCACTCCTTAAGGATCTCCCCCATTTAAAACAATGGTGGGAAACTTACTGGGAGCATATTTCCACAGAGGATTCTAGAATATATGGGGCCGAGCCCACTTGGGATTTTTTTGTGGATGCGGTAAAGGAACAATATTACCCTGTTGGCAACTATGAGGACCAGTACATGAGATGGACCACATTGCGGTAAGAGAGGGGCCAATCAGTTCTAGAGTTCACCAATAGCTTCCATACCTTGCGCACCAAGTTGGGTATCAAAGACTCTAAACGACATTTGGTTCTGAAATACTGTGGGGCTCTACACAGATACATCCAAACTAAAATGGATTTCCTGGACATCTCATCACTCGGTGTTGCCTATCGATATGTTGTTAAAATCGAGCAGAAATTTAAGAACCAGAACAAATGGGAGCTCAGGTCTACAAATACACGACAACCAAAGTATGAGAAAGACATCCCTACCAAACAGTCTCCCGAAAACCAATCCAAGCCATAGGAAAAGAAGGGTCACAGGAAGACAAAGAAGGACACCAGAAAATGGTGCGATTTCCACAAAATCCCCTGGCACAACACCGATGAATGTCGCTCAAAATATTCATTGGTGGTCGAGATCAAAGACAAGGAGACGAACCCTGATTTAGAATCTTATTCTGAAAATACTGGTAAAAGACAGATCATCAACGCAGACCCCACTGCTATTGTTGCGACTGCAGCAATTCAATCAGAAGAAACAACAGATCCAGAAGAGGGGGAGTGCCTTTTTCATTCACAAATGTGGGTGAAGGGGACCCCGCTGCATTTTATTGTTGATAGAAGAAGCCAGAAGAACCTCATCTCAGTAGAGGTCGTCAAACAGTTGGGATTGTCGACAACACCACACCCGCAACCATACATCATCGGGTGGCTTTGCCAAGGATGAAATCTTCATGTCAGCCAACAGTGTCGATTGTCATACGACATCCAACACTTCAAGGATGAGGTATTATGTGATGTTTCCCCACTGGATGTCTATGATGTCCTCTTGGGCCAGCCATATATGTGGAAATTCCATGCTATCTATGAGTCTCGACCCCGTAGTGTCATTATTACTCTGGGGGGTCATCTCTACAGGATACCATAGGTAGTTCCAACTACTGCCCCATGTAAACAGTGTTGCAAGGTAGTATCTCATACTACAAAATTCATCTTCTCCACAATCTGTTCAAAAGGGGAACAAAAGGATACTGCAACCACTACAGCCTTGGCCCAAGCACCTTCTATCCACTAGAAGCAGGTCTATAAGGTTGCAACAAAGCACAAAGATTCCTTCTACACATAGTCATCTCATGTAGCCAGACTAGTTAAAAAGGTCCAACCCTTCTAGTGACAGGTTCATGATGACCTTCAACAAACCAAGCAGCGTGATGGTTCCAACAAGGCAAGCAACTCACCAAGATTCAGATTCAACAATCACTTTCCCCTCTACCCCGGGAACTCAACACAATGGAGACCATTGCTTCCTAAGGAGGGAGGATTGATCCAAGTGGATATCGGTGGCCACCCACCTTCTCCAACTGGACCAAAACATGTTTCTGGCAATTTTGGTAATTTACTATTTTTAGCAGTTTTTAACTTCCGGGGCCATTTTGAGGCCCTAAACGATGTTTTTTGAGAAAACGGGGAGCAACATAGTTCGTAGATCATGTTTCTCACCCAAAATTTGTATTTATCAAATAGATATTTCCAATGAACTATTGAGCACCCCAAACGAAGATCGTATGCAAAAGTTATGCCCCTGGGAAGTTGACGTATCAACTACCCCCATCGGGGCCCACAAATCTTTTGGCTTTTCATCTTCCAGGGTTAAGGTTTTGGATTTTAGTTATGTTAAAAAGGCCCTTAGAGCCTCATTGTAATAATTATCTTCTCACGAATGCGAGTAGCCGTCACATCTCTTCTCAGAGATAAGCTACCACCATTCTAGCGAGTCTTTCACTCTGTATTTTACAGTCTCTGTACATTTATTTCGCTAATATAAATCATGTATTACTGTATATCTGTGACTCTTGTTTTATTTCTGCTATATCTCTATTATATTGTTGTCTCTCTTTCAATATATCTAAATATTTATGTGTTATATCTCCGCTCTCATTTCGTGCCGAAAATAATCCAGATCAGAAAGTCTATGTAGGAGACAAAGAGGGTAGAGATAGTGGGAGGGAGGGACAAAGGGGAAGATAAAGAGGGAGAGAGACAAAGAGAGAGATATGAGGAGACTTGGAGGGGGGGAGAGAGAGAGAAGATGGGGGAGGGGATAGATGAGGGAGAGAAATATATGGATGGAGACAAAGAGAGAGAGAGGGAGAGAGTCGAACAGGAGGGATATAGAGAGGGATTCAAACATTGATTGTGAATACAAAATATTGAATCAACTGTAATATTATTCTTATATTGAAATAAAAAAGAAGAATTAATGTACCATAATCATCATTAAATCATGTGAGATCATTATTAAAGCGTAGGTGAACGGTCATATCCATAAAATATCAATATAAAACAAGAGGTATATGCATATTTCACTTAGGGCTTGGGTGTGCATGGGGTTAAGAGTAGAGTATAGGTTATGTGTAGGCTTAGATGGAGCTAGGGGGGTCTATGTGATGGTATAGGTCTAGTTTATGGTCTAGGTCGTGGTCATGTTGATATAATTACTCGTATAAGTAATCCATTGGAAGAAGAAAAAAGAATTAAGACTCACCTTATATGCGAGGCTAAACTTCTCTGCTACACATATCCTTTATTCATTGTCTGACATGCCTCACCTTTAGATGGACAAAGAGAGAGGGAGGTAGAACTAGGGGAAAAGAGAGAGAGATAGAGAGGCAAAGAGAGAGTGAGAGTGAGATAAACAATAAGGAGAGAGAGAATGAGACTGGGTGTGAGAAGAAGGGGGGATATAGAGTGAAGGGGGGCTAGAGAGACATAAATAAATAAATGGGGGGATAATATAGGAGAGAGGGTAAGGGGGATATAGTGAGAGTATACTAACAAAAACAAGAGAGATAAAGAGGTGGTAGATGTAGGAGAGAAACAGAGGAGAGATAATCGAAGGGAAGGGGAGATATATATGGAGGACGGGGATAGAGAGAGAATGTATGAGTGTGAGGGGGGGGGAAGAGAAAGAAAGAGAGGATTGTTGGACAAGGAATTTTTGAGTATGTGAGAGGGAGGGAGAGGG
>ML784107.1:620257-631690 GCA_009831015.1 Picea engelmannii | reverse complement strand
ATATGATCTGATCCGTTGCTTTTGGTAAGCAGCATACTTATAGTACAAAATAAGTTATTTAGCACAACAAATTCCAATCTAATAAATGAAAAGTGTTCTTGTAATCTTAAAGAAAATAATATACTCAGAAAATTTTCAATGACCTTTTCATCAATATCTTTCTTTTAAAATAATAATACACCTTCCTAGTACTCAAGTTTTGGTATAGACTTTGTTCTTAACAAAATTTAACTATATAGAAATCTTGACTATTTTATTATAATTGTCATACTTTGTCATACTCATAGTTTAGTTAAAAATGGATCATTCAATACTCATAGTTTAGTAAAAAATGAATCATTCAACATGTTAGCATGTGTGCTAACATTGTTCAGTGACTTTTGAGTTTATTATAATACATTTATAATAATTAAAATCATATTCATTGTAATGTATATATAATTGGACCATTTTTTAATTTAAGAGAATTTATTAGTTTTCAATTTATAAATTTATAAACTTTATAAATATATATATTGTTATTTGAAATAAAAATTTATATGATTTCTTCAAATTAAGAATATCAATTATATTTAAAAGTTTATTCCACTCAAAAACATTAACCAATTTAAAAGTGATTTTAAGAAAATTCAAAAATATATATATCTATAAAATATAAATATAAAATACAAAATCCAAGTTAAAAAAAAAACAACATAAAACCAAGCAAAGAAAAGTAGAAAAGAGTAACTTATTAACCTTAATAAAAAGTGTTTGTAAACTTAACTAATTTAAAAAACAAATTTCAAATCAAATGATCGTTATATGACAAATCCCTCCTAAGTTAAGTGCCAAAATTTGAAACCCAAACTTTTTCGTTACATGACAAAGCCCTCCTAAGTTAAGTGCCAAAATTTGAAACCCAAACTTTCTAAAATAAAAATTTTGGAAGACAAGCGAGCCACGACAGAAACTTGTACAAATAATAATTTCCACTTTCGAAAAAAAAAAAAGTCAAGTAAACAAATTGGTAAAAGAAAAAATAAAAATTCTCAAAAATAAAATGATGAAGTTTTGAAATTTCTTTGAGAAACCTAAAATAAAATTTATTTTTGGTAATTTATCATATATAATATTTAAATATTTAAAGGTGTTGTTTAATTGTTCTACATGAAATTACATTTTTTTATTATTTAAAGTACATTTTTGAATGTAGAAATGGATTAGTGTGTTAAAAACAAATTCTCGCACTTTGATTATTAATTAACCACTTAAATATGATGATTCAACAATTTCTCCTTGATTTCGATAAAATTATAGAGAAAATGTCCCCGCAAATTCTTGTTTATTATAGACACAAATAGCTTCATTATATCACTATTTTTGTTCATCATTCACATTTGTAGCTCATCATATCACTTTCAAGTTCGACATTTTTTTGTTGGAGTTTCAATGCATTGTTAGAGTTCCAATGTAGAGTGAGTTGTAATATCAAGTAAGAGTTCTTCTATCGCTAGTGTTGACCATAACATTGGGCCTATTTCACTGTAAGTGTAGTCTAAACATTCGAATTTTGGGTGTTTTATGGGCATAGTTTCTGATCAATTTTATCCAATATCCCATCAAAAATGGTTGAAACTCCAAATTTAAATGATTGAGTCTATATAGTTCAAGTGCCTCGAGAATTTTTCAGGATTTTCATTTTATAAATAAACCTTCAGGATTGCACATTATGCAATAATATCTAGATCATTCTTTCTCAGTCTCGTTTGTAGAAGTGTTTGGTCTTGTAGTGTGATCTAAGAATTTTTTATCTCCTTTATGGTATCAGAGTGGCTCTGCAAACTCCTCGATTTTTTGGGGAGAAATGTGTTATGTTGTGTTCTCGTGTTTCTGACGACTCTGTGTAACCCGCTTGATTGATTAACATGTGTTGGTGTAACTTGTTCAGTTTGAAAAAGAGTGGTACAGGACTATGGAATATCTCAAGACCATTCCCCATATGGTATGGGATGAGACAGGCCTCTATTGGGGAGCATGGAGATTTTCATTTAAGCTTACCTTCACAGTCCATACATTTTTAAGTGCCAGGAGACACGAGAAACACAACAAGTCGGGGGATAGAGTCCCAGGGTCCCAGATCTGCCAGTTCGTGCCTTTCTCACAAGGGTTCAATCGTTTAAATTTCAAAATTTAGTCCAAAAACACACCTTTCTCTTTGAACCATCACCATTCAGATCAATCGGATGATCGAAATCGCATCTTGGACATTCTTGTTTGCATTCCTCGACCGAGACATCGATGATCAATAATTCATCTATTGAAGAAGTGGCTAATGTCGCCCTCTTATATGGGCCTGTCAATTTCTAGGCTAGACACAATTGACAAAACAAGAAACAATGCAGGCAAGAAAAAAGAGTAGACAGATCAGGAACGAGAATGTCTAGAGTGTATTTATTAAGGAAAAACAACCGAGCTAAATAAGATCCAACAAATAAAGAAGATCAAGAACTTGACATGAATCCTAACACACTCGTACAACTGCAGTGTACAGTCACTACTACATTGAGGTTTACAACTAACACTCCCTCTTAAACTCAAAGTTGAAGGTTTACAACTAATAGTCCCTCTTAAAATCAACGTTTACAGACATAAGCATTGATAAATCCTAGGTGTTGCATTTGGAAATCAAAAAATGGATTTTAACAAAAAGAAATTCAGAAATGCAAATGCCTGTCGATCTAGGTCTTAGCTAGGCATACAATAAATAACAAAAAACTAGACTTTATCTTTTCACTTGAGTTGGGTTTCTTATTTATCTTCTTCCAAACTCTGTACTGTTCTAATCTGGTCATTTTTTTCATTTTGGTGTTGATACTGAAAGCTTTGTGCTTTGCATTTTTTCTTTGTCACTGTAACTTCTTATTCAGAATTTGATCAGGTTGATTATGCCTATTTATTTCATCTTCTTCTAGAAGAAATTTGTCTTTGATAGTGGGTTGATGCCACCACTGCAAGCTAACATCAATGCCCTTCATAGCTTGAACTACACTGTAAAAGGACTGCTTCCACATTAACTCAAAATAAAATATGATTTCTTCAAAACTCCATTCCATGAAAATGGTTTCAAACTAGTCTTCATTGAAATTCTCATCCATGTCTTCATCTTCCTCTTTTGGCTGCTCACCTACATACTCAAACAATTTGTCAATCTGATATAAATGATTAAAACAGGAACCATATCGGTTATATTCTTCCTGTTCTTTCTGAGAGTAGTTACCATCATCATCATCATCATAGATTGATTGTTCAATTGATTTCAACTCTGCATCAACATTATCTGCTGCTTCAACTACTTCATTGGCAGCCATAAGTGTAGTGACTTGAATGCTACTGCCATAAAACCTTCTTTCAAGAACTAGTTCTGCAATCACCAAATCATCTACTTCGTTCTAAATGTCAAGTAGGATTCCTCCTCCAAACATCAATTCATCAATTTTCTTCTTCTCTTCCATTATTTGAAGGCAATCATCATAAGATAGATTAGCATCATCAAATTCAATTTCAAGATTTCTTACCTCTGTTTCAAAGAGGCCAATTTATGCACAATGTTCATCAAAGATCATTGATGTTAATCCCTTTTTTTCATCAAAAAACATTACTGGAATCATTTCATCAATGTCAATTGTAGTATTGATAGCTTCATCATCAATTTCTGCAGTTTTCTCATGCTCTACTTCACACATAGATGCACCTTTTTTCTTTTCTTTTCGTATCTCTGCTTCAGACACAGATGCTCCTTCCTATTGTTCCTCTGGTATCTTCGCTTCACACACAGATGTTTCTTCCAGAATGGAAACATCTGATAAATTGTTGCTCCTTCTCTCACTATACTATGTTTCTAGAATACTCCAAACTTCTTTCAAAGATGTTTTTGTTGCAACCTTGTGCAACATACTATCATCCAAGGCTTGTTGGATGATCTTCAATTCTAATGCATCCATTTCCTGATCATGTAGATTATGATAACAATCTACAAGACACAAAAAAAATTCATTCTAACAGACCAACATTCAAAATTCTTACCATTATATTGTGGCAGTAATGGTAAATTCATGCTCATGTTGCTCCAAATATCATCAATTATCTTTTGATATGTTTCTTGTGTGAGAACCTCAGGTACAACTGGAACCTCTTCATTTATCTTTGCGAAATATATGACCATTTCTTTGTTGTTCTCTTTCCAGATCTGTCTGAGATCTCTTCTTGACTTATTGAGTCGTCTTTACTAACCCGTGACAACATTTCTTGGTTATTCATTTACCAATTTGATCACACTTGTGGATAGAATATTCTATCTTGTCACACTGATACCGCTTGACGCAAACAGAGAGAGAAATTCGAGCTTTAGCCCCTTTAAAAATTAGATCTTCAAGAAATGTCTTGTTTCCTGGTATTCATCTTCCTAGATCTGACTATCCGAGCACAAGATATTACAAATTAAGAACTCCAAGATGAGTTCTTTATTGACTGTAGCCCATTAATGGAGGAATCGAGATATCTGAGTTTACTCGAGAGCCAATTCTTATTTCTTTTTACCAAAAAATTTGAATGTTGGGCCCTCATATGACAAAGGGCTAAGAACCAGGTGCTCCGAGACTTTTGGGGTTTTTAAACCTCAGATTCTCTAAATTTACAAACTGGCCAAGTCCCAAACATGAGAAAATATCAACGTTCCTTAGTTACTTCAGGGCTCTGGGATTTGGGATCTAGGTGATCTTCCTTTATTACCTCTCAATTCCTTTGAACTCACAAACGTCCAAACAAGGGGAAGGGATCGACGGTCTCAATTAATCGTTGAGAAATACAACTCAAAATTACTTTGGGAATCTTGGCTTTCAAAGATCAACGATCCTCAGACCTCGACAAACCAATGACCAAGATCTGCTTCGGAACTTCGGCCTTTAGGAGTTTCCATCTCTTGACTTGCGCTAAACTTTGGAGTGTTGAATCTTCAAAGTGTAAGATTAGCCTCCATGTGTCCTCTTGATTGGACGACTGAGATTTACATCGGAATCATGGGCATTGGGAGTTTCGATATGCACAACACCAAAAACCTATCAATTTTTAATCTTATGGAGTGTCATATCTTCCAACACATGTCCTCAACCTTCAATTTTTCAGATTGACTTCGGGCACCAGCCAATTCTCACTCCAATGATTCACTTCACAAAACCCTCCTAAGTGCTAAGCCTCCGAAGTGAGATATTTCGCGCCACCTTTCCTCATTGATGGATAGTCTAGATGAACTCTGGGCTTCGGGCCTTCAGGGGTTATCGCTTCGTGCATCTGAACTTCCTCTCAAGTGGCTATCCTATGGAGTGTAGGATCTCCTGCCACATGTACTTTATGATCAATGGCCTTGATTTAATCTGGTTGTTCGGAGCTTCAGAGTGTCTGTTGATATTTAAAACTGGAGAGGTAAGGAAGGAAGATTTCCTAGAGCCCAAATCCCAGAGTCCTGAAGTAACTAGGGACCGTTGATCTTTTCTCCTGTTTGGCACTTGACCAGTTCGTAAATTTGGAGGATCTTAGGTTTCAAAACCCCCGAAGTCTCGAAGCACCTGGTTCTTAGCCCTTGGTCATATGAGGACCTAGAATTCAAAACCCTCAAGAGTTGCCTGTGAAGTGATATATATGGCACCACGTGTCCTCGTTGATGGATGGTCTAGATGAACTACGGGCTTTGGGCCTTCAGGAGTTCTCGCCTCACGCATCAGAATTTCCTCTGAAGTGGCTATCCTCCAGAGTGTAGGATATCTTGCCACATATACTCTATGATCAATGGCTTAGATTTACTCCATATTTTCAGGGCTTCGAGCTTCTAGTGACCTTTAGCACTTGGTTCCTCTTGGAATGATTACCTTCCAGACTCTAGGGTCTATTGACACACATCCTTTGCAAATGGATTGTCCTGATTCACTTTGGCTCTACAGGACTTCGAGAGTCTTGTGACCTTCTCAAACAGAATTATCCAAGACGATTCACTTTCTGACAGTAGGATCTATGGACATGCGCCCTCTACTTGGATCAACGAACATGATTTGTTCCAGGCTCAGGAAATTTGAGAGATTTCGACTCCTCTACAACCTTTACACGAAATACGTCGAATGTGCGAAGTCCGAAAAACTTCAACGGTTAAATCCTACACACTTTTCCTTGATTTGACAACTACTCTTGGTATTTCCCAGATCTAACGACTAAAAATTGTTCACCTTTTTTGCGCACTCCTTATCCTTTCTGATCTTGATTTAATGACCCAAATCTGTTCCCATGACTGATATAATGATTGTTGTAGATTCTCCTTTGTTTATTCTGCATCTTCCTCTTGAATAAGGATTCCATGAATTTTTAAAGACCTTCGTTTTGAATCTTATTCTATAAATCTACCTCCTCATGCTGTGATGTCTCCAACTCTCCTTTAACGAACTGTAGACTGCTCTCCAGGCTCTGCGAAGATTCTTACCTTACGCACTCTCGTCTACGATACAATATTCTCTACACTCTTCCTCCTGGGATTGAGCTACTCTTCAGGCACTGTGGAGAGGCTCGTTTCCTGATCTCTTCACTCCTCGTATCGGGCTGCTCCCCAGGAACTTTCGAGAGGCTCACTTTTCGAGCTCTTCACTCCTCATATCGGGCTTCTCCCTAGGCACTGTGGAGAGTCTCACATCCTATGCTTTGATACCATGACAAAACAAGAAACAATGTAGGCAAAAAAATAGAGTAGACAAATCGGGAATGAGAATGTGCAGAGTGTATTCATTAAGGAAAAAGAGTTTAGCTAAATAAGCTCCAACAAATCAAGAAGATCAAGAACCTAACAAGAATCCTAACGGACTCGTACAATCAATAGTGTACAATCACTACTACGTTGAGGTTTACAACTAACACTCCCTCTTAAACTCAACATTGGAGGTTTACAACTAACAACAATGGCTATAACAGGATAAAAATCTCTACAATGCCTTCTACTCGATTGACACACAACCCATAAAAAATATTGATAATACAAAAATTGGTGTTGAAGTGGAAAGGAGCTTCATTGTAGTCAATTTATTTTGAATTGTTATCAGAGTCTTTCCTTGCATCCCAAAAATCCTCCTCTTCCTTTTAATATTTCATATGGTTCTGATCAAACTTGGTATCGAAGGAATAATTTTGAATAAAAGGCATAAGAAGAAATGCAACAGGAGAAGGAACATACATTTCCAATAGAAGAAACAAAGAACTATTCACGCATTGGGCCGCTAGAATGAGTTTTGGAAGTCGGTTTGTTCCGGAACCTATTGTGTGCTACAAATCCAGATCTGTGGCATTTCCTTGTCTTCCATGTTTTAGATGTAGTACTATATATAGCCCTGGTTTTCTTTAATTGGAGATATCATGGTTCATGAGCCTTATTTCCAGGCATTTTTTTGGCAGAATTTGAACAATTGTTGTAATTTCTTTTAAGATCTCTTTGTTTAGAGCTCGGGGTTCCATTTTTTTTAAGATTACATATCCATTTCTTGGTATCATTCATTGAGGGTATAATAGTTGTATGGAAAAAAAATAAACAACTGTGTCCAATCATCTATTCTAAAACTTGTCAAAGAAATTTGCAAACTAAACTTGTTAAAGAAATTTTCAAACTTTGAGGTGAACAAGAGAAATCCAAGGTTAGTCTTCAAAACATGAGTATCTATGTTTTCAGGGATTCTAGACTCATTGGGGGTTTAATGGATAAGATTCAATCTCATGTTGTTACTTGGGCCACCAGTTTTGATGAGATGGAGGAGAAATTCACTCTTCTCAATAAACATTTTTTGGCTGAATTTAAGGAGAAGGAAGATATTATTGTGTGTTTGCAGAAATCTCTTGATACTAATGGCGATTTTGTATTTCTAGTCACTCTTGAGCCTCCTTCACCAACTTTTGAGTTTCAAAATTTTTCTATTAGGTTAAAATTTATGCATTAGATGTGCTACACTAGTGGCGGCCTTAGTAAGAATGGACATGGGATTGTACATCCCATTTATCCTATGATGAAACCAACAATCTAGACCTGGCTTTGATGGGACTTCATTTCCATTAGAAAGTTGTTACGATATTTCTTCCATCCATACTCACTTTATTCCATCACACGAGTCCATCACTTCATATGGCTCTTATATTGTTAAGTTGCAGCAACCACCACCTACACCTCTTATTGATACATCTTTGGATATTTCACCGCCAGATTCGGCACCAATTTCAACATTAGAGTTTCCATTTTCAGAATCTTCAACACCAACATCAGAGCTTTTGGAAGCAACAAAATCTTCATCATTAGCTTCAGCGTCTACATTCTCCACATATCGACATCCTCAACATCATGATCAAAGACAACATTGTTTTCCTCTCATATATACACGGCCTTTTTTCGACTCCTCTTCTTCAACTCTTTGATGAAGAGGTGTATACGACAACATCTTGGAAAGGTACCAACTCCGAGGATTGTTTGTGGTTGGATTGATGGTTGGTCATGGTAGCATTTGATGAACTATTTGAGGATATCCTATAGATTTTTTTCATCCATGATACATATCAAGGATTGTTGTCCATGATGGTTATTTATGGGACCTCTTGTTGTGCACTTTTGAGTAGTGGATTCTATGCCACTCATGAAGATAATTTTAGGATTTTAACCAGGCATTTGTCTCCATGTACTGCCTTGTTTTGGAGTCTCTTGGGGCTCACCACTTTGGAGTGTTTCTTTCTTAAGTTGTTTTGCATCTTTTTCACCTTTATCTCGTACTCCATACTTTATTCATCAATTGTGACATCTATTTCCATCATCCTTTCCACTCAGTTTAGCATTGGGGATGGGGTAGTATGCAATGTTTCCTAGAGTGTTTTTTTACTCACCATGTTCGATCAAGATCAAGAGTATTCAGAGTGAGCCTTGTACACAACATTGATTCCTATATTGACTAGGTTGTTTCATCAATTAGTTACCCATGCACTACGGTGAGATGTATTGGCATGCATAGGAACGCTCAGCATATGATGTTTTCTCGGTTGTAAATAAGTACCTCATCAATCCTTTTGAGTTGGGACTCATTTCATAGGATTGGTATCTTTTTTTGAGAAGTATGAAATTTGGATTTCTACATGGATCTTTGATGGTGTTGACAACGTGGGGTTAATTGGCCCTCTTTAGAGTTTTATCCATAGTTAGGAGTTTTCAGCATTCACATGCCTCATTGATATTTTGATGGTTGATGGTGTTTTCTTCTAATTGAAGCCTTTAATCTAGATCCTCACTGGCACCTATCTTTCTTAAGCATTTATGTTATAGTTGTCTGTGTTTGACATTTTCGTGCCTCTGCAACCAATCCTATTTAGCTTCAGAATTCAACCACATTCTTTGAGGTTACTTGGCCCTCTTCATTAGATCTTGGTCACACTTCTTTATTAAATATTTCATCCTTCTCAGGCCTCATGCTCTTTCTTTTCAATACATATGTGTGGGATCTTCTTAAACGCCATTTTCAACATTTGCATTTTTCTCTCTTTTGGATTGGAGTTGTTTTCTTACAGGTTTTCCTCCTTTGCTCCATTTATGATATTTTGTACATGGGTACCTCATTAGGCCTTGTTTTCGGGACCCATCTTTGTTTTCTTTTATTTTATCCCTACATTTCACTTATGGGGGGGGCGTTGGAGTTCCAATGCATTATTAGAGTTCCAATGCAAACTGAGTTGTAAGATCATGTAGGAGCTCTTATCTACCCAACTGTGATGACTGACATTGAGCCTATTTCATTGTATAAATAAAACTACATCCTTTCACATTATGAAAGCATGTATGCAAGCAGATCTAGTTTAGATCATTTTTTCTCTCCTGTCTCTTGTAGAAGTGTTTGGTGTTGCACTGTGATCCTGAGAAGCTTTTATCTCCTTCATTTTTTTAAACTTCTACCTCATAACACTTTCAACTTTAATTTGTTTGTTAGCCTCATGTATTTGTATACATGGTTCTTTGACAACTCTATGGAATTTGTTTACTCATGCATAAGTTATGTTTTCTTCATTCATTTCCAAAAGGTTCATTTAAGGTTCTTCTTTGGAGCCAGTATTTTCATTTATACTCTCTATTTTCTTCCCATATTCCGAAGGGGTGTGTGTCAAGGTTTGGAAGACATACATTTCTATTGAGTAAATTTACATTTTGAGTTTTTTTTTTCACTTCATGAAAGGAATTTTGATTTTTCATGCTTGTAAGTGTTCATTGCTCCACTATCATTTGAAAAAAATTATGTCTCTCATTGCAACTTATTATTGAGGATGTATGAACTTCTTAATAAGAGGCGTTGGTAATATAAATTCATATTTATTTGTTTGTGTACAGTTCTTCTTTTAATAAACATTAAGAAGAAATGTTAGAATATGTTTTAACATTGTCAAGTGATCACATTTATAAGTATACCTAGTTCCATTACAATCATGTATGTGTAACAATTGATGTTATTATTAATGGAGTATTAATGAAAAAGGAATAAAAGTCATTAGAGATATAATAATTCATCAATTACTAACTTATAGGATTATTCATTGTTCTCTTATTATTTGGTTCGCGATAGTGACCTTTAAAGTTCCTATAAGAAAATATGGCCACACAATTAAGGAAGACAACTTTGACAACAAAGAGAGCAAGAAGAGGTTTGTGGTTTTGACCTAGACGAAGAGGAAAAGATCACTCTATGTAAACGAAAAGAAAATAATCCTACAGTTGAGAGAACGTATGAGGTGCACCATAGGAGGATGGGGATTTTTATTTATGCTAATTAATATGTATTTACGTGAGATTCAATAATTGATAATCAAGTCATGTATTCTTTATTTTTCTATATTTATTATAATAATGATATTGTGTATGAAAATTATTATAATTTATTATTTTAATTTTATATTAATGATCTTTTTAAATCTTATTATAGCAACATAATTTTTTTTCAAAATTATTTAAAAAAATAATATGAATTCTCTTATATTTTTAAATCCATTCTCTTTTACCATCTCCCAATAATGGAGTTACTAAATAGAATTTTGAATATTCCCTCCCTTTCACATCAAGTGACTTTTACTCTCAATAACAAGTTAAAGAGGAATTGAATACTATCAATAAGTTGATTTAATCAGAGTTTTATCAATCTGCAAGAAAGAGTTTTCAATTGACAAGAAAGTGATTGAGTAAGAATTAGATATTGTCATTGATTATGACCCAAATAAATGCCATGTTAGAAAGAAATTCAACCTTGAAAGCCTATTTGTGTATGAAAATTTATAAATTGTAATATCTTTTTCTTTTCTTTTTTTTTAATAAAAAAGGGAGGAGCCTGCTTTTTTTTTTTTTTTTTTAATAAAAAA
>ML784107.1:539500-602664 GCA_009831015.1 Picea engelmannii | reverse complement strand
TTTTGTGTATATTTTATATATTTTTTATTCAGTTATACACACATATACATATATAATTTGAAACTTAAATAATATTATTGTTATAATTATTATAATGGTTTTTTAATATAATAATAATAATAATAATAATACACATGTTCTTAACCATTAAGCCAACTCAAGCTGTATAGAACATCTTCAATATATACCATATTAATTTATAGAAGCTCCACTTAATATAATAAACTAATTAGGAAAATAAATTCTACTCAATTTTTATAATACAAAATAAATTAGAAAAAACCATTTATTACACTAAATTTCAATCTAATAAATGAAAGATGTTTTCTTAATATTAAAGAAAATAATATACTAAGAAAATTTTATGTGGCTTCTTCATCAATATCTTTCTTTTAAACGGTCGACGATCATGTCGACGAAACAAACCTCATGTAATGATTTGATTAGTGTACCAACGAACTACTAGATGGGACAATACTTCTCAATGCATCTCGCGGCAGATCACCGTCATCATAGTTGGGATAGAAATAATTACGGGAGTAGGAGGGAAGTATAGATAGAGGATGGGAACTGGATCCAAGGACCTGAAGGTAGTTATGAGTATAAATGTATAACTACCGAAGGTACATCTTCCCCCTGGGTAAATCATATTATGAAAATCATGAAACGATCCCTATCTAAGATGGAAGGAAAGTGTCACTTCCAGTTGTGGGCCTTTCATAGTAGTAAATAAATTGGTTCAGTTCTCCAAGAATAGGAATAAGTTCGATTCAGAGAAGTGGAAGTGGCAGTGGCGGAGAAATATCGTCACGAATCCAGAAATATCGGAGAAGTGGAAGTGGCAGTGGCGGAGAAATATCTACAAACAATAATTTATGTGTGTAAAAAATCCAGAAAAAATAAATTATGAAAAGAAAAAATAAAAAAATAAAAATTGTCAAAAATATAATCATGAAGTTTTGAAATATCCAAAAATATTAATAAATGATGAAGTTTTGAGAAACTGAAAATAAGAATTAGTTTTAGCAATTTATTATGTTGCACAAGTTTTCTAAAAGTGGGAACCTTGGGAATGTGGATACCAGTATTAAAACCAGTGGAAGTTTACAATGACACTTTGTATTACAATGGATAGGGATATTGATTCATTTAAAATCTTATTTCAATAAAATTGAAAGTCAATGAAGGATAATGTTTCTCATATTGCAACAACTAAAATATTGAAATTACTAATTTAATTTGTGTTAATAATTATATGAATATATTTAACACAATACTAAACTTTAATCTCCATAAATATTTTATTAGAAAATGTCAAACAAAATTGAAAATACATATCCACAATTTTAACATCTTTTTAAAATTAAACTTTACATATATAAACTTCAAACATCTTTGTAAATTTGAAGCATTATTCTTTTTTTATTGGAAAAAGAAAAATAGTACTACTCTTCTAATAGGAAAATATACTAATAAAAGTCAATGATATGGTTGGCTGATATCAGCGACAAAGTGGAGCAAATGTTTGCCATGGATAGATTTGATTTATTTGAGTTTCATGTTCTGTTAGGGCTTGAAGGAAAACATACATGCATTAAAAGTTTTTCATATCCACAACTATAAAGTGAGTATTATTAAGTTTTTTTACTTGTAGTTTAGTCTTATTTTTAAAGTGATATTTTGAATAACTATAATGAAAATATTTGTAATAAATTATGTATTTGTAATAATGGAATAAAAATATTTACATTTTATTTTAATATAATTATTATTTAAATTTTTTTTGTAGGAAAGTGGTTTCCAAGCTCTCATTTCCTCCATGTTGAAGCTCCCCAAAAGCTCCCAATTTTCCAAAAGAGTTCTCAGCCAATTGGGGACGTTCCCTACTAGTTTCCAAGCTCCCGCAACTTCGGGAACGAGTTTCAGAGAGGTTGGAAATGCTAAGAGTGGTTCCCGTGCAACTTAATTTATCACATATAATATTTAAAGCTGTTGTTAGAATTGTTCTACGTTTTTTTTTCACTAGAATTTGGTGAGAAAATCTATATGAAATCACATTTTTTTGTTGTTTTAAGTGCATTTTTGAATGCAGAAATGAATTTAGTGTGCTAAAAAACCCTTGAGGCACTCTGAATATATAGAATTAACCACTCAAATATGCGGATCCAACAATTTCTAGTCTTATTTCAAATAAAATTCAAGATAATGTCCCCTGAAAAGTTCCCAAACATAAAACAATTAAAGTACATAAATAGAGAATTCTTGTTCATCATAAACACAAATAACTTTGTTATATCACTATTTTTGTTGATCATTCCCACTTATAGCACATCATATCACTTTCAGGTTCAACATTTTTTTTGTTGGAGTTCCAATGCATTGTTAGAGTTCGAATGCATAATGAGATGTAAGTTCACGTAGGAGCTCTTCTCTGCCTAGTTGTGATGGCTAACACTGGACCTATTTCATTGTATAGATAAAAGTTCATAATTGCACATTATGCAAGAAGATCTAATTTAGATCATTCGTTCTCGATATCGTTTGTAAAGTGTTTGGTCTGCAAACTCTGTCTCATTTTTTTGGAGAAATGTGTTATGACGTGTTCTCATGTTTCTGACAACTCTGTGTAGCCAGTTGGATTGATTAACAGGTGTTGGTGTAGCTTGGTCAGTTTGACAAAGAGTTGTAGGAGGTTATGGAATATCTCAAGATCATTCTCAAAATCACACCGTTCTCTTTGACCGATTACCATTAAGATCAACGAGATGATCATAATCGCATATTGGACTTTCTTGTTTGCATTTCTCGACCGAGAAATTGATGATCTATGATTCATCTATTGAAGAAGTGGCTAATGTTGCCCTCTTATCTGGGTCTGTCAATTTCTAGGCGAGACACAATGGTGATAATATGATCAAAATATCTATGGTACCTTCTACTCGATTGACGCACAACCCATCAAAAATATTGCTAAAACAAAAATTGGAGCTGAAGTGGAAAGGATCTTAACTATAGTCAATTATTTTGAATTGTTATCACAGTATTTCCCTACATCACAAAAATCCTCCTCTTCCATCCAATATGTCATATATGGTTCTGATCAACCCTATTATCAAAGGAAAAATTTTGAATAAAATTCATAACCCAAAATGCAATAGGAAAAGGAACAAACACTGCCACTAGCAGAAACGAAGAGTCATTCTCGCGTTGGGTCGCTGGAATGAATTTTTGAAGGCACTCTGTTCCAGAACTGATTATGTGCTACAAATCTAGATCTGTGGCCTTTCCTTGTCTTTCATGCTATGGAATTAGTATTGGATCTATCATGGGGTTTCTTTCATTGGAAAGATCATGGTTCATGAGCCTCAGTTCTAGGTATTTTTTTGGCAGAATTTGAAGAGTTGTCTTAATTTTTTTTAAGATCTCTTTGTTTAGAGCCGGGGCTTACCTTTTTTTAGATTACATATCCATTTCTTGGTATCATTCATTTGGGGGATAATATTTGTAATGGATGAAAAATATACAGTTATCTCCAACCTTTAGATTCTGAATCTAAAACTTGTCAAAGAAGTTTGCAAACTTCGAGGTGAACAAGACAAATCCAAGGTTTGTTTTCAAAACTTAAGTACCTATATTTTCATGGATTCTGGATTCATTGGGGTTTAATGGAGAAAATTCAAGCTCATGTTTATACTTGGGCCACTAGCTTTAATGAGATGTAGGAGAAATTCACTCTTCTCAATAAGCATTTTTTTGGCTGAATTAAAAGAGAAGGAAGATATTATTGTGTTTATATAGAAATATATTCAGGAGTCTCTTGATTTTAATGGCACTCTGGTATTTCCAATCACTCATGAGCCTCCTTCACCAACTTTTGAGTCGTAAAATTCTTTTATTGGCTTAACATTGATGCATCAAATGGGATACACTAGTGCTATCCTTAGTAAGAATTGACATGGGATTATACAACCCATTTAGCCTATGATGAGATCAACAATATCCAAACTTGGTTTTGATGGGACTTCATTGTCATTAGGAAGTTGTGACGATATTTCTGCCATCCTTACTCACTTTTCTCTAGCACAAGAGTCCATCACTTCAGATGGTTCTTCTACTCTTGAGTTGCAACAGCCACCACCTACATCTCTTATTGATACATATTTGGATATTTCACAATTAGATTCAACACAAAATCCAACATTATATTTTACAGTATCATAATCTCCAGCATCAACATCATATCTTTTGGTAGCAATAGACTCTTCATAATTAGCCTCAGTGTCTACATCCTCCACATATCGACATCCTCAACATCATGGTCAAAGACAACATTGTTGTTTTGTTAGGTATCCACGGCCTTTTTTTAGTTCCTCTTCTTTCAACTCTTTTATGAAGAGGTGTATACGATAACATCTTTGTAAGGTACCAACTCTGATGATTGTTTGTGGTTGGACTGATGGTTAAGCATGGCAGCATTTGAGGAACTATTTAACGACATCCTATAGATGTGTTTCATCCATTATGCATATTGAGGATTTTTGTCCATGATGGTTATTTATGGTATCGTGCGATCTACACCTTTGAGTAGTGGATTCTATGCCACTTGTGTAGGTAATTTTAGGAGTGTAACCAGGCATTTGTCTCCATGTACTGCCTTGTTTTGGACTCTCTTGGAGCTCACCACTTTGGAGTGTTTCTTTCATAGGTTGTTTTTCATATTTTCCTCCTTTAGATCGTACTCCATACTTTATTCATCAGTTGTGACATCCATTTCCATCATCTTTTCCAGACAGTTCAACATGGGCGGTGGGGGTAGTATGAAATGCTTCTTCAGGTGATTTTTTACTCACCATTTTTTATCAAGATCAAGCGTTTTCAGAGTGATCCTTGTACACAACATTGATTCTTATATTGACTCGGCGGTTGCAACAACTAGTTACCCATCCGCTCCAGTGAGATGGATTGTTGTCCATAGGAACAATTAGCATATGATGTTTTATCGATTTGTAAATGAGTACCTCATCGATTTTTCTAAGTCAGGACTCATTGCATAGGATTGGTCTCTTTGCTTGAAAAGTATGAAATTTGGATTTCTATGTGGATCTTTGATGGTCTTGACAGTGTGGCGTTAATTGGCCCTCTTTAGATTTTTAGCCATACTTAGGAGTTTTCAGCATCAACAAGCCTCAATGATCTTTTGATGGTTGATGGTGTTTGCCTTTATTTGAAGCATTTAATACGGTTCCTCATGGGAACTTATCTTTATGAAGCATTTATGCGATGGTTTTCAATTTTTGACATTCTCATGCTTCTGTAACCAATCCTCTTCAGATTCAGAGTTCAACCATGTTCATTGAGGTTACTTGTCCCTCTTCATCAAAGCTTGGTCATACTTATTGATTGAATCTTTCATCCTTCGTGGGCCTCATTCTCTTTCTTTTCAATGCATTTGTGTGAGATTTTCTTCGACGTTATTTTCAACATTTTCCTTTTTCTCTCTTTTGGAGATGAGTTTTTTCCCTATGGGTTTTCCTCCTTTGCTCCATTTATGAGAGGTTGTACATGGGTATCTCATAAGGCCTTGTTGTCAGAACCCATATTTTTTTTCTTTTGTTTTCTCCCTACATTTCTCTTGTGGGTGGGGGTATTGGAGTTCCAATGCATTATTATAGTTCCAATGTAGAGTGAGTTGTCATCTCACATAGGGGATATTATCTTCCCAACTATGATGACCAACATTGGGCCTATTTCATTGTATAAATAAACCTACATCCTTGCAAAGTATGCAAGAAGGTATGCAATAAGATCTATTTTAGATCGTTTTTTCTCTCTTGTCCCTCGTAGAAGTGTTTGGTGTTAAAGTGTGATCCTGAGGATACTTTATCTCCTTCAAATTTTTAAACTTCTACATCATATCACTTTCAAGTTTAATTTTTTTTTCCAATCTCATGTCTTTGTATACATTGTTCTTTGACAACTTTGTAGAATTGTTTTGCCTGTGCATAAGTTATGTTTACTTCATTCATTATCAATAGGTTCATTTAAAGCTCTTCTTTGGAGCCTGTAACATCCCGCTCTTGCGTGCACCTGATGTGACTTATTCTTTGAGGACACTTGCGTGCAAGTGATCCAATATTATATGATTGACTGCTTCACTTATGGATTTTGATGATGAGATTTTGATTTATGATGTTATGTTATGTTATTATGTAGAGACAAGTGTTATCGACCAATTTCTCCTGAGTGTCCAGGACTCTTGACAGATTGAGGATGTTTATGGCATCAATGAATCTCCTTGGACTCTGGATCCAGTTAGGGAGTGGATTGTATATGGCCTACGTATTTCTGTTATTGCATATGTGACATGTGATAGGTTATATTATGATGTATCTCTTTCAAAACGTGTACTTTAAAACCTAGTATCTCTTTCAAAACGTGTACTTTCAAACCTAGTATCTCTTTCAAAAACTACACTTTTGGGTAAACCATGCAACCTTACAACCTCTTTACAGAAAAAATTTGAAAATTTGTTGCATCACTAGTCTTGGAACAAGAAATGAAATGAGCAATTTTTTAAAATATATCTACCACAATATATATTGAATCATTACCCCTCTGTGTTCTTATCAATTCCAACACAAAATCCATACTCACTGCATCCCATGGCCTATTTGGAATGGGTAATGGTTTATACAACCCTATAATATGACTTCTCCCTTTAACACGATGATAAATTATGCACTTCTCCACAAACTTATTCACTTCATTCTGCATACCTGGTCAATAATCAAAATCATTTATCTGAGAAAAGATTCTATCTTGTCCGAAATGTCTTGCCAGTCCTCCACTGTGATTTTCTTTGATCAGATTTTCCCTCATTGAACATTTTGGTATGCACAATTTATTGTTATTGAATATCAATCCTTCCTGTAACATATAGCCCAACCATTTACTTTTGTTACTAGAAACGAGATTTTCACAAGTTGCATAGGAATCCTTGAAATCTACATCATCTCGATACACTTATTTTAAACAATCAAAGCCTAAAGTGTTGACTTGAAATTCCTGCAAAATTAAATTAATTATACTCAAAGAATTATGATGCAGGAGCATCGCTCCACCTCAGCAACGCGCCAACATTCTAGCACATAAAAGTGCATTCAAGGAGGGGAGATGCGCCAACTGTCTCATTTTGCCCTCATTTTAAAATTTCAAATATAAAATTAAATGCAATTAAATGTTGTAAAGATGGAAGAGACAAATCGATGCCTTTATGCAGGAAGGAGATAATGTCGCCTTTAATGGCTGACAGGTTGATGACATATAGATCTAATTCGGACTAGATGGCCATTGAATGTAATTAAATGTAATTAATGAGAGTAGGTAGATGGAGGGAGATCTTGAGGAGCCCCTCTTTTTAAGAAAAAAAATGTATCTAAATTCATTAGAACGGATTGGGTAAGAAATCTAGGAGAGAATGTTGAGACTATGTAGCAGTCCATCCTTTGTAAACATTTGTTTAGACATTCAAATATAATACAAAAGGCATTTTTTCGTGTATATGATTTTGTGTGATTATGTGTTTTATGAATGAATGTCATTCGTGTTTTATGAGTTTATGCTATAGATGTGTATGAATCATTTCCATTTGCAGGGTGAAGATAGATTCTATTGTCTTTGAGAGTTTGTTGGAATTGTTCTGGGTTCTTTAGGCTAAGTGCAAGGAGTGCACGACAGAGTGTGAAAACTCTATGAGTCAACGAAAGGAGTGCATATATGAACTCTTCTTTGAGTTTAGGATAAAACGTGCCAGGAGGGCACACCAGAACATTTACAGACTCAAGGATCCTGAGAGTTATTGAATACTCTGGAGGTAAGAATGTGCAAAGAAAGCACAGAGGAGAAAACATAATTACCGAAGTTTTTGTAGAGCTCTTCAAGAAGGTCATCGAGTAGGTGCAAGAGTGCACAAAGTTTTAGAGGAGAGACACTCACAGAGTTGTTGGACACTCTGTCTAATAACTCTGCAAGAGTGCATCGAGCATATCCAAGAGATGCATCAGAGAACTTGAAGTAGAGTTTAGGGTTGAGGAATATCTATGCAAGGAGTGCACCAGGCCCACACTCAGATGAAGTGTTGAAAGACATCCATCTGAAGGCCAATCAAGCGCAAGGAGAACACCAGAAGTAAAGTAGTTCCACTTTACAAGCTCTGAAGGTCGAGCACAAAGTATCTCAGGATGGCACCAGAATTCTTCTACCGAAGTAGAGGGAGAGTTCCTTGGAAGACCGAGTGATTTATCAACTCGAGATAGAAATTACAAAGTTTCACATTGAGCACAAGTGTGCGTCAGGGCCGAGTTTAAATTTCATTACCAAATCTTAGTAGGGAAAAAACTGTCGAGACCCAATACATCAGGGCTCGCAGGAGGTAGTTCAAAGGTGAATCCTTTGAAACGTATGAAATATTCCAAGTCAGAGAATAAAGCGTAAGATCAGGAGTAAGAGTGCTAGTGGTCATTGGATTGAGCACTAAGAAGAATATGGACCTTCATATCAGAGTCTAGATAATGAGGAATGAGCATCGAGGAGAATAGATCTCAGCCATTAGATCGGAGCGCGTGGATCAACAAGCATTGAATCCATAGGTAAGTTCACTGGACTTAAACCCTTTTAAGTGCACATGATATCGTACTTGTGATGTACCGATGTTCTGAACTAGCCGGGACCATCCATCATCAAAGTTGACAGGTGGCAGCAGATCGAAGGGTTCAGGAGGTAAAGCTTCAGAAGATCTGCATGGAGTAGAAGTTGAGACTCCCAAACTACGAAGAGCGGAGTTGATCCTAACCATTGGTGTTGGGAAGGATACGTGGCAGAGATCCATAGAATTTAGAGGAAGAACCCTTCGAAGAAAATGCAAGAGGAGAACACCTGAAGAGCTGGGAGCCAAAGGAATCCTGGTCATCGATTGAGATAGGACACATGGAATTAGATCACCGCTTTGCTGATTCCCAAATCAGGAAATCCATAAGTAAGAGAAGTGAAAACTCATGAAGTTCACAGTCACGAAGGAATCCTAGACATTGATTGGAGGATAGATATGGGGAAGTAGATAAGCATATTCGTAGAATCGTGAATCATAAGAACTGCGTCGAGCAGTTAGAAAATATCGTGAAGCATGGAGAAGATCTCAGTCGTTGGCTATGGACTGTTGAGAACCATTGATCTGATCTGAGGATTTTGGATATTTGGACTTTGGGAAAATCGTGAAGAGCAGGTTACAAATAACATGAAGCGTGAAGTTGCAGAGTGCCCAGGAGATTAAGCCCCAGATCATAGCTCGAGGTCACATAAAAAGGAGAGTGTGGATCGTGGATCTGGTCCTAGAGAATTCGCCGATTAAGAGATCAATTGAAAGGTAGGAAGAAGCTCGCAAAACCTATGAAGCATGGACTCATGAAGGGAGCTGGCCCATGGTTGTAGTCTTTGGTCACGTGAAAGGAAGGGGATTAACAAGAGAACCTAGCGCCCATTGGTGTTGAGATATGAAAAACGTGAAGGAGAGGAAATGTGGGTTCCAAAGGACCTGTGCCTTAGGAGAAAAGGGGGCCTGTATAAGTTATTTTAGGTTCCAACAGGGGGCTCGAAGAGCTAATCCAACTCAGTTATCGAAGATCCTTGATCGGGAGGTCGTAGAACCCCTAGGAGGGGAGGGGGTTGCATCAAGTGGTATTAGAGATTAATTTTTTGTCTGCAGATCACAGGTAAAGGAGAGGTGGTGAAAGGAGATACTATGATACCATCAAGTGGTATCATATATATATATATATATATATATATATATATATATATTTGCAGACAGTAGATAAAGGAGACATAGGATAAAGTCATTATTTTGTTTGTAGACAGCAAACAAAGGAGAAAAGGTGAAGGGAGATAATCCGATAACATCAAGATGGTATCGGGAGCTTAGTTTGGCCTGTAGAAAACATGAGAAGAAGGAGACATAGTGAAATGATCTATGCGTGGAGATCTATTTGCATGTAGGCAACAAACATTTGACAGCTAGGTGAGTTGTGGGAGAAGCTGGAGATGCTCTCAGTTGTAGAGTGAACAACAGAATTTCCAAGAGGGCAGGTAGAAGCTGAAAATGGCTACTGAAGGCCATTGGTGTGGTCAAGGTAAGGACCTCCAACAAAAAAGCAAAGTTGAAGTGGAGAAAGATCTCAGTGAGGTAATAGAAACAATGGATCAGTTGGAATTTTATATGCAATAGCAGGAGGAAAAGGTACACTAGAGGTACAAATGGACTCTGAGCATGAAGGTAAAATGGCATGTTCAAAATTTTTTGTCCAGAAGGAAGAAAAAAGAGTTGAGGAGGTGGTTGAGGCATGTTGAAAACCTCAGTGACACAGAAGTTGGAAGAAACCTCAATGATGAGTAAGAGAGATCATCAAAGGATCTCATAAACTTCCAGGTGGGTAGAGATGAACTTTCAAGTTGCGAGGTAGGCAATGGAGAGATATCAATTGAAGATCTCATATACTACAATCAGAGGTGAAATTAAAGGTGAAATCAGAGGTGAGTTCGTATCAACAAGGAGAGATGATGGAGGAGGATCAGAGGAGTGTTATGATCATTGGGGGAATTGAGATATTCCTTCCAAGAAGGCTAGTTAAGGCCAGTGCATGTGTTGCAGATGCCGCAACAGAGGATAGAAAACCAGTTGTGATTGTCATAAAGGAGGATAAGGAGAAGACACTGGTGTTTTCCCAAGAAGAAGGATAAGAGCATCCAACTGAATTGCTCAAAATTTTTAGCCAAGAAGTTGAACAGGAAATGAATGCAAGACTGAATCTTGCAGCAGAAGATCAAGCAAACAACATGGATTTTGCTAAGTGGTATGAAGAATTGGAAGCCCTGGAGAGAAGGGTGATAGTGCAAAGTATGCACATCCAACATGATAAGTTGGAAACAGATGGAGGAGCATACTAGTCGAAGGAGTAGCTGGAGGAAGCTGGAGATATGTCAGCATAGGAGATGATAGAAGCCAGTCTATCATAGGAGATAGCTGAGCAAAAACTCATTGATGAGACTGCAAAACTGGATTCTATAGTAGGGTGGAAATCTAAGTCCATAGAAGAAAATAAAAAAAATAGGGGGGATCAAGTTGATCTACCCATTGACAAGGAGGAGATGCAACAGAGAAGTCTTCATGGAAGAGGGAACCAACTAGTTGAGCAGTTGGATGAGGTGATTGAGGAGATAAGAGAGTTGATGTTGAATTTAGCACAGGAGACTGTCATCAAGAGGAAGATGAACAAAGGAGGACTTGCAAGAGCAGCAGGGAAGCAACAACAACAAATCAGGGGAGTAGGAGGACAACTCCAATGGAGAGTTTGGGATCTAGGAGGATTTCAACAGAGATAGGAAGCCCATGAGTAGGAGCTCATGAAATTTTCACAGCAATGGAGTATGATGCAAGAGCATCACTCCACCTTATCAATGCGCCAACATTCCAGCACATCAAAGTGCATTCAAGGAGGGGAGAGGCACCATCCCTCTCATTTTACCCTCATGTTTAAATTTCAAATATAAAATTGAATGCAATTACATGTTGTAAGGTTGGAAGAGAAAAATCAATTCCTTTGTGTAGGAAGGAGATAATGTCTCCTTTAATGGCAGACAGGTTGATGAGATCTAGATCTGATTCATACTATATGGCCATTGAATGTAATTCAATGTAATTAATGAGAGTAGGTAGATGGAGGGAGAGCTCGAGGAGCCCCTCTTTTGTAAAAGATATTTGTATCTAAATTCATTAAAATGGATTGGGTAAGAAAGCTAGGAGAAAAAGAGAGGAGAGAACACTGAGACTCTGTTGCAGTCAACATTCAAAGATAATACAAAAAGTAGTTTTTTCAGCATATGATTATGTTTTTTATGTGTTTTATGAATGAATTTCATTTGTGTTTTATGAATGAATTTCATTTGTGTTTTATGAGTTTATTTTGTATATGTGTATGAATCATTTCAATCTGCAGGGTGAAGATAGATTCTACTGTCTTTGAGAGTTTGTTGGAACTATTCTGGGTTATTTAGGCTAAGTGCAAGGAGTGCGTGATAGAGTGTGAAAACTCTGGGAGACAAAGCAAGGAGTGCACATATGAACTCTACTTTCAGTTCAGGAGAGAACATCCCAGGAGGGAACACCAAAAAATTTACAGACTCAAGCAGACTTAGATTTATTGAATACTCTAGAGGGAATAATATGTAGAGAAAGCACAAAGGAAAAAAAAAAATTACTAAATATTTTGTAGAGCTCTTCCAGAAGGGCATCGGGCAAGTGCAAGAGTGAACAAGGCAAACTCTATCTCAAGTTCAAGGAGAGGAGTGTCCGAGGAGAGAAACTCATGTAGTTTTTGGACTCTCTGTCTAATATCTTTACAAGAGTGCATCAAGCGGATATAGGAGATGCATCAGAGAACCTAAAGAAGAGTTTATGTTTGAGGAAGATCTGTGCAAGGAGTGCATATGGCCAAAACTTAGACGAAGTGTTGAAAGACAACCATCTGAAGGCCAGTCGAGCGCAAGGAGTGCACCAGAAGTAAAGTAGTTCCACTTTACGATCTCAGGAGGTCGAGCACAAAGTGTGCTAGGAGGGCACCAAAATTATTCTAAGGAAGGAGAGAGTGAGTTCCTTGGAAGGCAGAGAGATTTCTCATCTTGGGAGATACAATAAATTTTTTCATGCCTTGCGCAAGTGTGCACCAGGGCCGAGGTTAAATTTAATTACTGAAGCTCAGGAGGGAAAACATTGTCGAGACCCAATACATCAGGGCTCGCAGGAGGTAGTTCAAAGGTGAAGCCTTTGAAACGTATGAAATATTCCATGTCAGGGAAGAAAGTGTAAGATCAAGAGGAGGAGATACACTGGTCATTGAATCGAGCACTGTGAAGAATTTGGACTCTCAGATCATAGTCTAGACAACGAGGAATGAGCACCGAGGAGAACAGATCTCAACCGTTATATCTGAGCGAGTGGATCAACAAGCGTTGGATATAGAGGTAAGTGCACGAGACTTAAACCCTTTTAAGTGCACAAGAGAGCGGACTTGCGAAGTCCCAAAGTTATGAACCAATTTGGACCATCCATCGTCAAGGTTGACAGGTGGAAACAGATCGAAGGGTCTGAGAGGTAAAGCTTCAGAATATCTACATGGAGTAGAAGTTGAAACTCTCGAACTCCGAAGAGAGGAGTTGATCCTAACCGTTGGTGCTAGGAAGGATACGTGGAAGATATCCACAGACTTCGGAGGAAGAACCCTTTAGAGAAAAGGCAGGAGGACAAAACCTGAAGAGATGGGAGCCGAATAAATCCTGGTCGTCCATTGGGATAGGACACGTAGCATTAGATAAATGCTTCGTTGATTTGAAAATTGGAAAAGCCAGAGGTATGAGAAGTGAAAACTTGCGAAGTCCGTAGTCATGAAGGAATCCTAGTCATTGATCGGAGGATAGATATTTGGCAGCAGATAAGAATATTTGCAGAGTCATGAATCGGAAGAACTACGTCGATAAGTTATCTAATATTGCGAAGCGCGGAGAAGATCTCAACCCTTGGTTGTGGATCATTGAGAACTGTTGATCTTATCCGAGGATTTCATGTATTTGGACTTCGGGAAAATCGTGAAGAGAAAGGTACCGATAACACGAAGCATGAAGTTGTGGAGTGCCCAGGAGATTAAGCCATGGGTCATAACTCGAGGTCACATAAAAAGGAGAGCGTGGACCATGGATCTGGTCCTAGAGAATTCGTTGATTCAGAGATCGGGTGAAAGGTAGCAAGAAACTCGCAAAAGCTCTGAAGTGCAGACTCGTGAAGGGACCTGGCCCATGGTTGTAGTTTGTGTTTGCGTGAAAGGAAGGGGCTTAGCAAGAGAAGCTAGCACCCATTGGCTTTTAGATCTGAACAACGCGAAGGAGAGGGCCCACGGGTTCCATACGACCTACGCCTTAGGAGAAAATGGGGCCTATATAAGTTATTGTTGGTTCTAGCAAGGGGCCCGAAGAGCTAATCTATATCTGTTATCGAAGATCCTTGACCGAGAGGTCCCAAAAACCCCAGGAGGGGAAGGGGTTGCATCACATTAGCAACCTTATTACCATTACTCCTTATGTGCTTAATCAAAAAGTTAAAATTCTTCAAAACTTCAACCCATTTGGAATGTATTTGATTCAATTTTGGTTGACTAATTATAAATTGTAATGCATGATTGTCACTAAATAGAAAAAATTCCTTCGGCATGAGGTGATACTTTCACTTCTCAAGTGCTTGACCAATTGCATAAAATTCCTTGTCATAAGAGGAATATCTTTTTTCTTCAATTATTTTCTCACTAAAATATGCAATTGGTGTTTTCTCCTAACTAAAGACAACTCCTATTGTAGTCTCGCCAGAATCAGTCTCAAATTGAAAGAAATTATCAAAGCTTGGAAAAAATAACATGGGATTTTCAATAATCTTTTTCTTCAATAGTAAAATTTATATCAGTTGCTTCAGTCCACTCAAATGGTTGTTTTCTTTCTTTGATAGTTTCTACAATAGGTACACATATCTAACTAAAACTTCAAATGAACTTTCTATAAAAACTTTCAAATCCATGGAAACTTCTTGCCTCAAATACATTTCTTGGGGTTGATCAATTTAAAATTGCATGAACCTTTTCTAGTTCCATCTTCAAACCTTCTTCAAATACTACAAACCCCGAATATATCAGCTCCCAATTCATAAAACTGCATTTCTTCAAATTTATCAACAATTTTTCCTTCTACAAGGTACTCAAAACCATCTTTAAATGACTTAAATGTTCCTCTTTTGTATGGATATAGATCAGAATGTCATCTAGATATACTATCACAAAATTTCCAATAAATTCCTAGACCTATTTCATTGTATAAATAAAAGTTCATAATTGCACATTATGCAAGAAGATCTAATTTAGATCATTTGTTCTCGATATCGTTTGTAAAGTGTTTGGTCTGCAAACTCTGGACCTAACACTAGACCTATTTCATTGTATAAATAAAAGTTCATAATTGCACATTATGCAAGAAGATCTAATTTAGATCATTCGTTCTCGATATCGTTTGTAAAGTGTTTGGTCTGCAAACTCTGTCTCGTTTTTTTGGAGAAATGTGTTGTGATGTGTTCTCATGTTTATGACGACTCTGTGTAGCCTGTTGGATTGATTAATAGGTGTTGGTGTAGCTTGGTCAGTTTGAAAAATAGTTGTAGGAGGTTATGGAATATCTCAAGATCATTCTCAAAATCACACTTTTCTCTTTGGCCGATCACCATTAAGATCAACGAGATGATCATAATCGTATATTGGACTTTCTTGTTTGCATTTCTCGACCAAGAAATTGATGATCTATGATTCATCTATTGAAGAAGTGGCTAATGTTGCCTTCTTATATGGTTCTGTCAATTTCTAGGCGAGACACAATGGCGATAAGATGATCAAAATATCTATGGCACCTTCTACTCGATTGATGCACAACCCATAAAAAATATTGCTAAAACAAAAATTGGAGCTGAAGTGGAAAGAAGCTTAACTATAGTCAATTATTTTTGAATTGCTATCACAATATTTCCCTACATCACAAAAATCCTTTTCTTCCATCCAGTTTGTCATATATGGCTCTGATCAAACCTATTATCAAAGGAATAATTTTGAATAAAATTCATAACCAAAAATGCAATAGGAGAAGGAACAGACACTGCCACTAGCAGAAACGAAGAATCATTCTCGCGTTGGGTCGCTGGAATGCGTTTTTGAAGGCACTTTGTTCTAGAACCGATTATGTGCTACAACTCTAGATCTGTGGCCTTTCCTTGTCTTCCATGCTATGGAGTTAATATTGGATCTATCATGGGGTTTCTTTCATTGGAAAGATCATGATTCATGAGCCTTAGTTCTAGGTATTTTTTGGCAGAATTTGAATAGTTGTCTTAATTTTTTTTAAGATCTCTTTGTTTAGAGCCGGGGGTTCCATTTTTTTTAGATTACATATCCATTTCTTGGTATCATTCATTGGGGGGATAATATTTGTAATGGATGAAAAATATACAGTTATCTCCAACCTTTAGATTCTGAATCTAAAACTTGTCAAAGAAGTTTGCAAACTTCGAGGTGAACAAGACAAATCCAAGGTTTGTCTTCAAAACATAAGTACCTATATTTTCATGGATTCTGGACTCATTGGGGTTTAATGGAGAATATTCAAGCTCATGTTTATACTTGGGCCACTAGCTTTAATGAGATGGAGGAGAAATTCACTCTTCTCAAAAAGCATTTTTTGGCTGAATTAAAAGAGAAGGAAGATACTATTGTGTTTATATATAAATATGTTCAATAGTCTCTTGATTCTAATGGAGATTTTGTATTTCCAATCACTCATGAGCTTCCTTCACCAAATTTTGTGTCGCAAAATTCTTTTATTGGCTTAACATTGATGCATCATATGGGATACACTAGTGTTATCCTTAGTAAGAATGGACATGGGATTATACATCCCATTTAGCCTATGATGAGATCAACAAAATCCAAACTTGGTTTTGATGGGACTTCATTGTCATTAGGAAGTTGTGACGATATTTATGCCATCCATACTCCATTTTTTCTAGCACAAGAGTCCATCACTTCAGATGGTTCTTCTACTATTGAGTTGCAACATCCACCACCTACATCTCTTATTGATACATCTTTGGATATTTCACAGTTAGATTCAACACCAAATTCAACATTATATTTTCCAGTATCATAATCTTCAACATCAACATCAAATCTTTTGGCAGCAACAAACTCTTCATAATTAGCTTCAATGTCTACATCCTCCACATATCGACATCCTCAACATCATGGTCAAAGACAACATTGTCGTTTTGTTAGGTATCTGTGGCCTTTTTTTAGTTCCTCTTCTTTCAACTCTTTTATGAAGAGGTGTATATGATAACATCTTTGTAAGGTACCAACTCTAATGATTGTTTGTGGTTGGACTGATGGTTAGTCATGGCAGCATTTGAGGAACTGTTTGAGGACATTCTATAGATGTGTTTCATCCATGATGCATATTGAGGATTGTTGTCCATGGTGGTTATTTATGATACATTGTGATCTACACCTTTGAGTAGTGGATTCTATGCCACTTGTGTAGGTAATTTTAGGAGTGAAACCAAGCATTTGTCTCCATGTACTGCCTTGTTTTGGACTCTCTTGAAGCTCGCCACTTTGGAGTGTTTATTTCATATGTTGTTTTTCATATTTTCCTCCTTTGGATCGTACTCCATACTTTATTCATCAGTTGTGACATTGATTTCCATCATATTTTCCACTCAATTCAACATGGGGGTGGGGGTAGTATGCAATGCTTACTCGGGTGATATTTTACTCACCATTTTCGATCAAGATCAAGCATCTTCAGAGTGATCCTTGTACAAAACATTGATTCTTATATTGACTCGGTGGTTGCAACAACTAGTTACCCATGCACTCCGGGGAGATGGATTGTTGTCCATAGGAACACTTAGCATATGATGTTTTATCAATTTTAAATGAGTACCTCATCGATCTTTCTAAGTCAAGACTCATTGCATAGGATTGGTCTCTTTGCTTGAAAAGTATGAAATTTGGATTTCTATGTGGATCTTTGATGGTCTTGACAATGTGGCGTTAATTGTCCCTCTTTAGATTTTTATCCATACTTAGGAGTTTTCAGCATCAACAAGCCTGAATGATCTTTTCCCAATTGATGGTGTTTGCCTTTATTTGAAGCATTTAATATAGTTCCAAATGGGAACTTATCTTTCCGAAGAATTTATGTGATGGTTGTCAATTTTTGACATTCTCGTGCTTCTGTAACTAATCCTCTTCAGATTCAAAGTTCAACCATGTTCATTGAGGTTACTTGTCTCTCTTCATCAAAGCTTGGTCATACTTATTGATTGAATCTTTCATCCTTTGTGGGCCTCATTCTCTTTCTTTTCAATGCATTTGTGTGATATTTTCTTCAACTTTATTTTCAACATTTGCCTTTTTCTCTCTTTTGGAGATGAGTTTTTTTCCTATGGGTTTTCCTCCTTTTCTCCATTTATGAGAGTTTGTACATGGGTACCTCATTAGGCCTTGTTGTGAGAACCCATATTTGTTTTCTTTTGTTTTCTCCCTACATTTCTCTTGTGGGGGGGGTATTGGAGTTCCAATGCATTATTAGTGTTCCAATGCAGAGTGAGTTGTCATCTCACATAGGGGATATTATCTTCCCAACTATGATGACCAACATTGGGCCTATTTCATTGTATAAATAAACCTACATCCTTGCAAAGTATGCAAGAAGTTATGCAAGAACATCTATTTTAGATCATTTTTTCTCTCTTGTCCCTCGTAGAAGTGTTTGGTGTTAAAGTGTGATCCTGAGGATACTTTATCTCCTTCAAATTTTTAAACTTCTACATCATATCAATTTTAAGTTTAAGATTTTTTTTCAATCTCATGTCTTTGTATACACTGTTCTTTGACAACTTTGTAGAATTTTTTTTCCCGTGCATAAGTTATGTTTGCTTCATTCATTTTCAATAGGTTCATTTAAAGTTCTTCTTTGGAGCCTGTAACATCCCGCTCTTGCACGCACCTGATGTGACTTATTCCTTGAGGACACTTGCGTGCAAGTGATCCGATATTATATGATTGACTGCTTCACTTATGGATTTTGATGATGAAATTGTGATTTATGATGTTATGTTATGTTATTATGTATAGTGATGCCAACGCCCACTACCTCACAACCTGCAGGTCGGAAGGTCGGCGTGCTCACACAGGATCTTTCCCTTCACACGGCCCGAAGAACTCTAACCCTCTTCTATTTCCCTATCGGGAAATCTGCACCCACAACAATCCTCGTGGGATCCCCTCTTTTCACTTAGGATATCGGACTTCGCGACTTCGCGAATCCAGTGGTCGAGAGTTGGACTCACGAATCCCCGAAACCCGACAATAGTCAACGCTGACCTTTTTCCTATCAGGATTTTCCTTATCGCGATTTCGGCACTCGCGATGTCAAACAAATTGTTTCACCGACCCCCGAATCCCGATATGCCGAAACTCTGACACACGTGCGAGTTTTGAATTTTCAATGGTCCTTCATTCCATCGACATTTCAGAGTTCGCAATATCGCTAATTCTAATGCATATGTTTCGAGACTTCTCGCCACGAAACCCCGAAACGGCATGCCACCTGTCCACCTTGCTAACTCCTGTGGCCCCACACGATCCTTGATTGTCGGGATATCGTGATTCCTGTTGCTATGTTTATGGAGCTTCAACCCATGAAACCCTGATATGAATATCACGTGTATATCCGACGACCCTTGTGGCTCGGATCTATGATCCTGCCCCTCCTGAGCTTCGAACCTCTTGGGAATACTTCGCCGTATGTCCCCTGCTCCTTTGTGAGATCTAAAGGCTCACGAAAATTCGTGGATTCTCCTCGGAGAATTCCAACCCTCCATCCTTCCTCGATGATCTCTGTGAATAGTTGAGTGTTCCTTCACCAACTTGTCCACCTGTGGCGCGAACTTACAACGCCTTCTTGAATCTTCCAGTCGCAACTTCCCTGTGCTGTCCTTCAGCAGTTTCAAAGGCCTTATCCTTCCTGAGCTTTCTTATGATTCCGAGTCTTAGAAAAGACTCTTGCACGCACTTCTTGCGGCAACCTTCAAACACTTCCAAGTATTGAATTTCCTTTCGACCCTGCGCACACCTGCAACAACAGTCTCTCAAATGCTTCACTCAGGTTCGCAACCATGAAGCTTCACTCGGCCTGCGCACTCCTTGCACGGCTCCTGTGCCCAACTGCACTTTTATGGAAATGTGGACAAAAGTAAAACTATATGATCTTCAGAGACGCAACCTTGAATTCTTGTCAACGCACTCCTTCCGGACACTTCAACTGCACTCCTTGCAGGAATTCTTACTCAGATAGAGAAACAATTGAAACTCATTCCCTCTTCTTTTCCTCTCAGATTTCAGACTCAAACCATGAAATCATATACACAACATATAAAGCAAATGTATAATAGGAAGCAAACATTCATGAGCATATCATTCAACATCAATACATAGAGAACAACACAAAACCATGAATTTGAATCAATCTCTTTCTATTAATCCAAATATCTGTACATGGGTATTCTTACACAACTCTCTGCATGCTCTTGCTCCAATGCTTCATCTAACTATCTTACAATACACAATGAGGGTGTCTATATCCCGTTTCCCTCTTGCGCTCTAAAACTGTTTCATCTAGAATTAAATTCTACCTACCTGCATTAACTACTTTAAATGCCTTCTACCTACTAAGGATGAGAGAAAATGGCTCAAGCTCCGTTTACATTATACAAGTGTGCTTCATCTTAATGACTTCATTTAAGATTGCGCAACAACTTCAAGGAAATTTCAAAATTTGTGTTGGCGCTTGTCGAGCTGTCCAATTGGTTCCACACTAGCTCGCTTGATGTTGGTGATGCTCCTGCATCATACTCCTCGGCTTGAAAAATTTCATGGGCTCTTGTCCATGAGCTTACACATGGTCTGTCCATGCTTCTGGATCTCCGCTTTGGTCTCCCAGCTGGCATATTCAACTAGATGGTTCTTCCACTTGACCAGATACTCAAAGTATTCTTTCTGCCTGGTCTTCTTGCTCACTCTTTTATCCAGTATGCATTCCATTTGTGGTTTATCCGCAACTGGCATCTGCTTTCGCCATTGAATCACTGGTTGCTCATCTCCAGTCCCTGTTTATCTAGCTTTATATGGGTACAAATCAGAGATATTGAATATCGGAGAAATTCCGATCCCATCGGGTAATTCAATCTCATAAGCGTTCGCCCCAAATTTATTCAAGACCCTACATGGCCCAATTTTCTTCATCTTGAATTTGTTGTATGCTCCTCTCGGGAACCTTTCTTTCCTCAAATGTGCCAGAATCAAGTCACCAACCTCAAACTGAAGTTGTCTTCTATGCTGATCTGCTCTACGCTTATACTCCTTACTTGAATTCTGCAATCGCTCCTTCACCTTGATGTGAAGTTCTTACATCGCTTCTGCGAAATCTTTTGCACTAGCACTCCTAGTCGCAATCTGTTCTGAATCTCTCAATTCTGAAATTCCTCTCGGCTGCATGCCGTAAACAACCCAAAATGGACTCTGCCCAGTGCTCCTATTTACTGAGTCGTTATACGCAAACTCTGTCTGTGGTAATATGTTGTCTCATTGGCTGTGGTGTTCTGTCACCAAGCTTCTCAACAAATCTCCTAGACTTTTGTTTACTACTTCTGTCTCTCCATCCGTCTAAGGATGATAAGTTGAACTAAATGACAAGTTAGTTCCCAGCTTCTTCCATAAGGTCCTCCAAAAATTCCCTATGAATTTTGTATCCTGATCCGAAACTATACTCCTTGGAAAACCATGAAGTCGAATGACCTCTTTGAAAAATAGGTTCGCAATGTGAGTTGCGTCACTGGTTTTCTGACATGGAATGAAGTGTTCCATCTTGGAAAATTTATCCACCACCACAAAGACTGAATCAACACCTCTTTGTGTTCTTGGCAACCCCAATAAAAAATCCATGGTGATTGCATCCCACGACCTCTCTGGTATGGGTAATGGTTGATAAAACCCTGCATTCTGCTTTCTTCCCTTTGAATGCTGGAAAATTCTACATCTGTCCACAAATATTTTGACATCTTCTCGCATTCCCAGCCAAAAATATGACTCGTTCAACTTTGTGAATGTCTTTTCATGAACAAAGTGCCCTGCCAATCCTCCACTATGTTTCTCCTTCAACAGATTCTCCCTCATGGAGCATTTCGGAATACACGGTTGATTACCCTTAAACAATAATCCTTCTTGGATCATGTACTCCATCCATTGGCTTCTATCTCTGAGAATTGGATTCTCAACTGCTTCATACACCTCCTTAAAATCTGGATCATCTGCGTACATGTCCTTGAGATCAGCAAAACCCAACGTTTTGACTCTAAACTCCTGCAACAGTAAACACTTCCTACTCAAAGCATCAACAACTTTGTTAGCAGTACAATAAATATGTTTAATCAAAAAAGTGAAATTCTGCATATACTCAACCCATTTGACATGTTTCTGATTCAACTTCTCCTGTTGAGTCACAAACTACAGTGCATGATTGTCACTGTATAAAACAAACTCTTCCGGGATCAAGTAATGCCTCCATTTCATCAATGCCTGAATAATAGCATAAAACTCCTTATCGTAAGTGGAGTACTGCACTTTCGCTTCATTCAGCTTTTCACTGAAATATGCTATCGGCATGTCTTCCTAACTGAAGACTGCCCCGATTGCAAATCCACTTGCATCGCATTTCACCTGAAATGTCTTTCAGAAATTTGGCAACACCAGAACTGGTTGTTCCGTAATCTTCCTCTTCAATAGATTGAAACTTTTCTCGGCTTCTACAGTCCAGTGAAAATACTTGTGTCTTTTCTTCATTGTATCCATCATCACTACGCTAATTCCACTGAAATTCCTGATGAACTTTCAGTAGAAACTAGCCAATCCGTGAAAACTTGTCACCTCAAAAATATTCTTTGGTGATGGCCAATTCTTGATTACGTCCACCTTATCTGGATCCATCCTCAACTCATTTTCTGAAATAACAAATCTTAAGTAAATGAGCTCTGTCTTCATGATTGAGGACTTCTTCATGTTTATCAACAACTTCTCCTACTGTAATTTCTGCATCACTGTAGCCAAATGCTTCAGATGCTCTGCCACTGTTTTATTGTAGATCAGTATGTCATCTAAATACACAATGACAAATTTTCCGATGAAATCCCTCAAGACTTCGTTCATCAACCTCATGAAGGTACTCACCGCATTTGTTAAGCCAAATGGCATAACAAGCCATTCATACAACCCTTCATTTGTTTTGAATGCTGTCTTCCATTCATCACCTTCTCTCATGCGGATCTGATGATAACCACTTTTCAAATCAATCTTTGAAAAATACTTTTCTCCGCTCAAGCAATCCATCAGATCATCCATCCTCGGCAATGGAAATCTGTACCTAATGGTTATCTTGTTAATCACCCTCGAGTCAGTACACATCCTCCAGCCTCCGCCTTTCTTCGGACTGAGTACTGTTGGAACAACAAATGGACTCAATCTTTCCCTGACTAAACCTTTGTCCAACAAATCCTAGACTTGCCTTTTAACTTCTTCATTCTCTTGCTGCGTCAATCTATATGCGGATTTGTTTGGAAAACTGGCTCCTGGTATGAGATCAATATGATGACTCACACTTCTAATTGGTGGCAACGAACGAGGTAATTCATCCACTATTATGTCAGTGAACTCTTCCAGCAGTTCCTGAACTTCGTCTGGTAAATCATCCACCCTTATGCTAGTCAGAACAATCTTAGGCTTCCTGACCACAATAAATTGTGGATCTTCCTTCTTCTTAACCTCATTAAGGAGTTCCTTCCCACTCATGAGAAGTACAGTGTTGCTTACTTCCGGCTTCACCTCCTTATCCTTGATTGGAAGCAACATGTGTGTCCTCCCATTCTTCTCTAGTGTGTATGTGTTCATTCTCCCATCATGAATCACATTCCTGTCATATTTCCATGGTCTACCTAGAAATAGATGACAAACATCCATAGGAATGACATCACATAATATCCTATCATTATATCCTCCTATCTTGAATTCAACTAAACATTGTTTAGTGACAGTTACCTGGTGTCCTTTCTGTAGCCACGAAACTCTGTATGGGCTTGGATGATCAGTCGTCTCTAGCTCCAGATTCTCTACCATCTCTGTAGAAACGAGATTATCCATGCTACCACTGTCTACAATGACCTTGCATACCCTGTCCTTGGTCTTGCAAGTAGTCCTGAAAAGTATGGCCCTTTGGATTGAACTCTCCACCTCCTTCTTAGGTGTCAAAAGGACTTTTCACATTATCAGCGATCTTCTGCCTTCAGCGTCTGTTGCCTCAACATCCCGCCTCTGTGCTTCAGTGATGTGAGCTTATCCAATATCTTTCTTCTTGTCTGGACACTCATAAGACTTGTGCCCATTCTTTCCACATGTGAAGCATGTAATTACTCCACCTCTTCCTCTTCCTCTACCTCTACTACGAGGAAAAGTGTTTTTATCAGCATAATCTCCTCTCTGCTCAGTATGTTGCCCTCTCTGTGAGGTTCCACCTCTCTCAGTTCGAGTCTGAGGTTTCTTCTAGTCCTCTTTGGGATTCTGATATTTATCCTGGGCAACTGACTTGCCTCTGGGCTGACTTCTGCCTCGGCCCCTATGAATTTGATTTCGGCTCAGCTTCTCCTCAGCTTTTAGAGCCATGTGATAAGTATCTTCCACCGTTCGGATGGTTACCATGCTCATTTCATCCTGGATATCATATCTCAGGCGATTCATGTATCTGGCAACTTTCTCATCATCGCTCTCTCGATGACATGCCCTGATGTTCAGTTTATAGAATTCCTCAGTGTATTCTTTCACTGTCATCAGCTTCTGTCTCAGGTTCTGCATCCTCCTGAACAGAGTAATTTGATAATTTTTGGGGATGAATTTCGCCTTCATCTTCACGATCATTCTATCCCAGCTCTTGATCTTCTTCTTGCCCTTGCAGCGTCTGTTAGCTTGTAGTTCATCCCACCACAATGTTGCATGTCCCTTTAATCTCGTGACAACATTCTTGACTTTCTTGTCCTCTTCGACATCTTCATAGTCGAAGTATGTGTCTAGAGCTCTAATCCAGTCTAGAAGCTCCTTTGCATCCAAGCTTCCCTCATAAATTGGAATGTCCATCTTCGCTCTTGCACCCATCCTCGCAATAGCTCTGATCAAACGTTCGTTTGATGCATCTTTGGCTGCAACTTCTTCTTCACGTTCAGCCTCTACTTCACTTTCAGAATCAGTGAGATCCCCCGCACTGACTGTGCGTCTTTGCGCTGTCTCCATGTCTTCGAGTCTGGCTCATAGATAACGCATCTCTCTTTCCATAACTGGATCTATCATCTGCCTACCTCTTCTTCTTGGCATTTCCCTATCCTCTGGTGGATCAGGTGTTTTCATGTCCCTTCTCCTTGGCGGCATGGTGAATTCCTTTCTTCTCTGCTACAGAAAGCAAAGAACCTTTCTGATCTCTGATACCACAAATGATGCCAACGCCCGCTACCTCAAAACTCGCAGGTCGGAAGGCCGACATGCTCACACAAGATATTTCCCTTCACACGACCCGAAGAACTCTGACGCTCTTCTATTTCCCTATCAGGAAATCTACACCCACAACAATCCTCGTGGGATCCCCTTTTTTCACTTAGGAGATCGGACTTCGCGACTTCGCGAATCCAGTGGTCGAGAGTTGGATTCTCGAATCCCCGAAACCTGACAATAGTCAATGCTGACCTTTTTCCTATTAGGATTTTCCTTATCGTGATTTCGGCACTCGCGATGTCAAACAACTTATTTCACTGACCCCCGAATTCCGATATGCTGAAACTCCGACACACGCGCGAGTTTTGACTTTTCAATGGTCCTTCATTCTATCAGCATTTCAGAGTTCACAATATCGCGAATCCTAATGCATATGTTTCGGGACTTCTCGCCACGAAACTCCAAAATTGCGTGCCACCTGTCCACCTCGCTAACTCCTATGGCCCCATACGATCCTTGACTGTCGGGATATCGCGTATCGAAATATCGCGATTCATGTTGCTATGTTTATGGAGTTTCAACCCACGAAACCCCGATATGAATCTCACGTGTATCGACGGCCCTTGTGGCTCGGATCTACGGTCCTGCCCCTCCTGAGCTTCGAACCTCTTGGGAATACTTCGTTGTATCTCCCCTTCTCCTTTGTGAGATCTAACGGCTCACAGAAATTCGTAGATTCTCCTCGGAGAAATCCAACCATCCATCCTTCCTCGACGATATCTGTGAATAGTTGAGTGTTCCTTCACCAACTTGTCCACCTGCGGTGCAAACTTACAACACCATCTTGAATCTTCTAGTCATAACTTCCCTGCGTTGTCCTTCAGCAGTTTCGAAGGCCTTATCCTTCCTGAGCTTTCTTATGATTCTGAGTCTTAAAAAATACTCTTGCGCGCACTTCTTGTGGCAACCTTCAATCACTTCCAAGAGTTGAATTTCCTTTCGACCCTACGCACACCTGCAGGAGCAGTCTCTCAAATGCTTCACTCAGGTTCGTAACCCTGAAGCTTCACTCGGCCTGCGCACTCCTTGCACGGCTCCTGTGCTCAACTGCACTTTTATGGAAATGAGGACAAAAGTAAACCTATCTGAGCTTCAGAGACAGAACCCTGAATTCTTGTCGACGCACTCCTTGCGGACACTTCAACTGCACTCCTTGCAGGAATTCTTACTCAGATAGAGAAACAATTGAAACTCATTCCCTCTTCTTTTCGTCTCAGATTTCAGACTCAAACCATGAAATCATATACACAGCATATAAAGCAAATGTATAACAGGAAGCAAACATTCATGAGCATATCATTCAGCATCAATACACAGAGAACAACACAAAACCATGAATTTGAATCAATCTCTTTCTATTAATCCAAATATCTGTACATGGGTGTTCTTACATAGCTCTCTGCATGCTTTTGCTCCAATGCTTCATCTAACTATCTTACAATACACAATGAGGGTGTCTATATCCCGTTTCCCTCTTGCGCTCCAAAACTGTCTCATCTAGAATTAAATTCTACCTACCTGCATTAACTACTTTAAATGCCTTCTACCTACTCGGGACGAGAGAAAATGGCTCAAGGTCCATTTACATTAGACAAGTGCGCTTCATCTTAATGACTTCATTTAAGATTGCGCAACAACTTCAAGGAAATTTCAAAATTTTTGCTGGCGCTTTTCCAGCTGTCCAATTGGTTCCACGCTGGCTCGCTTGATGTTGGTGATGCTCTGATACCACAAATGATGCCAACGCCAGCTACCTCACAACCCGCAGGTCGGAAGGTCGGCGTGCTCACACAGGAACTTTCCCTTCACACGGCCCGAAGAACTCTGACGCTCTTCTATTTCCCTATCGAGAAATCTGCACCCACAACAATCCTCGTGGGATCCCCTTTTTGCACTTTGGAGATCGGACTTCCCGACTTCGCGAATCCAGTGGTCGAGAGTTGGACTCTCGAATCCCCGAAACCTGACAACAGTCAACGCTGACCTTTTTCCTATCGGTATTTTCCCTATTGCGATTTCAGCACTCGCGATGTCAAACAACTTGTTTCATGGACCCTCGAATCCCGATATGTCAAAACTCCGACACACGGGCGAGCTTTTACTTTTCAACGGTCCTTCATTCCATTAGCATTTCGGAGTTCGCAATTTTGCAAATCCTAATGCATATGTTTTGAGACTTCTCACCACGAAACTCTGAAACGGCGTGCCACCTGTCCACCTCGCTAACTCTTGTGGCCCCAAACGATCCTTGACTGTCGGGATATTGCGTATCGGGATATCGCGATTCCTGTTGCTATGATTACAGAGCTTCAACCCACGAAACCTCGATATGAATCTCACGTGTATATCCGATGGCCCTTGTGGCTCGAATATACAGTCCTGCCCCTCCTGAGCTTCGAACCTCTTGGGAATACTTCGTCCTATCTCCCCTGCTCCTTTGTGAGATCTAACGGCTGACGGAAATTCACGTATTCTCCTCGGAGAATTCCAACCGTCCATCCTTCCTCGACGATCTCTGTGAATAGCTGAGTGTTCTTTCACCAACTTGTCCACCTACGACGTGAACTTACAATGCCTTATTGAATCTTCCAGTCGCAACTTTCCTGCGCTGTCCTTCAACAATTTTGAAGGCCTTGTCCTTCCTGAGATTTCTTATGATTCTGAGTCTTAGAAAAGACTCTTGCGTGCACTTCTTGCGGAAACCTTCAAACACTTCCAAGTGTTGAATTTCCTTTCGACCCTGCGAACACCTGCAACAACAGTCTCTCAAATGATTCACTCAGGTTAGCAACCCTGAAGCTTCACTCGGCCTGCACACTCCTTGCACGCCTCCTGTGGCCAACTGCACTTTTATGGAAATGAGGACAAAAGTAAAACTATCTGAGCTTCAGAGACACAACCCTGAATTCTTGTCGACACACTCTTTGCGGACACTTCAACTGCACTCCTTGCGGGAATTCTTACTCAGATAGAGAAACATTTGAAAATCATTCCCTCTTCTTTTCCTCTCATATTTCATACTCAAACCATGAAATCATATACACAGCATATAAATAAAATGTATAACAGGAAGCAAACATTCATGAGCATATCATTCAACATCAATACACAGAGAACAACAGAAAACCATGAATTTGAATCAATCTCTTTCTATTAATCCAAATATATGTACATGGGTGTTCTTACACAACTCTCTGCATGCTCTTGCTCCAATGCTTCATCTAACTATCTTACAATACACAATGAGGGTGTCTATATCCCGTTTCCCTCTTGCGCTCTAAAACTGTCTCATCTAGAATTAAATTCTACCTACCTGCATTAACTACTTTAAATTCCTTCTACCTACTAAGGATGAGAGAAAATGGCTCAAGGTCCATTTACATTATACAAGTGTGCTTCATCTTAATGACTTCATTTAAGATTGCACAACAACTTCAAGGAAATTTCAAAATTTGTGTTGGCGCTTGTCCAGTTGTCAAATTGGTTCCATGTTTGCTCACTTGATGTTGGTGATGCTCCTGCATCATATAGACAAGTGCTATTGATCGGTTTCTCCTGAGTGTTCAGGACTCTTGACATATTGAGGATGTTGATGGCATCGATGGACCTCCTTGGACTCGGGATCCAGTTAGGGAGTGGATTATATATGGCTTAAGTATTTATGTTATTGCATATGTGACATATGACAGGTTATATTATGATGTATCTCTTTCAAAACATGTACTTTCAAACCTAGTATCTCTTTCAAAAACTATACTTTTGGGTAAACCATGCAACCTTACAACCTCTTTAAAGAAAACATTTGAAAATTTGTTGCATCACTAGTCTTGGTACAACAAATGAAATGAGCCATTTTTAAAAATATATCTACCACAACATATATTGAATCATTACCCCTCTGTGTTCTTATCAATTCCAACACAAAATCCATACTCATTACATCCCATGGCCTATTTGGAATGGGTAATGGTTTATACAACCCTATAATATGACTTCTCCCTTTAACACGATGACAAATTATGCACTTCTCCACAAACTTATTGACTTCATTCTGCATACCTGGTCAATAATCAAAATCATTTATCTGAGAAAAGATTCTATCTTGTTTGAAATGTCCTGGCAGTCCTCCACTGTGCTTTTCTTTGATCATATTTTCCCTCATTGAACATTTTGGTATACACAATTTATTGTTCTTGAACATCAGTCCTTCCTGTAACATATATCCCAACCATTTACTTTTGTTACTAGCAAGGATATTTTCACAAGTTTCATAGGAATCCTTGAAATCTACATCATCTCGATACATTTATTTTAAACAATCAAAGCCTAAAGTATTGACTTGAAATTCCTACAAAATTAAATTAATTCTACTCAAAGAATTATGATGCAGGAGAATCGCTCCACCTCAGCAACACACCAACATTCTAGCACATCAAAGTGCATTCAAGGAGGGGAGATGCGCCAACCCTCTCATTTTCCCCTCATTTTAAAATTTCAAATATAAAATTAAATGCAATTAAATGTTGTAAGGCTGGAAGAGCCAAATCGATGCCTTTGTGCAGGAAGGAGATAATGTCGTCTTTAATGGCTGACAGGTTGATGAGATATAGATCTAATTCAGACTAGATGTCCATTGAATGTAATTAAATGTAGTTAATGAGAGTAGGTAGATGGAGGGAGATCTCGAGGAGCCCCTCTTTTTAAAAAGAAAATTGTATCTAAATTCATTAGAATGGATTGGGTAAGAAAGCTAGGAGAAAAAGAGAGGAGAGAATGTTGAGACTATGTTGTAGTCCATCCTTTGTAAACATTTGTATAGACATTCAAAGATAATACAAAAGGCATTTTTTTCTGCATATGATTTTTTGTGATTATGTGTTTTATGAATGAATGTCATTTGTGTTTTATGAGTTTATGCTTGTAATGTTCCTGAATTGGCTAGTCTAGGAAATGTTTCTAATGTGTGTGTAGGATCAAAGGTTTAGAGCATATAAATGATCATACAAATAATAAACGCAACAAAGGACTGCAAAGTTTGTATTATGATATCTCTGTGCATTACAAAATGGACAAATGCGGCTGAATAAACTGACAATACTTGACTAGATCAATAGACAAAGGATCTTAGCTGGAATACAAATAAGCAACTGCGGCTGAATAAAATAACAACACTCGGCTAGATCAAAAGACAAAAGTATCCTATCCGGAATACAAATAAGCAACTAAAATATAATACTCGGAATATGGGAGCACTGCAGAATCAATGAAGAATGATGGAAGCCTGGATGATCTTCCCGGTGACTAGGGTGTGTCTTTCAACACTGAAATCAACCAACTGGTGTCTTCCTCCTGGAATACATTGAACTATCTCTCTTGAGATGTGCCTCTTCTCCTCAATGACAAGTCATAATCTGAATAATGATGAATTAGGTCGCTGACCCTTCCTTTATAGATTTCCAAAACCCTAAATCATGTTGAAACCCTAATTCATTGTTGACTTCCAAAACCCTAAATCATGTTGAAACCCTAATTCACTGTTGACTTCCAAAACCCTAAATCACTGCTGAAACCCTATTTAGCTCAATGACACTTTCTGAATATAACACCTGTGACTAGAGTGACCTCTAGGAACCCTGTTTACCCCTCTTTGGCCCTAGCTATATTCTAACGGAGTAGATAATACCATTAAGCCTCCTCTCTGAAGCTCCTATTTGGAAAGGGACATTACAGTCCTCCCTTCTCGAAATTGCTTGTCCTCAAGCAATACCAGTCCAGGGTGTTGCAACACCTGCTCACTCTCCCAAGTATCATCCTCTACTGAAATACCTCTCCATCTAATCAAACACTCTCTAATGACCCTCCGTTTCCACTCTCGGAACTCCAAAACCTCCTCCAAAACTAACTCCAACTGTCCCTCCTCATCCAATGGGGGAAGCTCCTCTGATGTGCTAATGAATTGTCCCACTGCCTTTTTTAGGAAAGACACGTGGAACACATTATGAATCTTTCTCCCCTCTCGAAGCTCTAGCTTGTAAGAAACCTCGCCTACTCGGTGCATGATCCTGTAAAGACCATAAAATCTGGGCTTGAGCTTCTCAGCCCCACTCTTCTTCAGAGATGACTCTCTGTAGGGTTGGAGTCTCAAGAAAACCAAATCTCCAACCTCAAAGCTATGCTCTATCCTGTGCCTGTCTGCACTTATCTTCTGTCGGTTTTGCACCGTCTACAGGTTCTCTTTCACCAACTTGAGAATCTCTTGACTCTCTATGATTCAATACTTGGCTTTGGCAGCTATGCTCTCCCCGAAGACCAAGTCTACCAAAGTGGGAGCATCATATCCGTACAATGCTCAGAAGGGTGTCATACCAATGGACATGTGGAAGGTGGTGTTGTAGAAATGTTATCCTAAATGTAACCACTTTACCCGCGTTCTTTGTTGTCCTCTTACATACTTCCTCAAATACCCTTCAACCCACTTGTTGACAATCTCGGTCTACCCATCTGTCTAAGGGTGATAGCTGGTGCTAGGTGTCAACTGTGTTCCCACCAACTGAAACAACTCTCTCCAAAATGTCACTATGAACCGACTGTCCCTGTCACTGACGATGTTCTCTGGCAACCCATGAAGTCTGAAGACCTCCCTAAAGAAAAGATCGGCTACCTAAACTACGTTGTACTCTGTCGGTATGACATAGAAGTGAGAAAACTTGGTCAATCTGTCGACCACTACATAGATACAGTCCTTACCCTGGACCTTGGGTAGACCTGTGATGAAGTCCATAGATATACTCTCCCATTTCTGCTCTGGAATGGGGAGTGGATGAGGTAGCCCTATTGGAATAGAATGCTCTGAATTGTTCTACTGGAAATTCACACACTCACTGACGTGTCTCATAATGTCTTGTTTGAGGCCCTTCCATGAGAACCTCTCTCTAATCTGTCTGTAGGTTTTGAAAAACCCATGATGGCCTACTAGAGGTGAATCATGAACTGTAGTGAGGATCTTCTTCTTAATCCCTGAATCTGGCACCAAGTAGACTCTATATTTTTAAAATATTACATCGTCAATGAACCTATACCGGTCATCCTGTATCTTCCCATCCATCACCTCACAAGCGAACTTGTTCTTGGAATATTCCACTAACAAGTGGGATTTCCAATCTGCTGAAATCTCCATCAAAGAACATGCCACAGGTCTCCTCAATAGTGCATCGGCCACAATGTTCTTCTTCCCCTTGACATAATCTATGTCAAATTCGAATGCCTGTACCTTCATCACCCATTTCTATTGGTGCTCACTAAGGTCCTTATGCTCAAGGAAATACTTCAAACTGTTGTGATCGGTCTTGACCACGAATTTGTTTCCCACCAAATATTGTCTGAACTTGGTCAAGGCATGCATGATTGCCAACATTTCCTTGTCATAAATGGAGTACAACCTATCAGGTTGACTAAGCTTCCGGCTCTCGAATACAATGGGGTGTCCTCCCTGCATCAAAACTACACCGATCCCTTCGCTGGATGCGTCACACTCTAGTACAAATAGCAAGGTGAAGTCTGGTAGTGCCAACACTGGACAAGTTCCCATGACTTCCTTCATGTGATCAAAGGCTTCCTGTGATTTCTTGGTCCATATGAATTCCCCATTCTTGGTAAGATCTGCCAGTGATGCTCCAAGATGAGAAAAACCCTGGACGAACCGCCTGTAATACTTTCATAGCCTGAAGAAGCTCCTCAATTCTGTCATGTTCTTGGGCGTCGGCCAATCCAGAATGGCCCTGATCTTCTCTTGGTTCTCCTGTACCCCCTGTGCATTGATGATGTGCCCTAAGTAAAGCAACTCTGTCATACCGAACTCACACTTGGAATCTTTGGCATATAATGAATGTGCCTCCATGATTCTCAATACCTCATCTAGGTGCCTCATATGCTCTTGCCATGACCGGCTATAGATAAAGATGTCTTCGAAGAAAACCAATACTGATTTCCTTAACTGATCCCTAAATATATGGTTCATGCAAGACTGGAATGTAGCAGGTGCATTGGTTAGCCCAAATGGCATAACCAGGAACTCAAAGTGTCCAAAATGACATCGAAATGACGTCTTCTCTATTTCCTGCTCTCAGATGTTGATCTGATGATATCTAGAGCGTAGATCAATTTTTGAGAAGAAAACTGCCCCATGCAGTTCATCCATCAACTCATCAATGCGTGGGATAGGGTACTGGTTCTTGATGGTTTTCTTGTTCAAGGCTCGGTAATCAATGCATATCTTCATGGTTCCATCCTTCTTTAGAACTAAGACAAATGAAGAAGCAAATGGGCTGCTATTCGGTCTGATGTGTCCCATCGCTAGAAATTCCTTGATTACCTTCTCTATCTCATCCTTGAACCTCCTAGGATGACAATAGGGGGGGTGATCATAGGTTCTCCCCCCTCCTCCAACTCAATGGTGTGCTCAAACCCACTATCAGGTGGTCTCCTAGGTGGAATTGCCTCAAAGACCTGCTGATGTCGTCCCAATAAATTCTTGATCTCTGTATGGTATTGTTGTCGACCTTTTGAATCCTTCTGAGTAGTGATCAAGCATTATGTGGCATATGCTACCTCCCCATGTCTAAATATTCTCTCCATCCTCTTGGCTGAAACTGTCCTGGGTGCTCTTGTCGACATACCTCTTAGAACAACCTTCTTCCCATCCTGATTTCTGAATCTCATTTCCAAGGTTTGGTAGTTTGTAGTGATTTTCCCACCACTGAACTCCTAACATCACATATGTGTCTGATAGGTCAACCACATAAAATGTGTCTCTCACTGTGTAGCTTCCTAACTTCATATCTAAGTTTGGAACTCTGTCTAGACACTCCATTATGTGTCCATCTTCTTCCGCAACATCAAACCCCTCAAACTCCTCTGTCTGAAGTGCCCGTCTCGATACTAGTGAAGCATCGATGAAGTTGTGGGTGGCCCCACCATCTATCAGGGTGATTTCCCATTGCCCCTGAATAATCCCTCTGATACGAAGTGTATCATACCTGGGAACACCAGAAAGGGTCTCTATGACACCTCCCTTTTCTGGTTTCCTCCTGTTAGCCTGTTCTGGCGGTTGTGGGACTACTAGAGGATGGGCTCCTGCCAGTGTCGGTGGTCTACGGGGAGGATGCTCCTCTATTGGTGCTGAATCCTCCTCTGAACTAGTGGATCCACTGTCCTTCTCCTCCTCCTCACTATCCATGCTGTCTGTTGCTACCTCAATATAATGAATCTCTCCTTTGCCCATGCACCTATGGCCTAGGACCCAAGGATCTCTGCAGCTAAAGCAAAACTTCTTCCTCATAAGCTCTCGCCTAGTCTCATCATCCAACTTCTCCTTCCCCTTCCATTCTCTCTGAAATGGCTTCCTGTCTTGATCCCTCTATGGCAGAAATGGTTTGGAGAAAGTTTTAGTCTTTGGCACTGAGTCTACCAGGTCTCGAGTGTGAAGGATGGCATCCTGCAAAGTGGGAGGAATGTATGCCTTCACCCATCCTCTCAAAGGCTCTGTGAGTCCTTTTGTGAATAGCATGATCAGCCTAGGCTCTGATATATCTGTCACTACCACGGCTACCCATTGAAACTTTATGATGAACGCCTCTGTTGTGCCAGTTTGTCTCAATTGGTCTAGATCCCTGAAGTGTATCTTGGGATCATTCTTGTCAAACCTGTTCATGAGCCTATCTATAAACTCCCTATAGGAGGTGATGCGACTGTGACCCAATGTCACCATTCCATGATACCACCAGTTGTGTGCCTCACCCTCTAAGTGTAAGGTCGCGAAATTGATGGCCTATGTCTCAGTCATCTAGTTTAGCTTGTAATACGTGTCTAGTTTCTGTACCCAAGCTCTGGCGGTGTATTTGGATGATCCGTTGAAAGAAGGGATGCTGAGTTTCCCAACTTTTCGGATGAAATCGAGGTTATGCCCCTGCTGCTGTTGTGGTCCTCCCCTCTGCGGCTCTCTGGGGCGGTTCCTGAGTCTGATTCCACAGTACTCGACTAAGGTCATGTCCTGATGGAAGTCACGACCCAATGCTACGTACTCCCTCCTATACTCTGCAATGTCATCGGCATGAGTGGGTACCCTTTGTGCTATTGGTGGCGGTGCTGCTATTGGGGGTGCCCTCTGAAAACTGGGAAACAAGGGTCTGGGAATCCTACTCGTAGAGGTGTATGTGCGAGAGGGTGACTGGGGTCTACTTCCTACTCCTGAGTTCCCCTATGCTGCATGCGGGACTTGTGTATCTGGGGTGCCAACTCTAGCCAATCTATCAACCACCTGTGTGAAGGAATGAGACATGGTCCATTGACTAGCTAACATATCGTTGATAAACTGCATGAAATCTGCCACTGGGGCCTTGCCCTCTGGTCACTCATATCTGTCTCCTAGTATCCTCTCTACCTTGTGCTCAACCTCATGTTCTGCCCTTCTCTTTGCTTCTCTGTGTGCCTCTTCCTCTTCCTCTGAGCTAAGAGGAAAAGGGGGAAAATCAGGCCTATGCATTCTTTCCCGATGCCTGTTGTAAGCGACATATTCGTCACCTACGTGTTCAGGGTCCTCTGGGTCTTCTGCTGCACTCATTGTCTTTAGTCACAGGCTGGCAGGACTAAATCTCTGATACCACTGTAATGTTCTTGACTTGGCTAGTCTAGGAAACGCTGCTAATGTGTGTGTAGGATCAAAGGTTTAGAGCATATAAATGATCATACAAATAATAAACGCAACAAAGGACTGCAAAGTTTGTATTATGATATGTCTGTGGATTACAAAATGGCTAAATGGGGATAAATAAACTAACAATACTCGACTAGATCAACAGACAAAGGATCTTAGCCAGAATACAAATAAGCAACTGCGGCTAAACAAAATAACAACACTCAGCTAGATCAAAAGACAAAAGGATCTCAGCTGGAATACAAATAAGCAACTAAAAGATAATACCCAAAATATTGGAGCACTGCGGAATCAATGAAGAATGATGGAAGACCTAGATGATCTTCTCGATGACTAGGGTGTGTCTTTCAACACCGAAATCAACCAACTGGTGTCTTCCGCCTGCAATACACTGAACTATCTCTCCTGAGATGTGCCTCTTCTCCTCAATGACAAGTCATAATCTGAATAATGATGAATTAGGTCACTGACCCTTCCTTTATAGCTTTCCAAAACCCTAAATCATGCTGAAACCCTAATTCATTGTTGACTTCCAAAACCCTAAATCATGTTGAAACCCAAATTCACTGTTGACTTCCAAAACCCTAAATCACTCTTGAAACCCTATTTAGCTCAATGTCACTTTCTGAATATAACACATGTGACTGGAGTGACCTCTAGTAACCCTATTTAACCCTCTTTGGCTTTGGCTATAGTCTAATAGGGAAGTTTAGACCATTAAGCCTCCTGTCTGGTGCTCCTATTTGGAAAGGGACATTGCAATGCTATAGATGTGAATGAATCGTTTCCATCTGTAGGGTGAAGATAGATTCTACTTTCTTTGAGAGTTTGTTGGAATTGTTCTGGGTTCTTTAGGCTAAGTGCAAGGAGTGCACAAAAAAGAGTGAAAACTCTATGAGTCAACGCAAGGAGTGCATATCTGAAATCTGCTTTGAGTTCAGGAGAAAACGTGCTAGGAGGGCACACCAGAACATTTATAGACTCAAGGAGCCTTAGAGTTACTGAATACTCTCGAGGGAAGAATGTGAAGAGAAAGAACAGAGGAGAAAACATAATTACTGAAGTTTTTGTAGAGCTCTTCCAGAAGGTCATCGAGCAGGTGAAAGAGTGCACAAAGTGAACTCTGCTTTGATTTCAAGGAGAGGAGTGTCAGAGGAGAGACACTCATAGAGTTTTTGGACACTCTGTCTAATAGCTCTACAAGAGTGCATCGAGCAGATACAAGAGATGCATCAGAGAACCTGAAATAGAGTTCAGGGTTGAGGAATATCTGTGCAAGGATTGCACCAAGCCAACACTCAGATGAAGTGTTGAAAGACATCCATCTATAGGCCAATAAAGTGAAAGGAGAATTCGAAATGTAAAGCAGTTCCACTTTACAAGCTTAGAAGGTCGTGCACAAAGTATCTCAGGATGGCACCAGAATTCTTCCAAGGAAGCAGAGGGAGAGTTCCTTGGAAGACCAAGTGATTTATCAACTTGGGATAGAAATTGCAAAGTTGCACGCCGAGCGCAAGTGTGTGGCAGGGCCGAGTTTAAATTTCATTACCGAAGCTCAGGAGGGAAAACACTGTCGAGACCCAATATATCAGGACTCGCAGAAGGTAGTTCAAAGGTGAAGCCTTTGAAACGTATGAAATCTTCCAAGTCAGGGAAGAAAGCGTAAGATCAGGAGGAAGAGAGATAGTGGTCGTTGGATTGAGCACTATGAAGAATCTGGACCGTCATATCAGAGTCTAGAAAATGAGGAACGAGCGTCGAGAAGAACAAATCTTAGCCGTTATATTTGAGCGCATGGATCAACAAGTGTTGGATCCAGAGGTAAGTGCACTGGACTTAAACCCTTTTAAGTGCACATGAGATCATACTTGTGATGTCTTGAAGTTTCGAACTAGCCGGGACCGTCCATCATCAAAGTTGACAGGTGGCAGCCGATTGAAGGGTTCAGGAGGTAAATCTTCAGAAGATCTGCATGGAGTAGAAGATGAAACTCCCAAACTATGAAGAGCGGAGTTGATACTAACCATTGGTGTTGGGAAGGATACGTGGCAGAGATCCAGAGACTTCAGAGGAAGAACCCTTCGAAGAAAAGGCAGGAGGAGAACACCCAAAGAGCTGGGTGCCAAAGCAATCCTAGTCATTGATTGAGATAGGACATGTGGCGTTAGATCAGTGCTTCCTTGAATCACAAATCAGGAAAGCCATAGGTAAGAGAAGTGAAAAGTCATGAATTCCGCAGTCATGAAGGAATCCTAGCCATCGATTGGAGGATAGATATGGGGCAATAGATAAGCAGATTCGTAGAATTGCGAATCATAAGAACTACGTCGAGCAGTTAGAAAATATCGCGAAGCATGGAGAGGATCTCAGTCGTTGGCTATGGACTGTTGAGAACCATTGATCTGATTTGAGGATTTCTCACATTCAGACTTTGGGAAAATCATGAAGAGCAGGGTACAAATAACGCAAAGCGTGAAGTTGTAGAGCGCCTAGGATATTAAGCCCTAGATCATAGCTCGAGTTCACATAAAAATGAGAGTCTAGATCGTGGATCTGGTCCTAGAGAATTCATCGATTAAGAGATCAATTGAAAGTTAGGAAGAAGCTCACAAAACCTCTGAAGCACAAAATCAAAAATGGAGCTAGCCCACGGTTGTAGTCAGTGGTCACGTGAAAGGAAGGGGCTTAGTAAGATAGCCTAGCACCCATTGGCTTTGAGATATGAATAACGTGAAGGAGAGGGAATTTGTGTTCCATAGGAACTGTGCCTTAGGAGAAAAGGGGGACTGTATAATTTATTTTGGGTTCCAATAGGGGGCTCAAAGAGCTAATCCAACTCAGTTATCGAATATCCTTGACTGGGAGGTCGCAGAACCCCCAAGAGGGGAGGGGGTTGCATCAAGTGCTATCAGAGATTAATTTTTTGTCTGCAGATCGTAAGTAAAGGAGAGGCGGTGAAAGGAGATACTATGATACCATCAAGTGGTATCATATATATATATATATATATATATTTACAGACAGTAGACAAAGGAGACATAGGATAAAGTCATTATTTTGTTTGTAGACAACAGACAAAGGAGAGAAGGTGAACGAAGATAATCCAATAACATCAAGATAACATAAGGAGACATAGTGAAATGATTTGTGCATGGAGATGCATTTGCACATAGGAAACAGACATTTGATAGCCATGTGAGTTGTGGGAGAAGATGGAGATTCTCTCAGTTGCAGAGTGAACAACAGACTTTCCAGGAGGGTAGGTAGAAGGTGAAAATGGCTACTGAAGGCCATGGGTGTGGTCAAGGTAAGGACCGCCAATAGAAAAGAAAAGTTGAAGTGGAGAAAGATATCAGTGGGGTAATAGAAAAAATGGAGGAGTTGGAATTGCAGATGCAACAGCAGGAGGCAAAGGTACACTAGAGGTATGAATGGCCTCTGAGCATGAAGGTAAAATGGCATGTTCAAAATTTTTTGTCCGGAAGGAAGAAAAAAGAGTTGAGGAAGTGGTTGAGGCATGTTGAAAACCTCAGTGACATAGAACAGGAGATGGTTTACACCTGTGAACCAAAAGTTGGAAGAAATCTCAATGATGAGGAAGAGAGATAATCAGAGGATCTCATAAACTTCCAGGTGGAAAAATATGGACTTTCAAGTTGCGAGGTGGGAAATGGAGAGAGATCACTTGAAGATCTCATATACTGCTAGAGAGCCAATATTGAAAGTTCAGATTTCCAGATGGGAAATCAGATGAGATCAATGTAGGATCTCATAGGCTACCAGGAGGGCAGAAGAGAAATCCCAGATTTCCAGGTGGGAAAGGGAAAAGACGTGAAATCATAGGTGAGTTCAGATCAGCAAGGAGATATGATGGAGGAGGATCAGAGGAGTTTTATGATCATTGGGGGAATTGAGATATTCCTACCAAGTAGGCCAGTTAAGGCCAATGCACGTGTTGTAGATGTAGCGATAGAGGATAGACAACCAATTGTGATTGTCATAAAGGAGGATAAGGAGAAGACACTGATGTTTTCCCCAGCAGAAGGAGAAGAGCATCCAACCAAATTGTTATAAATTTTTATCCAGGAAGCTGAACAAGAAATGACTGCAACACTGAATCTTACAGCAGAAGATGAAGCAGACAACATGGATTTTGCTGAGTTGTATGAAGAATTGGAATCCCTGGAGAGAAGGGTGATAGTGAAAAGTATGCACATCCAACATGATAAGTTGGAAAAAGATGGAGGAGCATACCATCCCAAGGAGCAGCTGGAGGAAGCTGGAGATATGTCAACAGAGGAGATGATAGAAGCTAGTCTATCAGAGGAGATAATTGAGCAACAACTCATTGATGAGACTGCAGAACTGGAGTCTACAGTAGGGTGGAAATATAAGTCAATAGAAGAAAAAGAAAACAATAGGGGGGATCAAGTTGATCTACCCATTGACAAGGAGGAGATGTACCAGAGAAGTCTTCATGGAAGAAAGAAACAACCAGTTGAGTAGATGGACAAGGTGATTGAGGAGATAAGAGAGTTGATGTTGAATTCAGCACAGGAGACTATCATCAAGACGAATATGAACAAAGGAGGACTTGCAAGAGAAGCAGGGAAGCAACAACAACAAAGCAGGGGAGCAGGAGGACAACTCCAAATGAGAGTTTAGGATCTAGGAGGATTTCAACAGAGCTACGAAGCCCATGAGTAGGAGCTCATGAAATTTTCACAGCAATGGAGCATGATGCAGGAGCATCGCTCCACCTTAGCATCACGCCAACATTCCAGCACATCAAAGTGCATTCAAGGAGGGAAGAGGCACCATCCCTGTCATTTTCCCCTCATTTTTAAATTTCAAATATAAAATTAAATGCAATTAAATGTCGTAAGGTTGGAAGAGAGAAATCGATTCCTTTGTCCAAGAAGGAGATAATGTCGCCTTTAATGGAAGACAGGTTGATGAGATATAGATCTGATTCATACTATATGGACATTGAATGTAATTCAATGTAATCAATGAGAGTAGGTAGATGGAGGGAGAGCTCGAGGAACCCCTCTTTTATAAAAGATCTTTGTATCTAAATTCATTAGAATGGATTTTGTAAGAAAGCTAGGAAAAAAAGAGAGGAGAGAACACTAAGACTCTGTTGCAGTCCAGCCTTTGTAAACATCTGTATAGACATTCAAAGATAATACAAAAAATAGTTTTTTCGGCATATGATTCTATTTTTTTATGTGTTTTATGAATGAATGTCATTTGTGTTTTATGAGTTTATTTTGTAGATGTGTATGAATCGTTTCCTTTTGTAGGGTGAAGATAGATTCTGCTGTCTTTGAGAGTTTGTTGGAACCATTCTGGGTTATTTAGGCTAAGTGCAAGGAGTGCATGATAGAGTGTGAAAACTCTTCTTTCAATTTAGGAGAGAACGTGACAGGAGGGCACACCAAAACATTTACAAACTCAAGGAGACTCAGATTTACTGAATAATCTTGAGGGAAGAATGTGCAGAGAAAGCACAGAGGAGAAAACATAATTACTGAATATTTTGTAGAGCTCTTCCAGAAGGGCATCGAGTAGGTGCAAGAGTGCACAAGGTGAACTCTACCTCAAGTTCAAGGAGAGGAGTATCAGAGGAGAGACACTCACATAGTTGTTGGACTCTCTGTCTAATAGCTCTACACGAGTTCATCAAGCGGATACAGGATATGCATCAGAGAACCTAAAGAAGAGTTCAGGGTTGAGGAAGATCTGTGCAAGGAGTGCATCTGGAAAAAACTCAGACGAAGTGTTGAAAGACAACCATCTGAAGGCCAGTCAAGTGCAAGGAGCACACCAGAAGTAAAGTAGTTCCACTTTACGATCTCAGGAGGTTGAGCACAAAGTGTGCCAGGAGGGCACCAAAATTATTCTAAGGAAGGAGAGGGTGAGTTCCTTGGAAGGTCGAGATATTTCTCAGCTTGGGAGAGACAATGAAAATTTGCATGTTGAGCGCAAGTGTGCACCAGGGCCAAGGTTAAATTTAATTACTGAAGCTCAGGAGGGAAAAATTTGTCGAGACCCAATACATCAGGGCTCGCAGGAGGTAGTTCAAAGGTAAATCCTTTGAAATGTATGAAATATTCCAAGTCAGGGAAGAAATTGTAAGCTCAGGAGGAGGAACGACAGTGGTCATTGAATCAAGCACTGTGAAGAATTTGGACGCTTAGATTAGAGTCTAAACAACGAGGAATGAGCGCCGAGGAGAACAGATCTCAACCATTATATATGAGCATGTGGATCAACAAGCGTTGGATCCAGAGGTAAGTGCATGAGACTTAAACCCTTTTAAGTGCATAGGAGTGAGGAATTGCGAAGTACCAAAGTTCCGAACCATTTGGGACCGTCCATCGTCAAGGTTGACAGGTGGCAACAGATCGAAGGGTCAAGGAGGTAAAGCTTTGGAAGATCTATGTGGAGTAGAAGTTGAAACTCTCGAACTCCGAAAAGTGGAGTTGATCCTAACCGTTGGTGCTGGGAAGGATACATGGCATATATCCACAGACTTTGGAGGAAGAACCCTTTAGAGAAAAGGCAGGAGGAGAAAACCCGAAGAGATGGGAGCCGAAGAAATCCTGGTCGTCCATTGAGATAGGACACGTAGCGTTAGATAAACGCTTCGTTGATTCGAAAATCGGTAAATCCAAATGTAGGAGAAGTGAAAACTCACAAAGTCCGCAGTCACGAAGGAATCCTAGTTGTTGATCGGAGGATAGATATGTGGCAGCAGATAAGAATATTTACAGAGTCACAAATTGGAAGAACTGCATCGAGAAGTTATCAAATATCGTGAAGCACAGAGAAGAACTGTTGATCTAATCCGAGGATTTCATGTATTTGGACTTCGGGAAAATCGTGAAGAGCAAGGTACCGATAATGCGAAGCGTGAAGTTGTGGAGTGCCCAGGAGATTAATCCACGGGTCATAACCCGAGTTCACATAAAAAGGAGAGTGTGGACCGTGGATCTGCTCATAGAGAATTCGTCGATTCAGAGATCGGGTGAAAGGTAGCAAGAAACTTGCAAAAGCTCTGAAGTGCGGAGTTGTGAAGGGAGTTGGCCCATGGTTGTATTCTGTGGTTGCGTGAAAGGAAGGGGATTAGCAAGAGAAGCTAACACCCATTGGCTTTGAGATCTGAAAAATGTGAAGGAGAGGGCCCATGGGTTCCATACGACCTGCACCTTAGGAGAAAAGGGAGCCTATATAAGTTATTTCTGGTTCCAGCAAGGGGCCCGAAGAGCTAATCCATATCCGTTATCGAAGATCCTAGACTGAGAGGTCCCAGAACCCCACGGAGGGGAAGGGGTTGCATCAAATTAGAAACCTTATTACCATTACTACTTGTGTGTTTAATCAAAAAGTTAAAATCCTTCAAAACTTCAACCCATTTGGAATGTATTTGATTCAATTTTGGTTAACTACTTATAAATTGTAATGCATGATTGTCACTAAATAGAAAAAATTCCTTCGGCATGAGGTGATGCTTTCACTTCTCAAGTTCTTGAACAATTGATAAAATTCCTTGTCATAAGAGGAATATATTTTTTCTTCATTTAATTTCTCACTAAAATATGCAATTTGTGTTTTCTCCTAACTAAAGACAACTCCTGTTGTAGTCCCACTAGAATCAGTCTCAAATTGAAAGAAATTATCAAATCTTGGAAAAACTAACATGGGATTTTCAATAATCTTTTTCTTCAAAAGTAAAATTTATATCAGTTTCTTCAGTCCACTCAAATGGTTTTTTTCTTTCTTTATTAGTTTCTACAATAGGTACACATATCTAACTAAAACTTCAAATGAACTTTCTATAAAAACTTGCAAATCCATGAAAACTTCTTGCCTCAAATACATTTCTTGGGGTTGATCAATTTAAAATTCCATGAACCTTTTCAGGGTCCATCTTCAAACCTTCTTCAAATAATACAAACCCCAAATATATCAGTGCCCAATTCATAAAACTACATTTCTTCAAATTTATCAACAATTTTTCCTTCTACAAGGTACTCAAAACCATCTTGAAATGCCTTAAATGTTCCTCTTTTGTTTAGCTATAGATCATAATGTCATCTAGATATACTATCACAAACTTTTCAATAAATTCCTTTAAGACCTCATTCATGATTGTCATAAATGTACTAGTATGATTTGTGAGCCTAAAAGGCATAACCAACCATTCATACAATCCACTATTGGTCTTAAAAAAAAAATTGTATTCATCCCCTTCTCTAATTCTAATTTGATGGTATCCACTCTTTAAATAAATATTTGAAAAAAAAATTGAACCACGCAAACAATCCATCAAATCATCTATGCGATGAAATGGAAATTTGTACCTTATGGTGATTTTGTTGATTTATCTGGAGTCAATGCACATGCACCATCCTCCATCCTTATTTGGGCTAATTATTGTTCATACAACACATGGAATCAAACTCTCCTTCACCAAAAATTTGTCTAAAAACTCATGTACCTGCCTTTTAATCTCTTCATTTTCTTCTAGGGTCATTCTATAGGCTTCTTTATTAAGCAAACTTTCTCCTGGAATTAAGTCAATATGATGGCTAATACTCCTTATAGGGGGTAATGCATTTGGAAAATCATCAATTATAATATCAATAAACTCATCCAACATAGTTTTAACTTATGTAGGTAAATCATCCATATTTGTAGTAGTGAGTATTACCTTTGGCTTACAAATTAAATCAAAATGTACCCTCCTCTCTCTTCTTGACTTCTTGCAAAAATTCTTTCTGACTTATCAGAAACACACTTGGACTAGATTCTTCTTTGGCTCCTTCATCCTACAAAGGCAACAACACATGCTTGTGTCCATATTTTTCTAGAGAATAAGTGTTCCTCCTACTATCATGAATGGTTTTTCTATGATATTGCTATGGTATTCTGATCCAGATTTATGAGAGGAATGAAATGAAAACACATTTTTATAATATTAACACAAAAAAAAAGTGAATAATAATAGAGATACAATAAAAATTGACTTCTATTAAATAAATATGCTGAAATTGTAAAATGCAAACTAAAAACAAGCTTGCTAGAATGGTGGCAGCTTATCTCTAAGAAGAGAGGTGAAGGCTACACTCATTCGCAAGAAGATGAGTACAACGAGGCTCTGAAATAATTTTTACAACATACATGAATTGAAAAACTATATACATCCAAAAACCTAACCCTAGGAGATGAAGTGCCAAAAATCATGTGGGCCTCGTTGGGGTAAGTTGGTACATCAACTTCCCGGGGTCGTAACTTTTGCATACGAACTCTGTTTTAGGCGCATGGTATCCCATTGGAAAGGTATTGAAGAGGATATTCATTTTGTAGGCTCATTTTTTCCTTAAGCTACAATTGTGGTTCCCAATCGTGAAAATAACTTCATTTAGGCCCTCAAAATGGCCCTGGAAGTTTAGGACTCGAAAAACTGCTAAAATTAGTAAATTGCCAAAAAATTGTTTTGAGCCTGTTGAAATAGGAGGGTGGCCACCAACATCCTCCTAGATTAATCCTTCCCCCTTATCCCTTAGGAATCAATGATATCCATTGCGTTGATTTCCCCCATCAGATGAGGAAATTTCTGTTGAATTTGGCCCTAGGTGAGCCACTTCCCTTGGTGTAGGAGCTACCCTGCTTTGACAACCTGATAAATTTGGATCCTCTACTAGCATGTTCCCTTGAATTGTGTGTCCATGATATGATTAATGGATTACTATTCCATGTAGTCGGGGTTGATCTTTGTTAGTGTCAATTGTTCTATTATCTTCAAGGTGTCCAATAATGGTGGAAAATAAGGTTGAAGGAGGTCTACATTGAACACTAGGTGCAAGAAAAGGAAGGGGGGAATACTGAGCTCAAAATAATTATCATCCACAACCTTTTGGATGGTGTAAGTCGCATAACTGATCCAGAATCAGATCCAGGAGGCTTCCCAAGTCCAAAAAAGGCTCAAAAATAAAAGTTCTTGGAATCGGATGAAACCAATTCCATTGTGACTGTCTCGTTGCGTTGATTCCAGCCATATATTTACTTTCTCAAATGGGCTCTGTATGAGAGAGTTATCACACTCTGATCAGATTCTCAAACAACTAAAAAAATCAAAGGGGTCAACTAGCAAAAAGTCAATGATGACGTTAGCATGACATCACCCAATTTATTTAATGATGTTGATGTGGCAAAGACATGTGGTAGCACTACAAAAACTGACTGGGCAGATGAAATACCTAATCATAATTGGACATGTGGTGAATTATTGGGCAAATCTGGTGGTGCCACGTGGCCCAGGCATGGGTAGCCACGTGGCACCCAGTAATCAAACATGTGGCGAGTTAAAAATGTTTTAGGTTCCATGGGTTTTGAACCCACAACCAACTAACCAAGCCAAGTGCTTTGAGAACAACCCTGACACCAATGTGCCATGTATGTGCCTTGTGTATAGAAGCCACAATATCATTATTTAGAATGCATGTTGTAATATGGCGGAAAAGGAGGGGGCTAGGGCTAAGCCCCAGTCTATGGTTGCATGTGGTAATGTGACCACAAATCAACAGAAAAGGGGCATGGCCCACAACCACCAGATTTTGTTTAAAGGGGAGATTCCATGATATGTGCACCAAAACCAAGTGCTAGCGTAATCTTGGGGCCAACGCTTAGCCCTTTGGGCTAGAGCTTGGCCAAATTTAGTGCATATGACCAGTTTAGAGGGGGCATGCACCACATTTTGGGGTCTTAGCCCATATATTTGGCTAAAAGTGGGTTTTTAACCATACAGTATGGATTTTTAATTGATTTATGCCTGTTATTGAAGATTTTGGCCATTATTAGGAGATATTGGTCTCTTTTTGAGCCTAGATTTTGGGAGGAAGTTGGGGAATGATAACCAACTTCAGATCTATATAAACCAGGACTATTTGAGGCCATGGAGGATAGTCAGAGTAGAATTATGATGAAGCCAAGCCAAGCCAAAGTCATTTTTATGCAGGGAAGTTGTTGAGAATGAGACCTTTGTGGGCCATTTCTGGGAGCTACACTCAGTCTTTTTTAGTGTCATCGATTGTGTTGGATTTATGAGGTCAAACATAACACATTGAGACTAGTATGAGATCCATTTGATGTACTTTTTATGTACTTTGAAAGAATTGAATAATTAATAAAGAAGCCTCCCCCACTGAGACAAAGGGACAAAGGCGTAGGCAATTTTGTGCCGAACTCCGTTATCACTTCTCATGTTATGGTTTGTTGTTCTTATTTCTTCATTTAAGATATGTATATTGTTTTATGGATGCTATGCTTCTTCATTAAATTCATCCTCTTTGGTTCAACTTCATAAATGGTTAATTAACACATGCAATTAATAACTCAACCACAGTCATTAAATCATCTTTTTGGATCAATAACAGAGTGGGTGAAGCTACCTATGATGCCATGTAAGAAATTATTTTTGCAAGTCAAACCAAACTTTGTCTCCCACCTCAAACTGGTGTGGAACCCAGTGTTGATCATGGAAGTGCTTGTACTTGGAATTGGACATATGTAAAATATATTGAACCTATTGGTGGATGTTCTGGATCCTCTCAATGAATAGGGTGGCTTTGTCATCTTTAGTTGGAACATGTGATGAGTGTTCCTAGGTGGCCACAAGGGGTAGTGTAACATCCATGGGACCCAATGGTTGAAATACAAACCCCACCTGAAAGGGGTTGTGGTTGGTTGAGCTATGGATGGCTCTATTGTTTCTATGCTGAACATAGAGAAGAATTCATCCCATGTGCATGGGTTCTTGTAATTGTACATGCGCAGGACATTCAAGATCATCCAGTTGACAACCTTGGTTTGTCCATCCATATCAAGGTGGAAGGAAGTGGATTTGGTGAGCTTGTTTTCCAAAAGTGACTAGAGGCTTGACCATAATGTGCCAAGGAACCGATTGTCCAAATATGAGATAATAGTTTGTGGGATCCCAAGGTGTACCCACACTCGTTCAAAAAAGATCTTGACAGTGGCCTCTATCATGATTCTCTTCTTGCAGGCGACCAAAATCACCATTTTGGAAAAGAGATCAACAACCAAAAACACATAGTCATTTCCCCACTTGATCGGTGGAAGTCCCGACATGTTTTCCATTGAGATGGATTCCTAGGGCCTATCAGCCGTAGGTAGAGGAGCGTATATGCCTTGTTTCTTAGTGGTTGGTTTGGAAATAGCGTAGGCAGTGTAGGACCGTATATACTTGTTGACATCTTGTCGAAATTTTAGCCAGTAGAAATGTCCCTGCAACATCCCCACTATCTTTTCAATACCGAAGTGTCCTACCACCCTAATGTAGAGGGCTTCCCAAATCAGCTTCACTCACTCGCTTGATGGAACATATAGATGGCCCAGATGGCAAAGTATCCCGTTCCGAAGATCGAAATTAGTGACATATATCTTTGCACCCAACATCAGGTAGGTGTTGGCGAAGTCAGGATCTATCTCATAAAGGTGGGGCCATCTAGACGTCTCGTGGTCATAAGAGTCTAGCATCGTGGTGAGTGTCGTGATTGGAGGTTGGCTAAGGAAATTAGGGACTCCTTTGGTACTTCCTATTTTATACTTTATGTTGAGGTGGAACTGCTGCAAATATGTGGACCACTTCTAATGGTAGTCATTCTGCAATTTGCCTTATGTATGCATGAACTGTAGCGACTTATGATCAATGTGGATGACTATCTTCTTCCTGAGAATGTAATACATCCACTGGCAATAGAATTTCACAATGGAGTACATTTTTTTGTTGTAATTGGGGTACTTACAGATGACATTTGATAGTGTCTCATTATTATAGGCCATGGGGTGGCCGTGCTGAGTGAGGATTGTGCCCACAACATAGTCTGGAGAATATGTCTCGATCTCAAAGGGTTGTTGCAGGTCAGGTAATGAAAGAACTGGGGTTGAGGACAATAACTACTTCGAATCATCGAAAACTTGTTGTTGGGATATGACCCACACAAAGTTTTACTTACCACCCCCCCTGGTTACTTGGTTGAGTGCCCATGCAATATGGGGGAATCCCAACATGAACCTGCTATAGAAATTGGCAAGGCCTAAGAAGCTTTGAAGATCAATGAGAATGGTTGGGTCTAGCTAGTCACAGATGACTTGGATCTTGGTTGGATCCACATACACACTATGTGAATCAACAATGTAGCCTAGGTATTGCACCATGTCCCTGTCGAAGGAGCATTTTTCCAAGTTGGAATATAGCTTGTGTTGTCAGAGTGTGCAGAACATGTTGAATATGTTACAAGTGTTCCGCCCAAGTCTTGTTGTAGATGAGGATTTCATCCAGATACACCACTAGAAAATAATTAGTTAAATGCTGCAAGATATTGTCCACCATACTCATGAAATTTGTTGGGGCATTTGTGAAACCAAAGGGCATTACCAACCATTCAAAAATACCTTCTTTTGAATTAAAGGAAATCTTCCATACATCTATCTTCTCTATTGGGACCTGATGGTAGCTAGACTTCATATCAATCTTAGTGAAGTATTTTTCCCCCTTGATATGATCAAGGAGATTGTCGATTCATGGAATTGGGTATCGATTCCTGACTATGATTTTATTTAGGGCTTGATAATCAATGCAGAGTCATCAAGTCCCATCTTTCTTTTGCACCAACACAATTGGGCTTCCACAAGGTGATGAGCTAGATCAAATGTTTCCCTTATGGAACAATTCTTAGATCTGACACTTGATCTCCTCATTTTCTAACACAGAGTGGAAATATACTGATCCATTGGGTAACGGTGTATCAGGAGTCAGACTGATGGGATTCTTTACCTGACAGTGCAGAGGTACTCCAGTAGGTTATAAGAAAATTCTTTGTATTCTTCCACAACCTTATCCACTTGCTTCTCCTTCATGGAGAGGTCGGCTGCGGAGGCCATGGATGTGGTTGAAATTTTTTTCTCTCTCTGAGAGAGAATCACGAAGAAGACAAAATTCCATGTATGATAAATGACCTTCCTTCATTGCTTTGCAGAGATCAAGGAAATAACACTAGGTGGGACTACCTCGGGTATCCTGTACAATTTCTTGTTCAAATTAATAATAACAATGTGAATCCTAGACTCATATATACCATGATGTTTCCATAAATAATTTTGGCCCAAAAGAACATCACAAAAATCAAGGGGAGAAACATTACACAATACCTCATATCTGAATGGATTTATTTCATATAACAGGCGACACTATTGGCTAATGCAAAGATAACTTCCTTGGTGGAGCCATCAGATGGTGTAGGGTTGTGGGTGCAGTGTTGTCTGCAAGGATTTTCGTTTGACGACCTCTAATGAGATGAGGTTATTCTGGATACCACTATAAAAAATGAAGTGTAGTGGAGTGGATTTCACCCACATCTGTGAATGAAATAGGTGCACACCTTCCTTTGGTTCATCAGGTTCATCGAGATGGATCTTGATGGTAGAAACAGTGGCATTGTGTTCCGTGTCAATGACCAGTCTCCCATTTTTTGGTTTTGAATCAGATTTGGAACCCGCATATGATTCAGAGGTTTTCACCTCAGCCACCAATGACTATTTTGAGCAATAATCAACAATGTTATGCTAGGGGCTCTTATGGAAGTCACACCACTTCCCGATATCTTTCTTCATCTTTCCATTCTCCATCTTTACTTGTAGATTGGACTGGTTGTCCTAAGTTTTCCCTTTCCCTTCTTCTACTGTGAGGGGTTCCAAGACCCAAACTACCACGTCTTTTGTTTAAGCTTATGATCGATTTTGATGGCCTATCGATAGGTCATGCCCAAGGATGAGATGTCCAAAAACTCCATTTATTTTTGGATGTATCTATGCATACCACCACGGTACTTGAGAACCAAATGTCACTCAGAATATTTTATACCCAGCTTGGTGCGCAAGGTATGGAAGACATTGGTGAACTTTGGCATTGATTGGTCTCTTTTCATGTCGTAGTGTGGTCCATCTTGTATACAAGTCATCATAACTTCCAACACGGTAGTATTGTTCCTTAATAACATCCCTGAAGGAATGCCAAGTGGGTGCAACTACAAATAATGTGGATCCCTCTATTTCCTTCTTCTCACAGAAACTCTCCCACCAATATTCGACATGGGGGACGGTCTTGAGGAGTGCAAATGTAATATTTTCTCTATCAAAAAAGTTGTGGACAGAAAAATACCCTTGTATAAGATTTAAAGATTTATCTACGACATCCACATATATTTGACCTTCAAATATAGGAATATCGATTGATTTGTACCTTGAAGGGGGCGGTGCCTCCGATTGAGGTGGATGCGTTGCTTGTCAGTTGTCATCAAAATATTTGTGCAAAGTTGTCCATCATCTCATTCCTCTATCGCTTGAGGGATTCCTCGATCAACATTCTAAAAGGATCTCTTGTCCCTTCGTATTTATTTTCTCCCTCCATGGACAGTTTCTTGGGCGTGTGAGATTATTTTTTTCTCAAGAGAAACAAGCTAGAGACCCAACTCTCTATACCTTGACCGCGTTGGGGACATGCACCTAAAAACGACAAGGAGCAAACCACTCTAATACCAATGATCCGGATTTATGAGCGGAAAAAAAGAAACACAATACTTATAATATTAGCACAAAGAAACAGTGAATAATAACAGATGTACAATAAAACTTAACTTTTATTAAATAAGAAATATGCTAAAACTATAAAATGCAAACTAAAAACAAGCTTACTAGAATGGTGACAACTTATCTCTAAGAAGAGATGTGACAGCTACGCTCATTCGCAAGAAGATGAGTACAATAAGTATTTGAAATCATTTTTACAATAAACATGAATGCTAAAACCCTAGACATCCATAAACCTAACCCCTCGAGATGAAGCGCCAAAAGTCATGTGGGCCCCGTTGGGGTAAGTTGGTACATCAACTTCCCGGGGTCGTAACTTTTGCATGCGATATTCGTTTTAGGTGCACGATATCTGGTTTGAAATTTATTGATGAGGAGCTTCATTTCATAGGAATCATCCCTTTGACGAATATTGAGGTTCCCGATCATGAAAAAACGTCGTTTACGCCCTAAAAATGGCCCCAAAAAACTGTTAAAAATAGTAAATTGCCAAAAAACGTTTTTGAGCCAGTTGGAATAGGTGGGTGGCCAACGATATCCTCCTGGATCATACTCCCCAAAAAATATGGAATAACATGTGAATTATATCACATAAAAACTCATCCTTGTAGCTACCAATATGAAATTCCACTTTACATTGTTCATTCAACAAAATCTAATGTCATTTTTGCAACCAGGACACTTTATAGGGAGTGAAATGCACTGTCCTTTTAAGTCCCAAATTCTCTACCATTTAAATGGAAACTAAATTATCTACGCTACCACTATCATTAATAACATTGCAACACTTACCTCTTGACTTGCATACAGTCCTGAATAGATTTTTCTTCTGGGTTGGTTCTTTAGCTTCCTTCTCTGATTTGATTAGAATTCCTTTTATCAAAAATTATTCCCCTACCTCATGAACTTATTCTTGTGTGACTACCTTCACATATTCTTCCTTTTCTTGTGCTATATTTTCATTTCTTTGACCTAATTCCTTGTTCTTTGGACAATCACATGACATGTCTCCTATTCTCCCACATGTGTAACATCTCATTTCTCTACCTCTTCCTCGGCCTCTCAAGAAAAATATTCTGCCTCTTGAGTCTCCTCTTCATGACTGGCTACTTGAACTTCATGTCTCTTATTTTGAAGGTTGAAATCCCCCTTTGTTAGGTTCTCCTCTACCTCTTGTTGGACTCCTTCCTATGTTTCTCTAGTTCTGCTTTCTGGTCATTTTCTCTTTTGGTATGCATCTTCAACAGTTCTCAAGGAGAAAAGACTGATTTCATCTTGAATTTCATACCTCAAACCATTTATGTATCTAGAAACCTTCTCAACATCTTCTTCAATGTGACCAACTCTAATGTTCAATCTATAGAATTCCTTTATGTATTTCTTTACTATCATATTTTTTTGTATAAGTTTTTGCAATTGTATAAACAAATTCAATTGATAATCCTTATGCATGAACTTACCTTTAAATTTGGCCACCATTGTTTCCAAACTCCTGATAATGGATTTTCCTTTTCTTTTTATGTCTTCCTACAACTCATCTAACCATAGAGTTACATGTCCTTTTATCCTAGTGACTTTATGCTTCACCTTCTTCTCCTCTTCTACCTCTTCATAATCAAAATATTTGTCCATGGCATTTATCTATTCAAGTAATTGATCAAGATTTCAATTACCTTCATACATGGAAAATTCCATCTTATGCTTGGATCCAATGATTGCAACCATTATTTCTATTTGTTCCTCTCATGTTTATATTCATAGAGATCCTTCTATTTCCTCGTCAGAGCTGGTATCTTCACTCTCACTGACATCTCCTCTATCAGGTTCTCTCATCTATGTTTTCTCCATGGCCTCCATCCTTTCTTGGATGCACCTCAACTCGTAGCGTAACTCATAAGTTACCATATTCTTATCTCTGCCTCCTCGCATGGGTGCAATGATTCCTTAGATACAAAACCGATCTGATACCAAAAATTATGGCAAATGCCACCAAATTCAACCCATAATCATAGAGTTTTCAACACTCTATTGCAGTCAATACTCGGATGCTTATTTGGCCTCAGATCAACACGAACATGAACTCAAATTTGTATTTTTCTATAGTGTTGAATTATACTCTGTTATAGATAACTCTGTGTGGAATTACCACTACGTGGAAGCATCAACGGAAAATGTTGGTGAAGTCTATCGTAGACAATTCTGCACATAAATGAATAGATGAAATTCTGCGCAAAATTCAACAAATAATGTGGTTGTGCAAAAGGTCACACTGCGATAAGAATCTTGCAACAATACTAGCTTGTCACATATCTTTATGGGGTGTTCCATTGTGCTAAATCATGATTGTTTGTTCCTGTGGACACAAATACTCAGGAAATATTATTTTAAACAAAATTTTAGAACTTGATGAAATTAATTGTGCATGGTCTTCCTACAATCTCATAAACTCTTCACTCTTCCAAGATAGCTTATACATAGAGTTTAACAATTCAAACACATAACATGACAAAATGCAAACACACAGTGAGACAACACCACATGCTCTATTCTTTCTTAATATTAATGAATGAGTAAATTTACACATGAAATCTCGTTCCTTATTCGCCTCTAGGACCTTTGCAATCCACACTTTTTACATATTCAATATCACACACTCTCTAACCTAACCTCTACCTCTTACGAAAGAATTCAATATATATCGAGCCCTCGGATAGCACACAAACAAATGAATCTCGAGTTATCTTAACAAATGCCTAAACTAGAGATATGTTCCTAACATTTAGCAACAAACTTAACATCTATGAAAAACAACTCGATATCTAATTAAACAAACTCAACGAAAATGTTTTCTAGAGACATATTGTAATTATTACAAATATAATAAAATAAATTAGGGAGCCAACTCCCTTGGTAAACGTTTGCGACCCATGAGGTCAATCTTAAGATTTACTGCCAGATGCTCCTACAGTGGTGAACATGTATGCATAGTTTTCTCCAGTATGGACCAATCCACCTCCTTTGAATCAACATAACCACAGGAAAAATCATTGCAACCATTGTAGGTGATACTCGTCCTTCTAAGATATTGAAGTGTCAATTTCCATGTTCTTTACCTGGTTTTTCCATGTGTCCACTCACAACACCAACTACATGTCAAATAATTGAACATTTCATTATAGACATCATCCTTCCTACTGTACTTGCATAAGCTATAGGAGACATATAATCATTTACTTCTTTATTACTATGACATAAACTGAAAGAAAGCTTACAACGAAAAGCTAAAAGGAATATTTACCGGTTTCACAATGTTCATACTAAACCTCATCAATATCTTCACCAAATTTTTGTTATGATAACCACAACTTACCATTTTTCTTGTCTTTGTGTATTTCTATGCCAAAAAATTGGTTTTTTTCTCCTATATCCTTCATCAAAAGTCCTAGTCAACTGAGTCTTTAACCTATTGATTTCAACCATGTTTTTCTTGCAAAAATCATATCATCAACATAACATCAAGATAATGAATATGTCAATGAAACTTTTGAAGTAAACACAATGATCATACTCACTTCTTAAGAAACTTTGGTTCACCATGAAGGAATCACACATATTTTACCTTTTCCTGGTTACCTTAGGCCATACAATGACTCCTTGAGTTTGCAAAGAAATCTACATCTCATATCTCCATCGCTATAATAAATAGAGATATAATTTCTTAACCGAATTTGGCCAAGCCAACAAAGTGAGCCTTCACCTCTCACCTCCAGGCTAATTTCAATGATGTATGCAATCCATGGGCTCTAAAATCATCGGCTACAAAAAAACCATGTTCCCAAAACCATGACTCTTAACCAAAATTCCCCCCCTTTAAACTTGAATTAGGGTTTCCCATGATCAAATCTTGTCAAATCTCCCTCAAAGTATGATTATCCAGGAATACCACATGCTCCCCCTATCACCTAAGTATGTATAGACTTTGTCGGTGAAACTTCAAACATAAGGTACGCATGCCTAACCATGTCTTGCACTCGTATGCCCATTTACATATATTAATTTTTTAAACCCCACCTTGAACTTTGCATTTGAAATCTCCACCTTGTCATTTCTTTGACCTCCATCACCAACAACCAACTCCAATCTCCATAACATTCTCCTCTTTATACTCTTTTTTCACCATAAGCTTCGCCTGAGTCCATCAACACTCCACTTTGTGCTTAACTAAAATCATGGCATTCCAAAATACAAATTTTCATTCAAAAATTTTGTCAAACACATTTCATGCATCCTCCATACAGCGAAACTTGGCATACATATTCACAAGGGAACTCTCAACAAACACGTCTTCCCTTCCTAGGTCCGCTTCGTTGTATTGACCTTTTACTTTACTACTTAGAACAAATGTTTGATTGATGATGTAACTCAATGGGAGTTGATTCGGGAATGCAACTCTCAACTTTTGCTCGAGTGAAACGCGGATTACCTTGTTTACGATTGCATTCGACAGAGATCGAATGGGATTCCTCATGCATGCTATTTATTTTGTTGCTCAGCATTCTCTTCCGCCTCTCTTCCAGTGACATCGATCTCCATATCTCTGCCCCTTACACCTCTTCCACCAACTCCATCTTCTTCTTGCGCTTTGTCGTTGTTTTCGTCGCTTGAGGATGCATATTTTGGGAGGTTTTGCGCCTCCGTTCGAAACTATGGGATGGGGTTCAAGCTTGCGATGAATCTAAGAACTCCTCCCCAACGGCTAGGATGTCCCATGAGTGAGACTTTATTAGAAGGAACAGTCCAACTCCTCCATCTCCAACCCCATGATCGATCCCACTCTAATCATGCCGGAACAATCTCGATCCTTTTTTCTTATCTTGCTCCTCTCCTCCAATTACGTGCATCCAATGACATGAGATAAAAGTTTCCCATAAGTTCAACACTAACATAATAGTGCACTTGATAGGCGCTACACATAAGTGCCCATTTGGGGTTTTTAAAGATTTCATTAACAAATCCTATTTAGTTAAGTTGTATAAAGATAAGAGTAAGGAGTTTCCTTTAAATGATTAAATAAGTCGACATTGAGAATTTTTGTGACATAAATCAGTGGCTACTAAAGAAATAACAAAGTGAGAATAGAGAGTCCACTTCCGATGATAAAAAAGCTAAGGCTTAGAAATTTGTCCCAAAATAAACGAGTTGATATTTAAACAAACATAAGAACAAACGTTGAAACNCGGTGAAACTTCAAACATAAGGTACGCATGCCTAACCATGTCTTGCACTCGTATGCCCATTTACATATATTAATTTTTTAAACCCCACCTTGAACTTTGCATTTGAAATCTCCACCTTGTCATTTCTTTGACCTCCATCACCAACAACCAACTCCAATCTCCATAACATTCTCCTCTTTATACTCTTTTTTCACCATAAGCTTCGCCTGAGTCCATCAACACTCCACTTTGTGCTTAACTAAAATCATGGCATTCCAAAATACAAATTTTCATTCAAAAATTTTGTCAAACACATTTCATGCATCCTCCATACAGCGAAACTTGGCATACATATTCACAAGGGAACTCTCAACAAACACGTCTTCCCTTCCTAGGTCCGCTTCGTTGTATTGACCTTTTACTTTACTACTTAGAACAAATGTTTGATTGATGATGTAACTCAATGGGAGTTGATTCGGGAATGCAACTCTCAACTTTTGCTCGAGTGAAACGCGGATTACCTTGTTTACGATTGCATTCGACAGAGATCGAATGGGATTCCTCATGCATGCTATTTATTTTGTTGCTCAGCATTCTCTTCCGCCTCTCTTCCAGTGACATCGATCTCCATATCTCTGCCCCTTACACCTCTTCCACCAACTCCATCTTCTTCTTGCGCTTTGTCGTTGTTTTCGTCGCTTGAGGATGCATATTTTGGGAGGTTTTGCGCCTCCGTTCGAAACTATGGGATGGGGTTCAAGCTTGCGATGAATCTAAGAACTCCTCCCCAACGGCTAGGATGTCCCATGAGTGAGACTTTATTAGAAGGAACAGTCCAACTCCTCCATCTCCAACCCCATGATCGATCCCACTCTAATCATGCCGGAACAATCTCGATCCTTTTTTCTTATCTTGCTCCTCTCCTCCAATTACGTGCATCCAATGACATGAGATAAAAGTTTCCCATAAGTTCAACACTAACATAATAGTGCACTTGATAGGCGCTACACATAAGTGCCCATTTGGGGTTTTTAAAGATTTCATTAACAAATCCTATTTAGTTAAGTTGTATAAAGATAAGAGTAAGGAGTTTCCTTTAAATGATTAAATAAGTCGACATTGAGAATTTTTGTGACATAAATCAGTGGCTACTAAAGAAATAACAAAGTGAGAATAGAGAGTCCACTTCCGATGATAAAAAAGCTAAGGCTTAGAAATTTGTCCCAAAATAAACGAGTTGATATTTAAACAAACATAAGAACAAACGTTGAAACGAGTTGATATTTAAACAAACATAACAAACGTTGAAACGAGTTGATATTTAGACAAACATAAGAACAAACGTTGAAACGAGTTGATATTTAAACAAACATAAGAACAAACGTTGAAACATGATCAACCATATAGACATGACAAGCATAGATAGAATCATCAGTTTAAAGAAGGGAACTTTGTAGGACGCTCCCTAAACAAAAAAAGAGTAAAGAAGAAAGCTAAAACCCATACGATATATATACTTTTAAATCGTGTCAAAGATTTCGATAAAAATCCTTCTCAGTGAAGTTGTTAATGAAGTTGTTATTATGTCCCCGAGGTGTAGGGCAGTCGGGTGTGTTGTTAAGTCACTCCGTGATGTTAAAGTCACCGGTTCTAAACCTGCGGGGACAAAAAATCCAACCATGTTAAGGGTTGGTGTGGCTCAGGCCGGGTGCGATCCCCGGAAACAAAAAAATGAAGTTGTTATTATATATGTATATGCATTCTTTAACAAACTTAGAAAATCTGAAGCCATTACAAGCTATTGGATGAGGATGAATTTGGTATACCTATTGGAAATGGGCACTTTTAATTATAAATTATAATTTTATGGCTAGCAATTGAAGATGCTGGCATATTCTTAGTGATCCTTCCAAATCAATGAATGAGATTTAAAGTTCATAACTTCCTAGCATTTTTAAATACATCCCTTAACCTTCTCACATAAAGCTACAGACTGAGCTGTCATATTTGCAATACGTTTCATTTTCTTCATGCACCTGGTAATGAAGGATGCAAACTGGAGCTGTCAGTACATTTTCTACATGCGCCTGGTAATGGAGGATGTCAGGCATCTTAAAAGGCAATGGCAGGTGGAATATGAGGTGCAGTAATTCCAATCCATTTCTATCTAATTATAATACAGATCATCATGTCCACAAATTTAATTTGGTGAATAGCACCGGCCTTTTGAATCCTCCTCTAATTCCAATTTCCCACAGCCTTTTGAATCCTCCTCTAATTCCAATTTCCCACATTCAACAATTCCAGTACTCCAACTTATGTTGGTTGGTCTCAGATAACCAGACGCAGCGCCTGCTGAAAAACAGTGGCATAAAGAAATGAAAGCGCTCTTTTCAGCGCTCATCATTTCTCGCAGCTCTCAGATCATTGCTCCTAGATCATTACTCTGCACAATATCTAGGGTTTTGATACATCAACAATATTCTCTATAGTTTTAATCAATAGAAGTTGGATTTTTGTGTTTTGCAGGTAAACGTACGGTGTGAGAGCAAGTGCTAGAGGCTATGACAGATTACAGTATAAACAAAATAATTTTATGGAAGCTATGAATTACGGTGTCATTTATTATGAACTACTGAAACTATTCCCACCTGTCACATATTTAGATTTCCTGTGTATCGGACCTTATGAATAATACCTTTTTAGTATTGTGTGTAGGAATATTGGTACCGAATGTTGTCTCACATATATATATTGGTGTTGGTAATCGGATGAGCATATGCATGTGGCATTCAAATAATTTTCGAGGACAACAAAATTTCCTCTCTTACGTTTAAAAAAAATAAAAACAGTTTATGCATTTAAAACACCTTTTGGAGGAGAACAAATCGAAAATGGAGTGAAAAAAAACAACTGTTTTTGGAATCAAAAGCTGATTTACAGGAGCAAAACTTTTAAATGGGCAAATAGAATGTTTAAATTTGATGGCCACTCTTATGAATTTAAGTAATTTTATTTTTTTTAAACTGTCTTTTTTAAGAAGTTTTATATTTATTTTTGTCCATCATTTAAACGATATGTATTGATACAAAAAAGAGCAAAAAAAAAAAAAAAATTCTGAACACAAAAATAACTTGTACATAACTTAAAATTATTATAAAATTACATATAACATAATATCATCAAACTACAAAAGTTTATATAGAAATATTTGATGTGTCCTATATCATACTGAATACAACACCATTAAAATGTTATGCCCTTTAAAAATATTTTTCCACTAAATAGAAATCAAATCAACACAATAAAATAAATATCTATACAATGTATACAATGTTAGTGTTGGTGAATCCTAATATTTTTTTCAGGCTCAACCTTCAATTTTCAACCTGTAGCATTCTTCCATCCTAATCTTTTCTTCCCTCTCATCAACCTTCAGTTCTCATTTTGGTGAGCGCTTTGTGCATCCTGTAAAATGGGCTATAAAGTTTATAACCGGCTGAAACAACTAAAGCCCTCCAGTTTTGGCAATCTAAAATATGGATCGATTTGATTGTTGAAACAGAAAACATTCTAATTTCAGCTGCTCAATTTAGGTGAAAAGTTCTTAAAAAAAACGCAGCACTCCAAACACAGGAAGAAGAACTATAAGTCTGTAACTAGGAGTATGTACGTGCTGAAGGTGCAGCGTGGACTTATATATATTATATTTTTTAGTTTATGAAATATATTATAAATTAACTAGATATAATATATTTATATATAAATTTATAATATATAATATATTTATATATAAATTTACAATATATAATATATTTATATAAATTTAAAATTTATAAATTATAATATATTTGTATAAATTTATAATTATATATATTATAAATTTATACAAAAATATATGGTACTAGTATTGTGAATTTTTACTTTGTCAGTCAAATTAACTGTTTCACAAATTAAGTGTAAATAAGTGTAAATTTTGGAATTGGATTTGGTAGTATTTGACAGTTAAACTAGCATAGCCGCAAATTCGTGGCTGGTGAACGCAGAAAAGTTTCGTATGGTTCAGAAAAGAAAATGAAACCGTAAACTCTAATTCACCGCATGAAAACCCAAATGAACACAAAAAGCTCAACTGGTGGGCTGTAGCGAGACGAAGAAAGTTTGTCAGCCAGCGTTCAGCTTGTGGATAAGTTATGTTTATCTTGAAATGGAGGTTTTAGCTGTTTATATATTGGTTCGAAGTTTTCGGTTTATAGAAGCGTTAATTCACAACACACCTAGGTCAAAATTTCAGAGTCAATCCGAAAACTTCGAGGTTCAGGATTATTGAAAAGTTTTGTGATTAGCATGAATTTTAAACAAATCACCGTTTTCATCCAAAATCCGACTTTCTGAGAAATAGAATTATGAGAGAGAATAAAAGGAAAGTACACCTATTGATAACACTCTGCGCTCTTCAAATTCGTCATTGAACGCCGAAGCGGCAAGAGCCCAGGACCTCTTAAAATTTTGGATTGGTTCAGAAAATGAAATGTTAATTATTTAGAGTTAGAAAATGAAAAGTTAATTACTTAAAGGTGGCAATCAATCAGCTATCATAGTAAATTTTAAATATAATTAAGTAAAAGTAAAAAAATAAAACATCAATATTTAATCTTGTCCATATAAAACTGATTAAACACTAAAAACTTATTAAATGTGTCCATTGTCAATAGGTGTAACTAAAAAAAATTATTTACCATAAAATTTAACCTCTCCACGAAAACATCTGTCATCAGTAAAGATCTTTGTAAATAACAACTTTTACTTTTTGATTTTGATTGTAGAAATGTGGATTTTAGTTGCTAAAACCGTTTATGGCCAGGAAAAGGGAAAGAGCTTTATAGAACTGTAAGGCTAGATAAGTTGGGAGTCGGGACACTGTTACCTAAGTGGAGCTTTTCTCTGATACCAAATCTCGGATAGACGTAGCCCATTGCAGTTTTCAATACTGAGCACCAAATAGGCTTAGCGATACAGTTCTCAAAACGATGAGACTGCACGATTTGCTAAGCGCTGTGAACAAACAAACTTAATGAAATGATTTATGGATATCAAATAACTCAGTGATATGCTTAGCACATAAATTCAGAAATATGACTCAAATTTGTCAACACACAAAATATTTGATATTAGTAATTTCTGTTTAGTTCCTGAATACAAAATATAATAACTCAGATGAGCTTCTACTTTACAAACTTGGAGCTTGTGGTCAGACTTCTTCAACTTCTCAGTTGTTGTTGTTTCTCCTTCATGCACTTTGTTCTTTCTACCTCAACATTAAATAATACCATTAATATGAGTGACTCTTCAACTACTTAACTGAACTCAAAAAGATAAAGATTTGCTCCATTATAACTCTCCTGCTTGCAGATTGACTTAGACTGAGTTTGACTTAGACAAACTTACTGACCAACAATTCTGCTGACTGATAAATCCGCTGACAAGTGAAAATCTCACCCACTTATAATTACAATTTCCAACAACTATAACTTTCAAATCACAAACATGAATGCAGAAGCCAGTACTGTCCCATGGTAATTTTGTAACAGCATGCCTATAAGATGTACCCTACTTTCTGAAATTATTAAGAATCTATACTATCACGTGTTGTGGAACTTTTATAGCCCAAGATGGTTGTTTCACATAAAGACTTTGTATCCTTCAATGGTTAATTGTGTCTGTGTTTCTGCTTTTATTTCCATGTTAGGAATTCACTTCTTGATAGTAATGGAGGCCAAGCAAGGTTATAGAAGTTTTAGTGCTGCACAGAATCGCCACAGTGAAACCAACTCAGAGACAGGATGGGAAAAAGACTGACTATATTTCAGATCTGCTAATATTCGGTCTAATTTTACATGCCTTCACTGTAATTCCAAATCAATTCTCTACAATTAATCGATTCACACTCACTTGAATTTGAATTTCAGATCACTTCTGTAATTTGAGATCAGTTTTTTGTAACTCAGATCAATCGATACTCACTGTAAGTTCAGATCAAATCGGGGATCCTACTTGAGCCATATAAGTGACTTTCTTTTCCCGTCGGAAAGCCAAATAAAAAATTGCCACTGTATATAGAGCCAGGAGTGGAAATACCACTAATCCTATAAATATAGAAGCTACCTTAGGCAGACTATTATGGACCAACCATTTCCCAAATTCTGTAGTCAGGTAGTAGATGTT
>ML784107.1:499735-530153 GCA_009831015.1 Picea engelmannii | reverse complement strand
CCATTAGCTTGGAGTATTTTAGTAAGGTGTGTTATTTATTTGTTTAGACATTGGGGGATAAAATTCAAAAATCTCTAGGGATAAGAGTTTTAAGTACAATATATTTTTGGGTAGGGTGATGGTGGGATTAGGCATGAAGGTATCTATTAGTGTGGTACTTTTTGTGATACACTTTGTGGGAAAGGGAACCATCAAGTTGTCGAGAAACTAAGAAATCTAAGAAGGGGACATAGTTATTTTTTTGGATTTCCATTCAAAGTTGAATGGGGGGATAACATGTTGAGGTTGTCAAAGAATGATTTAAGGTAAGCCTCACCATGGGGCCAAATAAAAAAGTTTCATAAACAAACCTAAACCAACATATGGATTTCCAGTGGAATATAACAAGGGATAAAGTTACAAAGTGTCCATGAAGATGTTTTCAACTTTAGAGGATGTTTCCCCCTCAAGGGAAACTACAGTGAGACCACCTTATCAATGGTGCATTGATATTTATTAGATGATCTACCTTCTCATATATGCCAGTTTATCCCTGATCTTCTAACCGCTCTAGTCTGAAATCATACATGAGCTTATTTAGTTATCTCTAGCATGGTATAAAATCTCTTATGATTTACAATTCAGACTATATGTGCTTGTGATCATGGTACTTCATCTTCATATTTCAGTTGATGTGTTATGATTTTATGTGATGATTTTCTACTTAGAAGTGGTGTGATTGTTTCTAACCTATCATGAAAGTAATTAAAATGGGTTATATCTTACAACACTGATTAACACTAACAATTTTATTATATTGTCTGATTTTTACCATGGGGGAACATGTTTCCCCTAGATAAATTATGGCTTGAATTAGGACTATATGTAATACTAGTGGTTTGGTTGAGTAGCATATCCATATTGTAACCATGTTTAACATTTTCCAGCATTCCCCTTCACTATAATACCATTCATAAAGGAAACACTATCACTGCTTATATTTGACTTATCAAAAGTCATCCACAAAGGTGTAGATGAAGAACATTGTTAGGAAAAGTAAAAAATTAAGCCAAAAATGTTAGAGGAGAAGAGCATAAATATTAAAAAATAAAGAAATATTAAGGATAGAGATATGCCACTTCATTAAAAACACCTAGCCCCAAATTCCTATGCTAAAAATGCATATCTAAAGAAAAAGGACTAGGAAAAAGAAAAGAAAATATGAAAGGGGATAATAAAAAGGTGTGTAGGTGGTAAATCTTACCAAGCTCCCTCTCAAAGTCTTACAAGTGAAAAAAAATGTAGATTTATGGATAAAAAAAACATATTTGGGCCAACAAAAGACTTAATACACCATTAAGGATAACTTTGAGGGTCGAAATATAAAGTTTCCATGCCTTTTTCCATAAATTATTCATCAAATTCACCTATCTTAATTAAATTATTTAACATCCCCATGCCACACAGGTCATGGCATTATACTCCATAACACCCTCTTACGAGGCTCTGAAACCAAATTGTAGCATCCCTAACTTTAGGTTGTTGGGCTATGCCACATAACAATTCTTCATTTCTACTATATATATTTATACCAATTTAAAACATACAAATACATTCTTCTAATACACAGATTTATGCAGAAATAACGGTAAGCCTATACATACAACATATACAGGCAATACTCGTAAATATAAGATATGTACAAATACACAACATGCAATTGAACACATAATTGATACTTATCTTTTTATAGGAGACCACCAATTGCATGCAGAACTTCCATGATCCTCCCAACATTAGACCACATTTCTCATCACTCTCAGCAGTGGGTAACCCCTGAGCTAGGACTAAATTCCACCCGGGTAAAGGGATTCCTAGGCTAGGCTGAGACAATTGGAAGTTACATAGTCAACAGGAAGGATTTAATCCCAAGAGTCAACTCACACTAACATACTACGTCCTCTCATTCCCCACATGCCTGTCCCACCCGAGGAGGTGTGCCCCTTCTCTGCTCAATAGTCCTTTGGCTGCGCACTTCCCTTCCAGCACTTCAGTAACAGGCCGTACAAGAATTCTCAGAGCACTAAAGTTGCATTTGGGCTCCCTCTAGAAAATCCCTTCCCAACAACCTCTCTCACTAGGAGAGAGTTGCGTACAGGTCGGACAACCTATTTCTCCAATCCAAAACCCTAATAACCCGCCTCTTCAAACCCATAGGCCTGACAACTTGCTTCTTTTGTCCAGCTCCTAAGTCAATCAAGTAAGGTGATCATAGCAACAAAGTTCGGTTATAGAACAGGTAAGGGTATCCACCATGCTCAATCCAGTAGCTGTGTTGGTAGAAACAACATTCAGGTAAGGAACGATATGGGCTCAGGAAAAGTACAAGTGCACTATGCCTAATAGGATTTGCATGGAATCACTGTTGAATGTGTGCATGAGGCATGGATAGGTTCAAATGACAGAGTCAATGGAAGACCGCATGAATGTTTTGGTGAATGGGGGAGAATGTTTCCCTGCTTAAATGGCTGAGTTTGTGCCTCCATGAGGGAAGATACCTAAAAAAACGAGGGTAACTAGGGAGAAAAATGGCTCACTGAGTGAATGGCTCCTTGAGTGGGAAGAATGCCCCCCATGAATGGGAAAATCATCCACATAAATTGGCATTCCCTTGATGACACATGGCTCTCAAGGATATCATTTCTTCCCACTTATAATTCACTCTCTTTTCCATGAGACTTAGGATAAAATAATTATCCTCAGCATAGTCTTTAGGAAATAATAATATAATATTCTATTGGAGTTAAGCCCTAAATATTTTCCCCTTTTCCTAGTCTCATAGCCCCTCCCTTTTGCTTCCTAGTGGATTTTAGTCCCCCATACTCTTTTATCGTGACCAGTCTACACACAATGATGTATTATATTAATTATATGAGAGTTTACATATACAAAAATAGACTCATTAGCCTTTAGCATCTAGGCTCTCTGGCCTAATCATCACACTAGCCTTTTGGCTTATAATAAACTAGCCCACCAGCCTACAAAACATATTCACATTTACAGCTAGGACTCGGTCTTGGGTTGTTACACCCCCCTCCCCTTATTTTATGCATTGTCCTTAATGCATCTTATTTACATGTAAAACCAAAAGTTTCAAAAAATTTCAAAAATATGTGGGTATTCTTCCCGCATAGCATCCTTGTACTCCCAAGTTGCATCCTTAGGATCGTACCAGGTCCAATGGACCTTTACTAGCTCTATGGATCGATTCCATAGTTGCTTGATCTTCTGGTCCAGAATACACATTGGATGCACCTGAAAAGCACCTTCTTGCACCACTTGAATCACTTTCCAATCAATAAAATTATTAGCACCAGGTATGTATGTTTTGAGAAATGATACATGGAATACATTATGAATAGACACGAATGCAAGCAACACAAGAATATATGCCACAGTCTCAATCCTCTCTAGTATTTCAAATGTCCCACAAAAATGAGCTTCCAACTTTGAACAATTTCCCAACTTCGGGGAACTTCTATTGGCCTTCACTTTCAAGAATACATGATCACCCACTTTAAACTCCTTGTGGGTTATGCCCTTGTCTGCATAGATTTTTTGCCTTTCTTGAGCATCCTTTAAATTATGTTTAATTTTTAACATATGCTCTTCCATTTCCCTAATCAATTATGTCCCAACCACTGCTTTGTCTTCTTGGGTTGTCCCAACTTACAAGTTTGTTGCACTTTTTTCCATAAAGTGCCTCAAATGGGCTCATCTTTAGAGATGTTTGGTACCCATTATTGTAAGAAAAATCTACCAAGTGTAGGTAGTCTTCCCATTTTTCTATTTTTTCCATCACATACATCCTCAACATATCTTTGATCACTTGATTCACCCTTTCTAATTGTCCATCAAATGTTGGATGATAAGTTGTGCTGAAATTAAAATTTGTTCCAAATCCTTTAAATAATACTTTCCAAAGTTTTGATATAAACTTTGGATCTCTGTCAGATATAATTGTCTTGGGAATACCGTGAAATCGAGAAAATTCTCTCATATACATATCAACAATGTTAGTTTCCTTGTGAGTGATCTTCATTGGACTGAAATGGGCATATTTGGTAAGATTGCCCACCATTGTCATGATAAAATCATGTTGCTTGTTTGTTCTGGGAAGTTTGGTGATGAAATCGATTGTTACAACTTCCCATTTCCACTCAGAAATGAGTACTAGCTAGAACAATTTAGCTGGGTGTCTATGCTCAGCCTTGACCTTTTGACACTGCAAACATTTGGAAATAAACTCTGCAATTTCTTTCTTCATGCATGGCCAATAATATTGGCTCTTGACAACTACAATAGTTTTCTGATACTCTGGGTGCCCAACATAAGGTACCTTATGCATTTCTTTCAATATCAGACTCTTCAATTCCTTGGAATTTTGCACATAAATTCATCCTTTCTACATGAGAACTTCGTCCCCTCCCAACTTGTAATTTTCAACTTCTTGCATAAAAATACCTTGTTGTAATTTTGTTACCATTTCCATGTAATGTAAATCTGATTTTGTAGCCTCTAAGATTCATTCCTTCAAATGGGATTGGTACATGTTGATGGTTGCAACATGTAACTCATGCACTCTTCTGCTAAGTGCATCAACTACCTTGTTATCTTTCCCTTTGATATGATTTATATCAAAGTCATATTCACTGAGAAATTCTAACCATCTGCTTTGTTTAGAATTTGGAGTTGGTTGTCCAAATAAATATTTCATACCATTATGGTATGTCCTCAACTCAAACCTTTTTCCCATGAGGTAGCACCTCCACATATTCAATACATGCACTATGGCTTCCAACTCCAAATCATGAGTATCATAGTGTCTTTCATGCTCCTTCAACTTCCTTGATTCATAACATACAACATATTCATTCTAACTGAGGACTCCACCAAGTCCTTCTCTACATGCATCAATGCATACAACATAGTCTTCATTTGGATCAACAATCCTTAGTATTGGAGCATTGGTTAATATATGCTTCAAGTGCTAGAAACTCTTTTCACATTCCACTGTCCACTGAAACTTCACTCCCTTATTTTGCTAGGAAGTGATCGGGTGTGCAATCCTTGAGAATCCTTCAATAAATATTCAGTAGTATCCTACAAGGCCCATGAATGATCTGACCTATGTCACATTCTTAGGTATTGACCATCCTCTAATGGCCTCAATCTTATTAGAATCCACTGCTATCCCTTCCTCATTTTTGATATGATATGCCACAAATAATGGATTTGGTTCTAGTAAAAGAGCACTTACTCAATTTTGCATACAATTGATGCTCTCTCAATACCTGTAGTACTAGCCTCAAGTTTTGTTCATGCTCTTCTTCCGACTTGGAATATATAAGAATTTCATCCAAAAATACAATGATAAAATTATCTAGGTACTCTCTGAAAATGCCATTCATTAAACACATAAAAACAATTGGTTCATTTGATAACCCAAATGGAACCACTGTGAATTCATAATGGCCATACCTTGTCTGGAGAGAAGTCTTGTTGATTTCTTCTTCTTTAATTGTTACTTGATGATAATCTGACCTGAGATCAACCTTGGAGAATATTTTTGCATTATTTAACTGAACAAAGAGATCAACGATCCTTGGAAAAGGGTACTTATTATTCACGATTACCTTGTTCAACTCTTTGAAGTCCATGCAGAGTCTCAAAGTTCAATCCTTCTTCCTCACAAACAAAATTGGGGCACCCTAAGGTGACAAACTTGAGCATATATACCCCTTCTTTAGAATCTCTTCAAGTTGCATTTGCAACTCCTTCAGTTCAGGTTTACTCATTTTGTAGGGAGTCTTGGATACTGGAGTTGTTGCAGACATCATATTTATGGAGAAATCAATGTCTCTTTTAAGGGGCAATACTGGTACTTCTTTAAATACATCCCCAAACTCCTTTAATATTACATGATATTCAATATTTGACACCTTATCTGTTGATGTCTCTTCCATATGAGCTGCAAATAATTGACATCATTTCCTGTAACTTTTCTTCAACTGCATTGATGAGATTTCTTTGACATTTATTGCCCTAGGAATCATGTATTGTTCTTAGGTTCCCTTCCACATCCAGGAAAGTAAATTCCTTGTTATGACATTCTAGGATAGCATGGTGTTGGTCCAACCAATCCATCCCAATTAGACAGTCATAGGAACCTGTTAGGATATTTAGACACTTAGGAGTTAGTTAAGATCTACTTGGTCTATTGTTTCATTAGGTAAAAGTGTGTTTTCTAGTGTGTTTCTTTAGTATTCATTAGTATGCATTTGTAGTTAGGAAATCCAACGGTCACGATATGTTCCCGAAATAGAGTGATCTGACATTTCATACTCTCCTCGATCTTAATGGCCATTGATCCGTGGCTTAACACCCGATTGGTAGATGATCTCTATTTAAAGAGCATGGAGGGTCATTTGCCGATGATCGATTGTGAGAAACTCTCTTGTAAAATCTCTTTGTAATCTTTTTCTTTTCATTAATAAACTTCTCTAAGTGGTCTCTTTCGTTGGGGCCATGGATGTTTCCCCGTAGGGGTTTTACCACGTGAAAACATCAGTGTGTTGATAATTGATATGGTTATGTCAGTGGTTACTAAAGGTGTTTGTCCTCTATTGGAATACTTGTGTTGTCGAACATGGTATCAGAGCCTGTTTGAAGACCCGCTCCTGTTGTAGATCGAGATCATGAAGCCTAGTTGCCTCATCTCCATTTTTTGTCATTTACGTACATTTCTGGGCTGACAGGACTGTTCCATTGTGTTCGAAGCACTCATTTCATTCAAGAACACTTTTCGTTTCACTTGAAAAGGTTTTTGTTTTCCCAAGATATGGCCATTATAGTCATATCTGGAGGTATAAAGCCTGAATAAGCATTTTTTTAATTTCTGCAAAGTTTTATTTTGGTTTTATTTCGGTTTGTATTTTTTTATTTATGGGTTGCTACTCTTTTATATCTGCATATTCTCTTTTCCCCATGCCCTGTGTGATCTAGGAAAATCAAAAACAGATAGGAAAAGGTGCATCTTTCGGGTAAGCTAACCGACATCTAACCCTTTATGTCATCGAGAAGCGAAATTTTTTACTTGTGTGAAAATAAATTTTTTTTAGCACACTCTCCAAGGCCGTCTTCCACAACAACAACAACAAAAACACCCCCAATCCTCCTTCTGAACATTACAATATGTTTTACTAAACCATTTGGTTAAAACTTGCCTTATTAAGTAAGAGGTCTTGAGTTCAAGTCTCTCTTTTGTTACTTTTTTGAAAAAGTTCATGCTAAAATTGTAAAGTGTATTTCACTTCAAGTATAAAAGTGAATCACTATAAGTAGCTTTAATATTTTATTTTAGAGTTATTTATTTTTCATGTATCTTTTCTATTACGAAGTAACTTCATTGTAAATGTGATCCCCACTTCTCTTTATAAAAGTGGGTCACTTCATAAAGCAACTTACACTATCACGTGGTCAGTTGGTTACCATTTATGCCTTTTTTTTAAAGGGAATAACTCTCACATTGGAAGTTCGTTTTCAGTGCCGTTTTTTTTTTAAACCACATAACTTTTTGAGATCTTTCCATCCAAATCATCAGTTTCAGTTTTTAAATTCACATTATCTGCATATTTAATATGGATTATATAAGTAATGTCTTGCTTACTGGCAACAACTACTTCCAATGGAAATCTCATATGGAATATTTATTAAGAAGTAAAGGCTTGTACCGGATTACCTTGGGAAAGGAAAAATAAATCAATGATAATGATAAGAAAGAAAAATAGACTAATAGGAGTGATGAAGCATGTGGACTAATCAGAATGTCAATCTCTCCTTATTTAAGATACCACCTCCAAGAAATTGATGACCCCAAAAAAGCTTGGGAAAAGATTGAATCTGTGTTTGGTGAACTCAATATTATTTGAGCACAACAGTTAGAAAATCAAGTATTGACCTTGATTCCAAGTGATTTTTCTTGCCTTGGAGACTATCTATCTAGGTTTAAAACACTCAAAATTGTATGTGCAGAATGTAAGATAAAAATGGAGGAAGAGCGTTGCATCTATCTTATTCTTTCTAAGCTAGGTAGTGCATATTCTTTGTTTGTATATACCTTTTATGCCATGAGAGAGGCTCTAGGAAAGCTTATGAAAAACCTACTCTTGATTCCTTTTGTGGTTCTTTGATTAGAGATGAACATAAGCTTGTACAACTTGCAGTGATCAACACTGTAGGTACCTCCAACAAAGCCTTAGTTTCCCAGCAGAAAGATAAACCCAAGAATCCCAAGAAGAAACATCCTCACCACAACAACAAGAAATATAAGGGTCCCAAACCCACTCAGATAGTTTTTTCTTCGAATGGAGACAAAGGAGCAAAACATAAAAAAAAAAAGACTGACAGACATTGCAACTTTTGTGATAAAGATGGTCATGATGAGTCCAAATGTTTCAACAAGATGGCATCTTTAGAAGAAGTGATGAAGAAGCACAACATCAATATTGATCCTAATTCTTCTTCTTCTTCTCATGGACATGCACTTTCTGCTTCTGGTTTCTCCTTCAATACACCTTCTACTTCTACTTCTGATAAGTGGCTTATTGATTCTGGAGCATCTTATCACATGGCTAAGGATAGAGACATATTTTCTACTCTAAATGAATGTAACACCAAGAAAATATTTGTTGGTGATGATAGATCTCTTAGTGTTGAAGGATCTGGAACAGTACAAGTAGAAAATGGCCATTTCAATGATGTACTATGTGTTCCAAGTCTTTATTGTAACCTTCTATCATTATATCAAATCACTCATTCAGGTGAAGTTAAAATCGTAGAGTTTTCACCTCACCAAGTCATAATCAAGGATATAAAAGATCCTAATCATATTCTTGCAACTGGAATTTCTAATGATATTACCAGGTTGTAAAATTTTGAAAACCTTGGGTCATCATATTTTTCATCAGTTTTTATTGCTCATAGCGATGACTTGAGAAAACTTTGGCATGAGCGGTTTGGTCATCTAAACTATCGCTCATTGCAACAACTATGTAATCAACGGATGGTGATTGGTCTTCCTGTTGTTTCATGAAAAGATGGTGTTTGTGCTAGTTTTTTTCTCGACAAACATCATCGAGATAGTTTTGAAAAATGTGCCTCTTGGCATGCCTCAGGTCCTTTGCATCTTGTTCACAGTGATTTGTGTGGTCCACTTTCTTCTCCTTCTTTTTCTAGGTGCAATTATTTCTTAACTTTCATTGATGACTTTTCCAGACATTCTTGGGTTTACTTCTTAAAACTTAAGAGAGAAGTTTTTGACAAGTTTTTGGCCTACAAGGCCCTTGTAGAAAAGCAATCTAGACATCAAATTCAAAGGTTATGAACAGATAATGGAGGAGAATATGTGAACAATATTTTTACAAATTACTGCACTTCACAGGGAATTCAAATGCAACACATTGTTCCATATACACCGCAACAAAATGGTGTTGTTGAGAGAAAGAACCGCACATTAAAAGAAATGGATAATTGTATGATCCAATCTAAGGGATTAAGTCTAAAGTATTGGGTGGAAGCCATCAACTGTGCAAATTACATATTAAATCGCACTCCCACAAAGGCTCTTAAAAATATAACACCAGAAGAAGCTTGGACTAAAATTAAACCAGATGTAAGTCACTTCTGTGTATTTAGCAGTATAGCATGGTCTCACATTCCTGATGAGAAAAGGAAAGCATTGCAACCTAAAAGTGAGAAGTGTGTATTTATTGGTTATTCTGAAGATGTCAAAGGTTACAGACTTCTTCAATCACATTATAATGAAATTATTATTAGAAGAGATGTTAAATTTGATGAAAATATCTTCGCCTACGAGCCTAATTAAACGTTTGTGACTTCTTTGTCCTATGAGCCTAATTTGACGGTTGTGCCTTCTTCAGCCTGCGAGCCATATTCGACGTTTGTGCCTTCTTCTGATCTGGTTTCTTCTTCAGATGATGTTAGTGAGAATGAAAATTCACCTCTGCCTACTCACCCTCCTCCAGATGAGTCCTTTGAACCTGAACCAACACCATCTCCACCACTTCCTATATGGGTCTGTTCAACACGAGAAGCAAATGGTGATCTTGTCAGTGATCCTTTAGATTAGTGTCAGACACATTCACAGTTCTTGTCATACTCTTCTCTTTTGGCTCAAGTTTCAGAAACTATGATCCAAAGACATTTGCAAAAGCTTCAGATCATCCATATTGGGATACAACAATGAATGAAGAGTATCGTTCTTTAATGGAAAACAATACTTGGGATCTTGTACCTCTTCCAAAAGGAAGAAAAATTTTCAGATGTAAATGGGTCTATAGAACTAAGTATGCATCAGATGGAAGTGTTGAAATACACAAGGCTCGTTTAGTTTCCAAAGGATTTTCCCAAGTTGAAGGAATTGACTATCATGAAACCTTTGCCCATGTAGCCAAAATGAATTTCATCTGCCTTTTTCTTTCCCTTGATGCCTCACATAAATGGGAGGTCCATCAGATGGATGTTAAAATCGCCTTCTTGAATGGAGATTTGCAAGAAGAAATATACATGGAACAACCTCCTGGCTATGTCCAGAATGACTCTAGCCTTGTTTTTTTCCTTAAGAAATCTCTTTATGGTCTCAAGAAAGATCCCCGAGCTTGGTATGCCAAAATGGACACCTTTCTTATTGCCACTGGATTCTCTAGATGCCATTTTGATCCTAATGTCTATACCAAGGAAGTTGGAATCCATCTCATAATCCTTGTCCTTTATGTTGATGACACCTTATCCTTACTGGTAGTGACTCAAAACTTTTAAACCATGTGAAAACCAGCCTTAAGAAGAAATTTGAAAAGACGGACTTAGGATTTTTGCACTATTTCCTTGGCCTCCAAGTTTTTCAAACCAATGAAGGAATTTTTCTTTCCCAGTCTAAGTATGCTTGTGACCTTCTTCGTCTCTTTCACATGGACGATTGTAAACCAACCCCTTCTCCCTTCAAGTCTGGAGTCAAGCTTACTGCCACCTGTACTTCTCCTGAAGTTGATGCCACCCTGTACCATTAGTTAGTTGGTAGCCTCTTATACTTGACTCATACACGTCCTAATCTTTCCTTTGTTGTTGGTCTTGTTGCCCATTATATGCAAACACCCCATGAAATCCATTGGAAAGAGGCTAAAAGGATACTTCACTATATTCATGGTACAATTCAGTTTGGGATACATTACAGTTCAGTGGGGACTCCTTTATTGGTTGGTTTCACTGATTTAGATTGGGCTAGTGACCCTGATGATCAGAAGTCTACTGTAGGTTATGTTTTCAACCTTGGTTCAAGACCTGTCACTTGGGCCTGTAAGAAACAATAGGCTATTGCACTTTATTTAGCAGAAGTAGAGTACCGAGTAGTGGTAAATGAAAGTCAAGAAGCCTTATGGCTTCGATAGATCCTTTCAGAGTTTGGATTCCAGCACCAGCATCCGACCAGCCTTTGGTATGACACTTAGAGTTCCATCAAGCTCACCAAAGACCCAGTTCAACATCAGCGTAGTGTTGTAACAGATTTTTGAAATTTCTCTACTCAGTATTTTCATCCCAAATGTGTTTGAGGATCACATCTTATTTCCAAATTATCTATAACTTGCATCAGATTTGTTGAAGGTCTTGTAGGGCCTTTAGGGAAGAAAGTTTGTGTTCTGAGGTCTCTCACTGTAAGTATGACATCTCTATTTTAAATGTGGCACAATAACACTTGCAATATGCAGATGGTTCTAATATGTCATTCTTTTCACAAAGGCAAACAATGGTGTAGAATTTATTTCTACCTGTTTCAACCACAAAGATTTGAATGACGAAAGACAACATTGTTCAAAGACGTGGACCAGCTAGAGAGAAACCTCCTGAGTGCAAACAACAAATAAATCACCAAATACATTACAACACATGTCGCATGCATGAAACACCACGAAGAGAACCAATCTTGCCATTTCAGGATTTTGACCATCGTTTTGACATTATGCCACTTCCTCCGAAAGTCCGAAAGCCGAATTCATGGTTCCAATCATTGCGTCGATGGGTAGGGTTCCGTTTGTTAATATTTTGATTATATTAATCGATTTCAGACACGGTCTTTTGATGGCATCAAATCGCAGAGCTTGTAATGGAACTGGATAGACTCTCGCCTTTGGAATCCCAATCCTAGACAAAATCATTTAACCGTAAAAATGAGCATGGGTCATATCCTTTGGCATTCATTTTGGCTCCAACACAAGAACTTGCAAAACAGGTTGATAAAGAATCTTCTCCAGGATGTTATGGGGGTTTACCTATAATGAGCCAAATTAATCTTCTTGGAAAAGGTTTAGATATTGTTGTCAGAACACCTGGTTGCATTTTTTGATATAATCAATCAAGGTGCACCAGTCTTGTCAGAAGTACGGTTTGTTGTTTTGGATGAGCTGACCAGATACTTAAGGTGAGCTTTGATGAAAACGTTGCCGAAAAAACGTCAGAGTATGTTTTTCCTGCTACAATACCTGTTTGGGTGTAGAGGCTTTCGAGGAAATATTTAAATATATCATTTTAAATCAAACAAAGTGAGATGTTGATAGTCTGTCAATGGCACTGGGTCGGGTCCTTTCTTGTGAATTTTTGCATGGTGATATTTCACTGAATCAGCGAGAGAAGACTCTTGTTGGATTTCACGAAGGGACGCTTTAACACACTAATTACTACTGATGTAGCTATCCATGGTCTTGATATTCCTAATATTGATCTGGTTATTCATTATGAACTCCTGACAACTTCAGATATTTTTTCGCATGGAGGCGAATCAAATGCATAGACTGTTATAAACAATTCGGAAATTAGGATGTTGTTTGTGCTTTAAAAATTAGTTCGGATTACTATTTTGATTAGTTAAAGATAGTTGAAGTTAGTTCATTTTCTGTTAGGTATCCTATGGCATGGATTGAACCTCCTTGAGAGAGGGAATTTATATAGAGGTTCATCCATTGTAATAGGGGGGGCGGGGGGGAAACCTCTTTTGGAGAGAGCTCCTTTTGAAACGCTGAGATATTTTGAAAACTCAGAATGGAGTTATACAGACGACGTGTTCACCTGATATTGTGAGATTCATCATGGTCGATTTTTTCAGTATGTTCTTTCTGTTGTCATTGTCATATTGTCTATCTCTTCATTTTTTCAACTGAGTTAAAATTTGTTTGGAATTCATTTTATATGCTCCTTACAAACAGTTGATATATATGTGTTGCGTTTCCATGATGACTGGTCAAAATTCACTCCAAATAAGTGCTCTGCATCTAGTTGTTAACCTTCAGTCTTTTTCCTCTAAAGTTGCAGTGAAAATTCATCCTTGATCGACGCTTTCAATGTGATGGCCTTTTCATTTTCTTTTTCTGCTACTATATCATGATTATTAATTGTTGAAAGATAGACTTACTTTGCCTCATTTTCCGCAAGTAATACGATCACTGCTATGATCTCTTTTCTTTGGTTTTCACTTGACTCCATCGCCCAATAGGTGTTTTCAAATCTGTGCAACCCCCGGCCTTATTAAAAATCTTCTCTGATAAGAAATCTGGCTTTCTTACTGTGATTACTGAATATTCCTTGCTAAAGAGACCTTGGTTGTTGAGATAACTCTCTTTGAGTGTATTAGGTCAGAAGTACACTCTAAATCAATTTTCAGGGATTGGCTTACTGCAACCCAAGTCAAGCTCCGAACAACAAATACATTTTTCTTTTAAAAATGTGCTAAGGCTTGGCTCTATTACAGCCTAGAGTCAACTCTTGAGACAACACATAGCAAACACATAGAGCTACACATGCACTTCATCAAAAATATCATTCATGATCAAGTTATTGAAGTGCTCTTTTTCCCTACAGAATATCAAGTTGCAGACATTTTCACAAAGTCTCTTACAAAAGCGAAGTTTTCCAAACTTCGATCTATGTTAGGAGTTCAGGAAGTTGTCATTAAGGGGGATTAGGATCTAATGCCTCCTTCCTTCTCCTATTGTGTCACTATTGTAAATCCTTCAATCATATCCCAAGTCATTCTTAAGGGGGGATGTTAGGATAATTAGACACTTAGGATTTAGTTAATATCTACTTGGTCTATTGTGTCGTCAGGTAAAAGTGTGTTTTCTAGTGTGTTTCTTTAGTAATCATTAATATGCATTTGTAGTTAGGAAATATGACGGTCACGATATGTTCCCAACATAGAGGGATCCCACGGTTAATACTATCCTCGATCTTAATGGTCATTGATCCATGGCTTAACACTCGATTGGTCCATGATCTCTATTTCAAGAGCATGGAGGGCCATTTGTCAATGATCGATTGTGAGAAACTCTCTTGTAAAATATCTCTGTAATATTTTTCTTTGCATTAATAAACTGCTCCAAGTGGCCACGTTGATTGGGGCCATGGATGTTTCCCCGTAGGGGTTTGACCACGTGAAAACATCAATGTGTTGATCTTTGATCTGGTTATGTGAGTGGTTACTAAAGGTGTTTGTCCTCTGTTGGGATACATGTGTTCTCGAACAGAACCTAAAGGAAATATGTTCAAATATTCCTTGATGTTCAGTCCATTCATGCCCATTGGACATGCCTTAACCAACTCATCGAATTTTCTTTTGGCTCTTGTGGCCAGCTGTACCAACCAATATTTCCCATGCTTGCTTCTCAGAAAATGAAATATTTCCACCACCTTAGGATCTGTATAACTATGAATAGCTCTTGAATCAATTAAAATTGCAATGGTTTGGTTGTTGATCATACCTTCCACTTCAATCATGTGTGATTGAAACTTAGCTTGCTTGTTGTCCACGATTTCATATATCCTTGGTAATCTTCTATCCATGTCCTCCATTGTTTTATATTTTTCTACCTTGTGAATAGTCCTCGCCTTTTCACCCCTGTTGGGACAATCTCTAAAAATATGATCTCCTTTTCATCCACAACATTGAATAGGTGGTTTCCTTGTCCTTTGCCCCCATGTCTAAATTGTTCTTGATTATCTAAAATTTGGTTGTCCCTGAGGATTGTTTCTAAAGAATGGTGGCTTAGTCCCATTCTTCCTATGATCCATCTTGAATTTCTTCTTGTCTTCCCAAGGTTTTTGGAAAGTTGGTTTTCCTTTATGTTGATCATATAAGCATTTAGCTTGCCTTATGGTATCTTCAAATGTCTTGGGATCATCATATTGTATCTTGTGAGTGATGAATGGTGGCATTCCACTAAAGTACCTTTGAATCTTAACAATCTCATCCTTGATGAAATAAACATACTTTATCAGCTACAAAAACCTTCTTTCATATTCATCGATGGTCATACTCCCAAGCTTGAGTTCAAAGAACTCCTTCATTTTCTTGTCATAGTATATCGTATTCAAGTATTTCTTTTCAAAATACTTCTTGAATTCTTTCCGAGTAATTTTTTTCTCCTTAATGTATTTCACTTGCATAAGCTGATCTGAACACATGGATGATTTTCCCTTGAGATGGTAGATATCAATTCTTCCTTCATCATATGAAGAATAATTATGTAATTGAAAATAATTTCTCATGGCCAGCAGTCATGTATCTGCATCTTCATCCTTCTTGTGCTCACCATCAAATGTAGGAGGTTTGATTTTGTTCATTTCTCCCCGTAGATCATCCACCCCAATCCTCTTCTTATGCTTCCTGATGGGTTATGAACTTGAGCTACTGGGTGTTCTCCTATTTGAATGTCTTGGGGAGTGATGGTGATGTATTCTAACACTCATTGTTCTTCTTTTCTCATCAGGAGACCTGTGAATTCTTGAGTTGCTTGAGCCACTCTCCTTATCCAATTTATTTTCTATTATGTTCAATTTATGCATTAACTTTCTCTTGAAGTCCTCCTACTTCTCCTTGGCTTTAATATTCCTTTCATTATCATACTTGTGACTTTGTACATGATTTTTCAAATTTTTTATTGTCTCTACCAATTTCATGCTTTCTTCCTTTTCTTCTCCATGTCCAATCGAGTTTGCACCTTCATTATCCATATGGAAATCCATCCCTTCGATATCAGCTTCCTAGTTGTAAGCCCCCTGTATCTTCCATCATTATGCACTCTGTGTTGACCCTGATCTGATCTACTTGTTTTTAACTTTGCAAAATATGCAGCCAATAGAACTTTTTCAGGATAACTGTCTTAACAATTTCATGAAAATATGAACCATTCTGGTTCAATAATATAGTAGAATTATTTCCTCTATTTTTCAGAGAAATTGACTGTTCCACTCACTTTTCTGGGTAATTAGTTATATTATACTTTTCCATATCTTTCCAATGCCTGCTTCCATGCTCAATTTTGAGTTTTTAGCAGGAAGTTATGAATATTTGAAAAATTGTCCTTACTGGGAAGTAATCTATGTACAATTGTTCTTATTCTTTAGATCTGAATTGTCTCTTGGACTCATGTTGAATCCTCTCTTTAAGTTTACAGGCTGTTGTATTTTTCCTCCAACACAGGTCCATACAAACCAAAAACCCCATGGGCTCCTTCTCTAAGCTCTTTTTTGTCTTTAAAAAAAACATTGGGCACTAACCCTTTTCCTTCAACCCCTAGAGTCATGTGACCAGGGGTTGTGAAAAAACACTTAATTGAAGGGATCTTATTCAAAGATTCAAGACTCTAGGGCTCTGGGACTTCGATCTTCAGAGGTTCTACCCACACCATACATCATTTCCTCTAAACACCGACCTGGTGAACTCTTGAACCCTCGATCTCCTGAGCTTTACTACTTCAATGCTCCGGAGCTTCAGGATTCAGAGAAATTCTTAGCATAACACAAAAAATCTCTTGAATTTTGAATTTTTGAATAGGTCCACATCACTCTAGGTGACATCATCACGCTGTGTCACTCTGATGCTCCGAGACTTCAGGACTTCGGAGGATCTCACACCAGAACACATCAAAAGACTTGAACGTTGAAATTATGAAATCTCGAACAATGTTCTCTGGAGCTTCGAAACTTTAGGGCTCTAGAAGACTTCTCCACACTACACCACAAATCTCTCGAACATTGAATATTTGATAATTTGTAGCCACGCGTCCCAAACAATGGACAGTACTGATCTACTCCAGAGTTTGGGACTTTGGGAGATTTTATTCCAGGAAAATTATGAACTTGTTCCTCTCAGAGTGCCCAACCTACAAACTTCTGTGATATTGGTGGCTCAAACTTCCCTGTGCACAGATCCGACAGCCTAGATTTGTCCCTCGCCAAATCCAACGATCAGACATTATCCCCCTATGGTCTACGTCATAGATTCACTCTGAGACTTTTACCTCCTTTTCATTAAAGACTTAAAAACTTCCGAATCAACGAAGTATGAATGAATTGAGGGGTTAACTGTCATGCTCATTTTCCAGATTTTATGGCTATGAAAGATTCAGTCCCCTCTCGAATATATATCATTCGTTCTTCTTCTCATAAAGAGAGATTTGTCTTCTATGAGTTTGAAACTTAAATAAGTCACCTTCACACTCCTTTCACTTCAAATTAAACCCATTCCAGGTCTAAATTGGTTTGAACATGTATTAAATTACGAAAATTTCACCACTTTGGTCAATTTCCTCCAATTTTCCATGAATTTAACAAAATAAAAGTTTGGGGATTTTGCCCAATTCCACACAAGTGAATCAACTAGGTCGGGGAATTTTACTCCATAACACCCTCTTACTAGGATCTGAAACCAAATTGTAGCATCCCCAACTTTAGGCTCCTAGGCTATGCCACATAAAAATTCTTCATTTTTGTTGTATATATTTATACAAATTTAAAATAGACAGATACATTCTGCTAATACGCAGATTTATGTGAAAATAACAGTAATCCTATACATACATCATATACAAGAAATACTAATAAATATAAGACATGTACAAATACACAACATGAAATTGAACACATAATTGATACTTATATTTTTATAGAATACCACCAACTGCATGCAGACCTTCCACGAGCCTATGAGCCTTAGACCAGGCTGCTCATCACTCTCAGCAGTGGATCACCCCCTAGCTGGGACTAAAATACACCCGAGTAAAGGGATTCATAGGATAGGCTGAGACAATTGGAAGTTACACAGTCAACAAGAAGGATTTTTCCCCAGGAGCCAACTCACACTAATATCCTACAACCTCTTATTCCCCACATGCATGTCCCATCCCAGGAAGTGTGCCCCTTATTTTATCAATAGTACTTTTAATACCCCACTTCCCTTCCATGTCTTCAACAACATGCCAGAAAAAAATTCTCAGAGCACTATAACTACAGTTGGGCTCCCTCTGGAAAATCCCTTCCCAACAACCTCTCTCACCTGGAGAGAGTTGGGAACAGGCTGGAAAACCTGTTTCTTCAATCCACTGGCCTGACAATATGCCTCTTAAAACCCATAGGCCTATCAACCTGCTTCTTTTTTCCATATCCTAAGTCAATCAAGTAAGGTGATGGAAAAAACAAAGTTTAGTTATAGAACAAGTAAGGGAAACAACCATGCTAAGTCCAGGAACTACGTTGGTAGAAATAACATTCAGGTAAGGCACAGTACGGGCTCATGAAAAGTATAGGTGCACTATGCCTAATAGGATTTGCACAAAACAATTTTTGAAGGTGTGTGTGAGGCACAGAGAGGTTCGAATGATGGAGTCAATGGTAGCCTGTGTGAATTAATTGGTGAATGGTAAAGAATGGTTCCCTTCATGAATGGCTAAGTGCGTGCATCCATGGGGGAATATACCTGAAAACGTGAGAGTAACTGGGGAGAAAAATGGTTGACTGAGTGAATGGCTTCGTGAGTGGGAAGAATTCCCCTAGTGAATGGGAAAATTGTCCGCATAAATCTGCATGCACCCTTGATGACACATGGCTCTCAAGGAGCTCGTTTCTCCCCACTTGTAATTCATTCTCTTTTCTATGAGAGTTAGGATAAAATAGTTATCCCGAGCATATTCTTTAGGAAATAATTATATAATATCCTCTTGGATTTAAGCCCTCAAGCTTCACCCTTTTTCCTAGTCTCATAGCCCCTCCCTTTCCCTTCCTAGTGGAGTTTAGTCCCCCATACTCTTTTATCGTGGTTTGTATACACACAACAATGTATTATATTAATGATATGAGTGTTTACATATATAAAAATAGGCTCACTAGCCTTTAACATCTAGGCTCTTTGGCCTAATCATCACATAATCCTTCTAGCTTATAATAAACTTGCCCACCAACATATAAAACATATTCACATTTACAAATGGGGCTTGGTCTTGGGGTGTTACAAATTACTTAGAAAATAACTTCTACCATAAGCATAGACACATGTAATAGGCATAAAAGTTGTCCTACCATGATAAGATTAAGAAAAGTATAAAATTTACCTATGTTAAGTTGTTGTTAGAGGATATTACATATTTTTTGCTTCCTAATGACTTGAATGAAGATTGATTGCATAATTATAGGTGGGTGCCCCACATTGGAATCTGTGCACTACAACTTAATATATATGTCACCACCTTGGTATTCATGTACCTAGATTGGGATTCATGTACCCAAATTCAACCATATCTATTCACATTGGGATCCACGTACCCAAATTCTACCATATCTTTTCACATTGGGATCCATGAAAAATTTATTGGTATCCATGTCATTGCATTGGGATCCATGATATAATAGTGCACTACTACATATGGGCAGATTATTCCACGAAAATTTTTCACGCTTCCACTAGTTTTATCATTTGTTTTAAACAGGGAAGGATTTTCGTCGATATTGCCATGAAAGTTCGTCGCAATATCCATGAAAATATTATTTTAACCTAGTCTTGATTTTCGTCGCTATAGCGATGAAATTTTGTGGCAATAGCAACGGAAATTTTTCCTATCTCATTGGTCGATGTTAACGGCAAGTTGACTATTTTATCTATATATACATGACTTTAAGAGACTTTTCAACACAATTGCTATAGTTGTGACATTGTTCTTGGCTTTTGTTTGAGCTGTTTATTTTTTCTGTCACCTACCGATTGAACAAATCCAATTCTCGATCTACATAGCTTGGATTTTGAACTTGCAAGGTTAGTATGTTATTTTTTATTGATGTACTCATTTAACTTGTAATTTTTTTTTCAAATGTCCAAATTTCATTTAGGTGCTTGTTTTTTCCTTGATAATATATTATAATATCTGTAGTACCATATTTCATGTCTATGGTTTTTGGATCTAGTTAGTATAATCTATGGAAAAGGGTACGTGGATTCCATAATATTCTTGCTTTATGGAATCCACATACCCTTTTCCCTTCAATTGTAGCTATAATCTCTCTCTCTCTTTTCATTGATAAAGATATGGAATTGCTCTTGAAATTCAACCATGATCGGTGAAATGATAGTAATTGATTGCTATATTCCCTTCTTTAGCAGGGACTAATAAGATACATAAACACTAACCCTAAGCTTATGTTAGGTATATATGTCGTTATTATATAAAGAAAACATTTGTACACATATGACCTTATTATAAAGATGTTATCTATGTCGTCATGATGTTGATCCTCTACACATATGATCACCTCATTATAAAGATGTTGACCTTATTATAAAGATAGAGGTCACTGTAAATAAACATATCATAATCGAAAGGAGTAGCCAAAATATAAAAAAATGACAACTTAATGTTTGGTATGGTGTAGGTAAGACAATTACTTGTCAGGACAAGGATTTGTCACAATGAACAAAAATGACATGAAGCTTGCTCGGTTAAGAGCGACATTAGAGGCGAGGGGCGATGGAAATGTTATTTTCCTTGCTATGATTGCAGAGGCTTGCAAAATAGAACACTTTTAATAACAACATCCCAAATACATTGTAGGGATAAGGGGCACGCCGAAGGGGTTTATGAATATTGTCCCTTGGTAAGAGGATTCAATATTTAATGTATTCTCTGTAATAATCAGTATGTCATGAACTTTATTAATATTTCTTATCAGGATTTTTATATTTTCTATACACACTAACTTTTCTATGTTGTTTTTAAATATATAGACGATGCCCCCAAAGTGTCGACCTCCAGATAGTTATTTTCCAAGTAATAGAAAAAATACTACTTTACATGGAGATGAACTTCGAGATCAGAATATTGAAGTTGTTGATCAAGTTATTAATGATGATATGGATGGAGATAACGTTATTGATTCAAATCAGGAAGATGAGATACATATATTGATCCAAGACACATTTGCTCCAATGGACGAGGACAACCACAATGATAGTCATGATGTTGATCCTCTACTTCAGAAGTCACACCAACCTCTTTGTGAAGGCTCAATAACAAATCTTTTCTCTGCTATATTGTTGTTGTTGAACCTGAAGGTTTTGAATGGTTTATCAAACACATGTCTCACACAGATACTAAGGTATTTAATTTGTTAATTATTTATGCCTGCATGTTCACAAATACTTAAAAGGTTCAAATTTATCCTATATTTCTATTGTTTTCTAATTTGTAAATTAGTATATTGGATGATATATTGATGATTAATATTGTTTACATTGACTTATTGTTTAGAACTTTGTAGATTGTTAGGTGATTTTCTATTACAGACGTCAAATATTTTGCCATAGACATATCGATAAATATCCGTGATTATGAAAGAAATTGGAATGGACTATCAGGTTATTGATGCATGTCCTAATGATCATATCATATATTATGGACAATATGCATTAGAAAATGAATTCCCACAATGTCAAATAAGTAGATATTGAACTGATAAAGTGTCAAAGAAGGTGCCTCGCAAAGTTCTTCATTATATTCCGATAATTCCATGTTTCCAGCGGTTGTTCAGGTGCCAAAGTATAGCATAGTTTATGGATTTCTATGCAAAGAATAGAAGTCGAGACGATGTTCTTCGAATTCTTGCAGATGGTTCTGCATTGAACTACATCGAAGAAAAGTGGCCAATTTTTGAAGAAGAACCTCGTAAAGTTAGACTTTTGTTGGTAGTTGATGGTGTCAATCCATTTGGAGAGTTTCGTTCTACGTACTCAGTGTGGCATGTTTTTTTTATAAACAATAACCTTCGTCCTTGGATGTCAATCAAGAGAGAGCACACAATGTTGGAAATGATTGTTCCAGGTATTTAATTATCTTTCATTTTCTTTAAAGAATGACAAAATATTTCATTTCTTTTTTTCGTGCGTGGTAATTATTTCTTTTATATATCACGACATCTAGATAAGTATAATTAATCATGCAGTAGGTTGAACCAATCAGGTAGGTACTAGGTTAAAGATATGAATGTATATATTGAGCCTCTCATTGATGAGTTGTTGAAGTTATGGGTTGGCGTCACTATGTATGACATCTCTAGACCAATAGAGCAAAGACGATTTCAATTCCATAGAATACTATCATGGACAATTCATAATGCTCCCAGGTTAACACATTTTTGTGGTATATTGTTACTTTATTTTTGTGATTTAATATTATATATATTTGTTGAAAAAATCATGCATTATTTTAAATTGTAACTCTAATTTGACGCTACATTTATTCATATATCTTGTAGGTCTTCAAACAAAGGGTAAATTTGCATGCCCAATTTGTGGTCCTAGGATAAAATCTCATCATTCAAGGAGTTTAGCAAAGGAAGTGTTTGATGAGTATAGGCATTTTCTACCTAAGAACCATAGTTATCGAACTACAGACAAAGCAAAGTTCAATGGTAAAGAAGAAAACTGAAAAAAACCACGAAGAATGACACCTTGCCTATGGAAGTTGGAATATATTAGAAATCGTCAAGGTACGTAAATTATTTATGTATGACCTATTATATAAATCTTTGGTTAATTTCATTCGTATTAATTTCATTTTGCCCCATTAATTAGTGTTAATTTCAATTTGTTGATGATTCATGAATGTCATTAAGGCACGAATGAGCTTCCATGGGGAATGAAAAGTTACCCGATGTAATTTAGTAGATTTCCATACTACGAGCACCTACAAATAGTTCATTTGTTTGATACAATGCATATCGGGAAGAACATAACATAATTGTTATGGTGAATATTAGATGGAAGGACTGACAAAGAGAGAATTGGAAATATTTGTTGTGACATCCAAGAAGCTAATCATGCCTTGCAAAGTGTTATTATTAATTCTAATGGCAGTGGTCGTGAACAAAATACTAGTCTTCCTTGGTTATTGATGGAGCAATAGAGAAATATTGTAAAAGAGGTCATTCGAAAAATAAAGTTTCTGACGGGGTTTTCATCGAACATACAAAATATCTTAACTAAAAAAGGTGATTTTGGCGGGGTTAAAACACATGACTGACATACATTCATTAAGGTAATTAGTAGGTTATAATATATTTTCTTATTGGTACGCATTTTTTGGAAATAGATAATAATTATTTGTTTTTTGTTACGGTATGTTCTACCTTTATCTCTCCCAGATGACTTTGACAACAACATAAAACAAATTATTTATGTACTTGGAAAATACACGAGGTAAGTATTGTTTTATAAGGAAAATGTACTTCTTATGTGATTTGTATTGGAACTTATTGACATATTATCTTTTATCTGCAAATTTATGTATGCCTTGATATTATTTTATTGCATCGACATTTGTAGGTGGCTATCATCAAAATAAATCCATAAAGAAGATATAAGGTATTGGAAGAGATAAATTCCCCAACTAATGTTTCAAATGCAATAGTATCTACCTCCAACATTTTTCAATGCACAAGAACACTACCTCATACACCAAGTTGAGCAGATTGAATTATGTGGACCAGTACACACAAGGTCGATGTGGATGGTTGAGCGGCAATTGAAGTCACTGAAGGCTTTTGTTATACAAAGAGCACGTCTGGATGGTTCTATGGTTGAGGGATATATGGTATATCAATTCATGGTGTATATTAGTCAATATCTACCTAAATTAGCAGAAAATATGAATGTGCCTCGCATTTGGCATCTCGACTCCATCAACAAATTTGAAGGGGAGGTTCTATAGGGGAAAGGTAAAATGAGGATTGTGAAAGGTAATTATTAGATGTTGACATAGATTTAATATATTACACATTTAATAAATTATTCATTTATTAACAATAACTAATTAATGATATTAAATTTTTATGATATCATATAGTTGCTCAAGAGTGGGATGCTTTACATTTATACATTGCAAACAACCTTGATTGGATGGAGAATTCGATAGAATATACTGAAGAATACTTCGGTAGGTTATCATGGGAAGGGGTTAGTAAGATGATTAAAGCAGTGCATCGTCATCGAGATAAATTTCATAATCTTACATCAAGGGAAGTTGATTTAGCCTTTGTTTTAAAAGATAATCAGGCAAGTTAAATTTGTTACCCACATTTTCCTAGTTTTTTCCCAATTTTTCAATGTATTTGGTTTGTTTAATTATTGAAATATATATTTAGTAAGTCCTATATGAGGATTATTAATTCACAATTTATTTTTTACTTGTTTTCCATGTTGCAGTTGAAACATCACAAGGCTATGTGGTGTAATGGTCATAAATTTCGTATCAAAATGTTGGATGATAAGATGAAAACATCAGATTGTGGGATAACTACAGTGTTTAAGGTCACCAACATTTCCTCTAGAAGTGACAGAAATCTGGAAGAAACTGAGAATAGGTATGGCCATTTGGAGGATATATTTGAGTGTTATTTTAATTCCTTTAAAATAGTTTTGTTTGAGGTTAAATGGTACAAGCTATGGATGCATGAACATGATCTTGAACGAACTGTGATTGAGCATGATAATGGATTTACCATGGTTAATAAAAGGGCATTTGAACTGGGTACAGAGCCTTATGTTCTTCAAAGTCAATGTGAGTAAGTATTTTACTCAGAGGTACCTGGTAAAGCAGGTTGGTCATACGTTGTTAGATATGATCCAAGAGGAATACCAATAAAGTAAAATCATGTAGCTGAGGATGAAGATAATAACGAGGAATAAGATCATGATTATGAATATCAGGAGTAGGTGGCTCATGTAGTCGATGTGTCAGACAAAGAAGTTGAAGAGGTTGATCATCCAAATGTAGGAGATGACGATCTCATTGACGATATAAATAACTATAGTAGTGAAAATGATGTTGATGATGATGTTAATAGGAATGATCCTTTCACCAATATCGATTATGAACCAGATCCTGATATAGATGTTGAACTGAATGAAGAAGAAGATGACTGATATTTAATTGTTGAAAAGAAGAGGTATGTGTTTATATATTTTATATGATCTTTATATGTTTTTATTTTGTATAATATAGTATATGATACATTTTCTTTATAATTTTAAATTAAGGAATATGGGGAAATTGAGAGTGATGTGAGGCGGGGGGGGGGGCATAATTAGAGCTTCCACCTTCACATGGTTGCCCCTGTTTAGTAGAGAATGAATTATTCTCAAAACTAAGAGGAGCTCTACGCGACTGTACCTAATCATACCAATTATGTAATTATTTCCATCATCAATTCATCATTATCATTCTCCAAATATCTTATACAAATTTTACAAGGAAATTGTACTAGGACTAGACACGGGCAACAGTGACCTGTGAATGGGGCCAATGTTGAAATTTTTTCAAACTATTTCTGAATGCATTGAAATTTTACATGGATAGACTAGTATTCGCATGCCTTAACAATATGGGAGGGTTTCTGGACTCAAATTTGACTCACACACCCACTTTCTTCCATCATCAATTCATCATCTAAACCCTAAACCCTAGTCTTAGTTGTCACCCTTCATAAATGTTGTCACCCAACAATCATTATATCATAAGGTTGGAGGCATGTGGTCATTGGGATCATGAGGATTTATAAACCCATAGTAACAAGAGACATTAATAGATCAACTTTGAATAGACTGAAAGGTGTGTGCAATTGAAAATATTGCCACGAAATGGGGCCAACGTTGAAATTTTTTCAGTTTGTGCTTGTATGCACCAAAACTTGACATGGTTATAGTAGATGCATGCCTTGAAACTATGGGAGGGATTCAAGACTCAAATACAACCCACATGAAGAATTCTACAATCAAACAATATTAATGAATTACTAGGACAAGACACATGGAAGAAGACTCAAACACTAGGACAAGACACATGGAATAAGACCTTTTGATTTACTCTTCTCAACACTTTCTCTTAACGAGGAAGTTATTCTTCACCAAGGCCATCTTATATATGAACTTCTCAAACTTTTGTCTGCTCAGTGCCTTGGTAAATATGTCTGCCTATCATCATCAGTCTCAACGTATTGAAGCCTCATGTCCCCCTTCTGCACACAAACTTGTAGGAAGTGATAAAATATGTCTATATGCTTACTACGATCATGAAACACATGGTTCTCAGAGATATTGATGCCACTATATTTATTATCACAATGTATCATCGTAGCCTCCAAATCCACACCGAACAATACTAAGAACAACTTCCTCAACCATAATGCCTCACATGCTGCCATGTATTCTACCTCAACATAGCTTGATACCATGATCTATTCTTCCTGTTGAACTAGGAAATAATTCTCGATCCAATGCCGAAGCAAAAACCTGAAGTGCTCTTCCTTCCCTCTGTACATCCTTCCCAATCAACATCTGTAAAACCTGACAATATCACTCCACCACTGCGCTCATACAACAACCAGTACTCCATTGTACCTCTCAAGTACCAAAGCACATGCTTCATAGCTATCCAATGCACTCTCCAAGGAAGAAGATCACAATTATGAAGATCAAGAGCAAGTGGCTCATTTAGTCGATGTGTCAAACGAAGAAGTTGAAGAAGTTGATCATCCAAATGTAGGAGATGACTATCTCATTGACGATATCGATAACTATGGTAGCGAAAATGACATTGATGATGATGTTTATATGAATTATCCTTTCACCAATATCGATTCTGAACCAGATCTTGATACAGATGTTGAGCTGGATGAAGAAGAAGATTATTGATATTTAATTGTGGAAAAGAAGAGGTATGTGTTTATATATTTTATACGATATTTATATGTTTTTATTTTGTATAATATAGTATATGATACCTGTTCTTTAGAATTTAAAATTAGGTAATATGGGGAAATTGAGAGTGATGTGAGGAGGGCGGGTATAATTAGAGCTTCTCAACACTCCCTCTTAATGAGGAAGGGATTCTTCACCAACCCCATATTATCTATTAACTTCTCAAACTTTTGTCTGCTTAGTGCCTTGGTAAATATGTCTTCCATATGATCATCAGTCTCAACGTATTGAAGCCTCATGATCCCCTTATGCACACAATCTTGTAGGAATTGATAACATATGTCTATATGATTGCTACGATCATGAAACACATGATTCTCAGAGAGCTTGATGCCACTATAATTATCACAATGTATCACAGTAGCCTCCAACTCCACACCGAACAATACAAAGAACAACTTCCTCAACCATAATGCCTAACATTCTGCCATGTATTCTACCTCAACATAGCTTAATACCATGATTTATGCTTCCTGTTGAACTATGAAATAATTCTCGATCCAATGCCGAAGCAAAAACCTGAAGTGTTCTTCCTTCCCTGAGTACATCCTGCCCAATCAACATCTATAAAACCTGACAATATTACTCCACCACTACGCTCATAAAACAATAAGTACTCCATTGTGCCTCTCAAGTATCCAAACACTCAACCATGTGTATCCATGAGGGTTGCTCCTTGAGAATTGTTAGGAAGGATTCATCAAGGAAATTTCCACTAACAAACTTCCCTATCTTTGGTTCTGAGAGGTGAGTCCCATGAAGTAGTTGATGTTTGACTTTACAACAAAGTAGATAGAAAAGGCCCTCTATAGCCAAAACATATAGGGATGACACTATAGGGAATCCCTATATAATTTATTGAAATGGTCCCATTTGTTCATATTTTCTTTTATTAATGAAGAAACAAGCCAATGAATTAGTAAAGAAGGTTTCCAAACTAATTTCCTTAACCAATTAGGGAGATTAAAATCCTTTCTGTAGGATATGGTCAAGACCTATTTAGCAACAAGCACACTCTTCGAAGTGGATAATGCCAAGGTTGGGACCACAGGTTTGATTGAGACTCCTGGCTCTTTAAATAATGAATATTCTATGACCATTTGATTTCATATTGAAGGAAAGGTAACATGTTTCATGCATCTATGAAGAGGTATCTTAGTGGCCATTCTATTAGGATTCTATCGAGGTGGATCTTGTACGAGGGAGGGCACCTAACACGTATTTCTACGGGCCTCGATATTTCATCACCATTTGTCTCCTAGTTATAACAACCTCATTTATACCTTCACTCATCACCATAGTGGATTTCATCACTTCTCATGGTAGGTGTTTGGAAAGCCCTAATCCTTCTCTTTATTCTCTTTTCTTGGTGGGCCCCCAATGATTTATATGGAAGAGTTTGGAAGAGTTATAGTCTAGGCCTATTTGAGTGCTTTTAGTTTATCTTTTGTCTAGAGTCTTGTTTATTTTATAAGATAAAATTTTAATTAATAAATTGACATTATGATTCAAACACACTTAAGACCACTTGTTGCACCACCTAAGCATGTAGTATCTCGATTTGATAACTTCTATTCTTCTATGGTTGTTCTTGATATTCTAGTTCTTTGATAGATTAATTACACGATTTAAAGAGCTATTATCACCTAGGAACTGTTCCCCTCTCAAGGGAAACTACTTTCAGATGTTTATGCCATGGTATATTAGCTCCTATGCTTTACACCTCATGGGTATACTATGTCCAAGGAGGTTTATAGTGATTGATATTTTGTACCATTACATGATACTTTAATGCCAAAGATATTGTTGACCATAAATGACATATTAATTAATATCATACTTTTCTAAATGCATCATAATAATAATTTGAAATAAATAAAAAGGGTGAATTAAGAGATCAAGGCCATTTATAGGGGTTAAGAGTCATATTTTATTAGAAGGGTCAATCTATTATGATGTTACTATGTTCAGAACCATAATGTATTCATCTTTTAGTGTGTTTGAGGTCACACTATGTTCACTGGAGGTGATTGTTTCAGGAGTCATAGGGATCAGAGGGTATGCCATGTTCAAGTTGATATTGAATGGGGGTTATCATATAATAGGGATTCATTGTGTTCAAAGTCATAATTATTAGGAGGTGATTTCATCAAGGATCAAATGGATCAATGATCAAATTCTATTAGGGGGTTAATGCATTTATATGGGACTAGTGTATTAGCGATTATATATATATATATATATATATATATATATATAAAAGCATACAAACAAAACAAAATGAAATTCAAACCGTAGCCACTACACTCCCACGCAAAGCTGCTCGCACTCACCACCATAGTCCCACACCACTATACACAACAACACGTATTTGGATCGCATGCAGAGTTGCTCGCACTCACCACCACAGTCGCACACCTCTATACACAGGAGCACGGATTTGGAGCACAGAAGGGAGAGGAGAACGGGAGAAGGAGGATAAGGAGGGAGAGGCACACGGGAGGAGGCTAGGGCACAATCATTTGCACGTAGAGTGGAAGGGAGAGAATGAGGGAGAGGCAAACGGGAGGAGGGAACATGGGAGGAGGCTAGGGCAGGAGGATTTGCAGAGGAGGGAACACAGATTTGCAGAGGAGGAGGGCACACGGATTTGCAGAGGAGGAGGGCACACAGATTTATAGAGGAGGAGGGCACATGGTTTTTCACCGGAGGAGGGCACACAGTTGGAGGAAATGGTTTGACTTCTTTCTCCTATCTCTTGAGTGTGCATGCTAATTGTTTGATGAAATTATTGATATCAATGCTTGATGGAATTTTTTATGAAATGCTTGATAGAATTCTTGATGAAATGCTATGTCATCCTTTTAACATGCTCCAATCGTACTCTTAGCACTAGGCTCATAATCGGTTTCAAAATTGAAGAGCCCTAACCATAATTGTTTACAAATCACACATGACTAATCCCCTTGATTGTGCCATGAGAAGAAAAAATCCCCATGGGAGTAGTGTTTACCCTAGCCATTAAATGCCTCGACACTTAGCTTCATCACTTCTTATCACATAATTTATTTAGGGGATTAGAAATTAACTTTGCTTTTCTTCTTATCCCTACTCTCCATCATAACTAAGCCATCAAATTTCCTCATGATTTCATGCCCAACCTTCTATGCCCATGAAATTGTAGCATAGGTTAGTCATCCCAGTTGACACTTTCATTTTCTAATCAATGGTAAAGTT
>ML784107.1:452679-485052 GCA_009831015.1 Picea engelmannii | reverse complement strand
GGTCTTAAGATATCATCCATCAATCTTAGAAGTGTTGTCATAGTATTGTGTAATATAAATTGCATAATGACTCACTCATGCAATCCATGTGTTTTTTTTTAAAGTAATATTCCAAATTATTCTTTGTGTATATTGTCATATTGATATCCTTACTTCTAATCCAACTTCATGATAACACATGCTTCAAATATTTGGTTGATTAGTGCCTTGATTATTTGTAGGGGATATATATATATAATCTTTCAATCTAAAAGATCTACACATTTTCTCTAACATCCATATTTCAATAGAATATTACAATATTACAATATATTAGAATATACAATATTACAATTGTATACCATATTACAATGTAATATGGTAATACCATGTCTCATGTGATATTTTTTTTTAAACTTAAAGTCATCATCGCAATATCGATGATAGTTCGTCAGAAACAAATTTTGTATTTTACCACAACCGTCGCAATAGCGACGAAAGTTCGTTGCAATTTGCCACGACTTTTCATCGCACATACAACATCTACGTCGTAAGTTTGGTCTTGAGATACATTTTCGTCGATATTGCCACAGATTTTTGTCGCAAGTTGAGACGATTTTGTGTCGCACATTCAGCATCTGCATCGTAATTTATTGGCTTGGCATAACTTTTCGTCGCAATTGTGACGAAGTTTCTTCGTAATTGACACGCTTCTTTGTTGTTATTGCGACAAAATTTCATCGTAATTGCAATGATGAATAGGGTTAACCGATATTGAAGGTGGTGACACATGGAGAGATAATTTCGTTGATGTTTCCACGCACACCTGGATCATGGATATAGTGACAAAATTATTCCGACGAAAAAAAATCTCGGCTTTCGTGGAAATTGCGATGGATAAGTGTGGCAATATCAACAAAAAATCATCGAAAATTTGGTCATATGTACTAGTGGTGGACAATGAATAATATGGCACATCATCACTAAGGTGTCCACATCATCAAATTATAGACTTTTCAACATATGGAGCATGCATGAGCCACTTGAAGGAATATTCTCACACATGTGGGTGGTTAGAGGTGGTTATGAGGTGATTTTAGAACACTTTTCAGGGAAACCAACTTTAAGGGAAATTATATTTTTATATGGTACCCATAATTCCACCAATGAAATGCCATTAGATGTGGAATTTCCATGATATTTATGAAATGGGGTTATAATAGAATATTGGGAAAAAATTGACCAAGTTACGTGTTTGCTAGACTTTTTCGAGTGCACATTATCACTACATTTTGGAGTCACATGTGTGAAGCATCTCGAAGGGGTGCACCTCTTCCATTTTATTATTCCACTCACATGTTTGAGTTGGTAGAGATATTTATTTCATGATATATTATTTTAATTGGATTAAAATGGTTTTGGATAATGGTATTGAGAGTGCCTCTTATTTTAGTTCATGCTTTTGCTTGAGCACATTGTATTGGCACATGATATTCTATTAGCACATGATTTGTTTCTCATGTTTTTGGAGGCCTCTCTTCCTATAAAAGGAGAGTGTCTCCCTCATTTTTTCATTATTTTTTCATATTGGGAATAAAGTGAAGACTTCTTGGCTATTTTGTGAGTGAGTTATTTTGTCTCTTTGTATGCTTTCTTAATTTATATTGATGATAGGAGCATTGGGAACCTTTGATGAGCTAAAGGGTATATGATATAGAAATACAATCAATCATGTTATGGTGAAATTTTGTATTGTTTATTTTATTTAATTGAATTTAATTAATTGTTCCTATGGATGAATGCTTGTGACTTTCTTACTCTAGCATATGGTTGATCCAGTTTTCTCTTCCATTTATTATGGTTTAATTTAATGACATGATCTAACTCTCCTTGAAGTTTTTTCCTAATATTTTTTCCATAGCTTGACACTTTTCCATGCTCATTCATTGGTGCAATAAACATCAACACTTTTAGGAGAAAGAGGAAACATTGCTAGGGGATATAAGGAATCCCTACCCAATGGTAAGGAAACTTCACCATTATTTCTCAAACATCTTTTGAAAGTTTTCCAATCATTTTCTCTTATGATGTATAGTTTACAAAGTTTTATTATTATCTAGATCTTTGCACAAGTCATATTCATCTAGTATTAACCATTAAAATTCTTGACGCATTCTTAAGGGTCGATTTTAGTAGTTTATTAAGGGTTTCATCTTTAAATAAACTAACTAGATTTTGGTGCTTTGATCATAATTTTATTTAATTATTTAGCACTATAAACTCAAAATTACTAATGTTTTCAATTTATTAGTGGTTTTTACTTCTTTTTTACACAAGTGATTAGATTTAATTGCTATGCAAACATGTTTTCCACTTAAATTTCTTATGTTTCATTATCGATTAAGTAGGGGTTTCTTCTTAAAATTTGTCGCTATACACATTAATTAAATTTTCCTCATCTTTCAAGGTTTCTTAGGAATCTAATTTTATTGATGCTCATTTATATCGCTTACTTCAGCTATCTTTAAATTACTTTCATTTCATACAATTTTTAAGTAAGTGGTTTAAAAGTGTTGGAACCTCAGGTTCTGATGGTTCATCACAGTTCTCCTGGAATCAGTCAGTCGAGCGGTTGACTTACATATGGAAAAAATTGATCAAATGATCATCCATATATCAACATCAGTTAGCTAAGTAGTTGAAAATCCTATTGGTCAAACAGTCGATTAACAGTCGAAGATAGTTGGTCGATGGATCGACTAGTTGAGAAATCGACTACAATTTGGACGCATGAACAGTCGGGTCGAGAATTCTTGGTGAGCCGAATAGAAACTATGGAATTGATAGAGTCAACCCTAACCATACATTTATCCGTTCTCTTCGATTTTTGTCCATTTATCTTCATACATGTAGCACGCAACGAAAAATTTTCAATATAGATATTAACTTCTCTACATCACGTCTTAGGCAACTGTAAAAGATTAGGGCATCATCCACAAAGAGAACATGTGAAATCCTTAGGGTTGGAGATAAGGAGACACAAAAAAAATCCCCTCTAATTTTAACCTCATTAATGGCCCTACTGAGCCCTTCCACTACTAGAAAAAAAGAAGAGGTGAAAAGGGACAACCTTGCCTTAGTCCTCGTTCAACTGAGAAGAAGGACGAGGATGAACCATTTATTAGGACAACAAATACAACTCATGATCCAATTTATAAAGGGGATTTAAAAACCCAAATGTGTTAGTATCATCCTCAAATAAACCCAACTGACTATGTCATATGCTTTTGAGAGGTCTATCTTGAGTATTGCCCCTTTTAACTTATGGGTTTCGATACTATGTAAGGCCTCTTATGTTAATCCAATAGCTTCATGGATCTATCAACCTTCTAAAAAACCAAACTGATCTCATGAAATGGATTTTGAAAGAAAACCTTTTAGCCTTATACTCATGATTTTGGATATCACCTTATAAATATAGTTACATAGAGAGATAGGTCTAAATTCTTCCAGAGTCTGTGGATCATTCTTTTTGGGAATATGATTAATGAAGGTTCCATTTAGTGGAGGATGAATATAATTGTTTCTTCGATATTCTTCAAAAACCTTTAGAATATTGTTCCCTATGAGGCCATAAATACCCACAAAGAAGTCCATTGTCCACCCATCTAAGCCTGGACTCTTGTCTTTTTGAAAACTATGCAGTACCTCTTTAAGTTATTTTGCAAAGACTTCTTCCATAAGAGTCATATTATATTCCTCTTCTACAAACCTTGGGAGTAATAAGTCCATATGTACAATAAAATCAATTGTGACTCTTCCTTCAGCTATGAATACAGTTCTAAAATGTTGAGAGCCTAGCCATGCCAAATCCTCAAAAGATGTAAAATTTCTACCAAAGGAATCCTTAAGGATCCAAATAGTATTTGTCATCTTCCTCCCCTTTTCATAAGCTTAGAATAATTTAGTGTTCTCATCCCCATTCTGTAACCAAAGTTCTCTAATATTTAACTTCCACTCTTCTTCTCTTGCTTCCAGAAATTTCCTTCTTTTATTTTCTAAATTTAATAAGGCCTCTTTGGTTTCAGAAGATGAGAAACCTCCACCCTCGGTGTCATATATTGATTTTAATTATTCTTCTATTTTAATAATATCCTACTCATTCAACTGCTTCTTCTTTCTAACACATTCAATCATGGCCTTTTTAAAAAACAATTAATTGTGAGAAAACTAAACTATTGCCCGATCTTCCGGATTGGTGGGATTCCATGGCTCCTTTACGAGGTTTATGAATTCCTCCTCCTTTAAACAAGATGAATAGACTTTGAAAGGGCTTGTTGGTTTCCTTGTGTTTGATGCAATTTCCAGAAAGATTGGGTGGTGATCAGATTCACCTCATGATCCCACCCATTGTCTGAAGGAAAGAGGGGACTCCACCTGGTTTGTAGAAATGAGGAAGTGATCTAACCTTTTTGTAAAGTATGCTTCCCCATATTATCATTTCTCCAAGTTGGAAAAATATTTGTGGGAGTGTTACATATCAAAATTACTCACTGTGATAGTGTCCCAAGTGCCATCATTACAAGTGTTGTAAGTGTTGCATCTTATCTGCAAATGTCACATCTTGACCACAAGTGTTGCAAGTGTCACAAACATGATACTGCCATATTGACTATGTCGTGCCTCTAACGACATCATAGGGACACTTAATACACCTCAAAGACTAGTTTTGAAGAAGATAAATCAGTTGACAAGAAGTACAAGCCTTTTGCCATTGGAAAAACCACTCAAATATGGATTTTGGAGAGGAGTGGTCCTCTACCTATTACTAGGGAGTGTTAGCGCTCCCTGGGCCTCTTTGGGGGAGTGTTTGAGCGCTCTGTACACCATTTTTGGGAGCGATACCCTTTCTGAGTGATTTTTTGGTTTGTTGAGCCAACTCAGGGAAGAATCCCCTCAATTTCTTAAGGTGGTTGGATTCAAATAGAAGGTCAAGGCATGATCTTAGGGAAGATCCTCAACTGAAGGAGAAGAATCCTCAACTTATCACAAAGATCTTTCAAGTGGTTGGGCCTCTCCAAGTTTATATAAGGAGGCATTCTCATGGTGAAAGGTACATGAAAATTATTGGAGGTATGAAACCTATGATCTCATAGGAAACATACATAAAAAAGGTAGAGACTAGATATTGATACCAAACTTATGATCCTATAAGTGGTATTGACAGAAAATATTGGAGATAGAGAACTTATGATCTCATGAGTGAGATGTCATCAAATAAATCAGTGTATATTACTTGAGCAAAGGGGTTGGACAAGGAGAACTGGAAGAAGTTGCTTCACCTTCATCCAAAGGATTGTAAGTACTTTTACTTGTTCTTATCAATATATCAATGCTTGGAGTGTTTCTTTCAAACTTATGTTTGTTCCACATGATTTTGTCTATAGTAGATGGATCTATATTTGAGATAATCTCGGTAGAGTAGAAAGTCCATTGTATCTTCATTTGTTCTACAAAATCTATCAGGGAGTTGAGGATCGAAGCTCAGCCCGAACTTTGCAAAGACAAACATCGTTAATAAGGTACATATCTTTCTTCTTCTCCTTCATATACTATCTTGATTAGATCTAAAAGGATGTCAGTGTCCATGTTAATCACTTTTTTTTCTTGGCCTTAGGAGTCTAGAGACCAAGAGGGAATCCGCTTGTCCATAGGAGGATTCACCTGTAACAAAAATTGGCGACTCTGTTGGGGAGGAGCTCTGATTTTTGTTTCCATTTCTAGATATTCTTTTGGCCCTTTGCCCACTCATTTTACCCTCTCCATAATATCTCTTTGATTCTTAGATTTGTTTGATTGCCTCCTTATTTCATCATGATCACCCTGATTTATTGAGATTGCTTGATTTTTTGAGTTTCTGGGCATTTTTTTGAACTTTTGAAGAAGAAATATCCCATTCCCTTTCTATCAGAGCATTAACACTCCCTGGTGGTCTTACATAGAGCGTTGGAATGCTCTGGTGCCCCTTACACTAGAGCGCTACCCCCTTTTCTGTGAAAAATCCTCTAGATTTTCAATTTCTAGGTTCAGTTTTTGTTTTTTGCACTTTCTCAGAGTCTCATACCCTCAGTTCATATTGGTATTATCCTTCAACACCATGTTTTCTAAGAATTGATCCTCTTTGGTTTTGGAAATTGACATTTTCTTTCCTTGCCTTGAAGTCACTCTTTGTCTTTGCTGACCTAGAGTTGACTTGTTGTTTTCTTCTCATTTATCTGACTAAGTGGAAGCTTTTGTGAGGAAATCCAAAGGTCTGTGAACTTTTCGTTTGATCTTTGAGGTCAGTATTAAATAATTTCTATTTTGTTTGAGGTTTTTGGTTCTTTTTTGAAAATTTGGTTATCTTTGTCTTTCTTGTTTATTCACGACAAGAGTGTATTTTTGTTTGTGTGAGGTTTTGCTTCTGATTGTTTGATCTTGAAGTTTGATTGACATTAGAAGTTTTACATATGATCATCATTCAAATATAAGCAAAAGGACATATTTTAGTGATTTGCTTGGATATTAGAAGGCATTTCTGAATTTTTTTAGCATTTCATTGGATTTGATTGAGAAACAATTGTATGAGGATGTTGCATCTTAGTGTTTGATAGTGAAAATAACTTTCTCTCTTTCCCTTAAATAGACATTCATCGAAAGACAAGACTTCTTATCATTTTCTCATGCATTTCTTTTGGGAATTGAGTCATAATATCACCAGTTTCATTGTCATACACCCTTTGAGTAAAGAACAGTTCTAAAATCATCGCTAATTAAAAAATTATCTAGAACATTTTGTTTTTAGGAGATTCCACCAACATTAGACTAGGATTAGCACTTTGGATTAGGCTGTGAGTACAACTCTCCAAATTTATTCAAAACAAACATTAGCATATTGCAATAAAGAGATAAAATCCAATTTTCATATAGGCTCTCTAGATCCCCCTCTTACATAGGGGTTACGCACGAGTCACATTCGGGAAAATTACAAAGATTAGCCCTTCGTGGTTCAACTGTTTGTAGCGACAGATTGTATATTGGGGGTCACTTGAGGGTATACCCACGATTATGTGTGGGAGCCTCTCAAGTTGATTTTGGACTTGTTATCCTACCCATATGTTCGGATGGGGCTGTCGATTGTACCCGCCCAGGGGCTGACTGTGAGTTGGTGTCCTTAGTTTCCATAATATTTAGGTACTTACATGAGGTGACAGTGAAGGGAAGTCTCACTGTACCTGGAACAGACATTGCTCAAACTCACTCAGGCTCCTTGGAGGGTAAATACACAATTACTGCGTGGAAGCTTGCACCAAGGTGAAAGTCCATTAAGCAGGTTGCAATTGTAACTATTGCACCATATCCTAGCCCCTTCTTAACTTGATTATGTGACATTGGATTTCATCACCAACTAGTATGATCATCGAGAGAAGTTTTGTTTGCTTGGTTTTGATTCCTATATTTTATTAGCGTATGTTGTTTCTTTTTGTTAGTTGGCGCTAGATTTTCAGCGTGTACTGTTATTCTCCAAAATTGAGCTTATAGACGATAAAGGTCTTCATTGATTGCATAGGATGCAAGGGCTGCCTCCAAAAGGATACCAACCCTTAACTCCTAACCCTTCAGAAGACAACTATCGTGGAGAGGTAGAAAATCAATCTGACATTGGGAGTGTTGTTACTCCTCTATTAGACAATCAAGAAGGCACTTTGGTTACGGTTGAGAATCCCACTCCTCGCACTACATCTTTTTCGGTAACCCCTCTCGAACCACTTTTTATTTGTTTAGACTCCCTTGGGAATGTTATAGACGAAGAGGTCCCACAATTACCTGAGAGAGCATTTACTGAAACATATATGGGATCCACAGAACCAACCTTCTGTGATGAGTATAGGACTCTTGTTCGTCCTACCATTGCAGTAGATACAAATCCCACACCTGCTCGTTTTGTATGGAGGATTTCATCAGGACACGATATTTATGATCATTTTGAATCCATTCGACAACCCTTTCATCCTCATGACCCTCATGTTGAAACGAGACCATCCAGTCAAACTATGAATCACCCCATTGATCATGTCATTAACCCTACTTTTATGTTAGCACAAGTCCATCCTAATGCTGGACTCATCACTTCTACTCATTCCCAAGTCACATCAATCCCTACCCCCACTTTTACAAACTTTCACTCTACAACTTGACATGTTCCGCACGATCTTGCTGGGACATCTTTGCAGCAGAGAATGCATACCCTTTCCAACCAAATACAACCGACTGGAGGGAAACCACCATCTAGCAAACCTATCCCTCCTGGAAGACTACCATCTTATGGTGGGCCTACCTCTTCTGGGGGACAACCCCATTTTCATGTTCTTCCCAAAGGGTAACCTCCCTTTTCCAGTCATACCCTGGTAGTTAATCCACCACTGGCAGGGGGGCAACCTTCATTTGTTAGAAACCCTTCGCAAACTTGGGGAGTATCTTTGGGAGACACTTTTACCCAACCCCACGTTGGGGGGCACTCATATCATAACCCACAAGGAGGAGTATTAAATCTTGTTCCTTCCGGACCATCTTATGGACAACCTTATCCGGGCGTCCCAAACTCCTCCTAGAGTCCTCAAGGACAACAACCTTATCCTCCCCAAGGGTCTAATGTTTATCCTCCCCCTAATGTGTATCTGCCTCTAGGATATACTTCTTACCCTCTTCAAGGGAAACATGTTTATCCTCCTTATGGGAAAGCAAATCACCCAGCGTATAATGCTCAGAACCCACCGAGTTATGCAAATGTTTCTCAGCCATCATCGAATCCTACTTATCCTGGCCAGCAACAACCATATGTAGGAGGACCTACTGGTTACAATTATCCACCTAACCCAGTCTATGGTCCTACTGGTGTTCCTATGCCACACCAGTATCATCTGCAAATTAACTGACAATTACCTTTCCTTGCAACTCTGGATCTCCCAGACTTGTCTCGATTAACCAATGATACTATTTTTCATTCACCGGTTTGGCCAGTTATTCCAGCTAAACTTCCTTTTGATATTCCAAAATTTGACGAAAAATCTGGAGAAGATCCAAATAACCATGTAATGACTTTCCATTTGTGGTGTTCATCAAAATCCCTCATGGATGATTTTATACATTTGTGTCTTTTCCAATGAACACTTACGGGCTCTGCAACAAAGTGGTATATTGAACTACCATGTGCTTCTTTTCATGATTTAAACTCCCTTTCCATGTCTTCCCTCACGCAGTTTCAACTACCTATTCACTACGAGATGGGTACTGAACTCTTGAACTCCCTTCATCAAACTGACTTTGTGCATATCTATGACCATATTCATGAGTGGAGATGATGATGAAGGATGATCAAAGTAATCATTCCTGACACATTATTAGCAGAGTGGTTTACTAAATCACTTTTACTCCCGATCGCTTGTGATGTCACTATGGGTGGCGCGGTCACCGAGCAAGAAACCATTGCTCTGGCTTAGTACTTAAATTTGGTTTATTCATAATCTGGTACTTTGTATGAGTTGCTTTCGAATGTTGCTCGAGCCAATGTTGATCCATAAAAGTCATAATCCACATCTCATGTAAAGGGTGTTATCGGTTCCGTCAAAACTCAATCTACTTCCCAGTTGACCATACCCTCCTCTACCTCCCCCAAAACTCAGAACTCTGAGGTGAATGCAGTTCAATATGCCCCTTCACAACAATCCAAAGGTAAAAAGAAAGAAAAAAATAAACCAAGAAATACTAATAACAATGAACAACCAAAAAATCAAGTTCAAACACCTGCTACCGAAAAGAAATCACAAAAGAAACTGAAATTACCGTGTATCATTTTTGGTGATGATCACTACACTCGAGACTGTCCACATCGCAATGAAGTGGCCAAGATTTTCCATAGAAATTCACAACCCACTGTGCTTACTCAGCCTTTTCCACAACAACAATCCATGGTTGCTCAAACCCCCTCTCGTGGGGGGAGTTCTAGCCATCCTCATGATAAGGCCTCCACAAGTGCACATATTTATATGTTTAATGGTATTAATTTTACCACTCTCTCTAAGACATACAACACACTGGTTAAACCTGACAAAGGAAAAGTCAGTAATGGTACCGATACTTTACCGGATCCATCACCGTCCTCTGTTAGTCCTCCATCAGTTAATCCTCTGTCTGGACCACTTCATATTGATAAACCTATGTTCAAATATATCTTACGCCCTCCTAAGAGCATTATCCATAAATCTACCTTTAATCCTAGTTCACGTGCCGCCTAGAACTACAACATTGTTGAAGATTTGGCTCAAGCACTGTGTGCTATGTCTGCATTAGAAGTTCTACAGCACTGCCCTAATAAACGTAGAACGCTCTTGGCTGTTATTGGTGTTGTTGATCCTGATTCGTCCAACCATATCATGTTTAACCTGGACAATTATACATCTCGACTCTCCCACCAACTTTTTTTCCAAGTTGATGTTGTTGTTCACAATCAATAAATCCACCGAGCTATTCTAGATGAGGGAGCCTCTACTTGTGTCATGTCTTTAGCATGTTGTAAAAGTTTAAAATCACCGGCACTTAACAAATCCCCAACGATGTTACGTGCATTCGATGGGTGAGGTTTTCTTCCCCATGGGCTTTTACAGTCCCTGCTCGTTCAGTTGGGTGGAAAAATCATCATTGTTGATGTCGAGGTGGTCGATGCTCCCCTTGATTACAACTTATTACTTAGAAGAAGTTGGTTTTATGCTATGACTGTCGTTGCCTTCTCAGTGTTCTGATGTGTACAATTATCTCATCAGGAAAAAATTGTCACTGTTGATTAGTTAGATTTCTGTACACCCAACACTCGCGCTCCCTCTACCAACAATATTCCATTCCTGGCCGATCACAAGATCACGTATGAAAGAGTTGGTGTTGGATTGCTGAAATATTCTAGCATTATGGGTACCTTCCCTACACCACTTCCACCGACTACACATCATATTGCCACCGTTGATATGATTTCGACCACAGCTTATCAATCCTTGGAATCATCTGACCCTTGGATTGTACCTACTTCCTTGGAATTTGATGTGCTAGGTGACACCATGCCACTTAGTCCAGCCAAAACATCATACATTATTGTCCAATCTACTTCTCCCTCTTCGGATTACCAACATCTATTGGCACCTAACAATTACTCAATGCCATCACGGTTAAACACCTTTTCGTTTGCGATTGACTACATTTTCCCAATTTTTCCTTCTGATGAATCTATTAGGGAAATTTTGAGCATTGACGAGCTACCTCAGAATGGTAACCATCATCAACCTTCTTTTCTTCCCCATCATGAAGAAATTTGGGGAGATATACACTATATCTTCCCTCCTGATGTTGATTCTCCATTGTCTCCCATAACTTCAACTTCCAATGATTTCGATTCGGTAGTTAACATGGTGATCTCTTTGGTAGGGCTATTGGAGCATGATCTCCTTACCCCTGTCGCGACCCTCGACATGTGTTCTTTCTAGAGTGATTTTATTCCATCCATTGAAGATCTCTTGGAATCCATGACCAAGTATTGTCCCTTGACATGGTGTCCTTCCAGAGTGTTATTCTCTTGGAAGCCATGAAATAGAGGTCACGAGCATAGTTTCTCTTCTCTGTGGCAAGCTCGTTAAAAAATGAAACAAAGGTCATGAACATAGTTTCTCTTCTCTGTGGCAAGCTCGTTAAAAAATGAAACATAGGTCACGAGCATAGTTTCTCTTCTCTGTGGCAAGCTCGTTAAAAAATAAAATAGAGGTCACGAGCATAGTTTCTCTTCTCTGTAGCAAGCTCGTTAAAAAATGGAACATAAGCTTTAAGAATAATTTTCCTCTCTGTAGCAAGCTCGTTAAAAAATGAAACAAAAATCTGGGGATTGAACCCAGAGCCCTGAGCATAGTTCTTTTTTTGTGTCAGGCTCATTAAAAAATGAAACAAAAATCTAGGGATTGAACCCAGAGCCCTGAGCATAGTTCTTTTCTTGTGTCAAGCTCGTTAAAAAATGAAACAGTCACCTCTCTTGAACCTTCTTTTCATCCACCCTTATCCTTTTTCTCCCTCTAGTAGAGAAATTGATGACAACCTCAAAGTCAGTGAATGAATTGAATCTTGGAGGGCATGTCTCCATCCTTTGATGATCATTCTGGATTTAAGCCACTAGCTTTCAATCTGGGGGCATACCAAGCTTAGTATTTGTTCTTTCTCATGCTCATAAAAGCATGAGAGTGTAATCGGGTAAACTTTTATCCCTTTTTCGGACCCGCATGGATATATGAAAAAGGAACCCCTTGGAGTCCTCTTTAAGCTCTTTTCAAACTCTCTAAACATGAAAAGATTGCCGAGTGATCTTGGTTCCTTTCCCACTCGTTAAAAGGTTTGAAATGGTGTCTTTCAAGTGGTAGTTTATCTCTTTTTCAGCATCGCAAGACTAACATTATGAAACAGGACAACATTGGAGTCATCTTTAAGTCATTTTCAGACTCTCTAAATATGAAAACTGAGGTTGCCTTCTCTGGACTCATTAAATGATCATACATTGAAGGGCCCATACGGGACCGAACCCTTACTTCTTCTAGTTCGTTAAACAAAGGAAGAGGGACTTACCGAAGGTGAGTCATATTGAGCATGTGTTACCCTCCTCGAGCTCATTAAATTAAAAAGAGGTACTCGTCTATCTGGATGGGGGAAAAATTGAAAGAAGCAAGCCAAACAATTTTTGAGAACATTACCAGTAGCTCTTACGGTCACCCTTGAACACGACACTTTGTCTTTGCACGCATTTTAATCCTTTGAACCTCTGCACTGAGCCAATCCACTGAGTTTATTTTACTCCTTTGGGTCACCTGACGAAAGTCACAGCATCCACTGCATCATCAAGTTTTGGTCCATGTCACGTTTCTGTTGTTGTGCCTCAGTGTTCAAGGGAAGTATCTGCCTCGAGAGTCAGTCCATACCTATCCTATTTCAATACCCGTGTCAGTCCATGTTCATTTGATCCACCAATTACATCTATGTGTATGTTTTGTTTCATTGATGGGGGATACATGAAGGCCCTCCTTTGATGAGTCTATTCCTATTGACTTCAACACATTATCCGGGAACAAGACTTAGAAACCAGTTAGTACCTTGGGACCTGCATGCCTCAATGGCAGGCCTCCTCATGTCCGACAGTGGGTTTACATCATTGACTTATGATTGGATGATTTCACGGATGTTTGACTTCAGCTCATCTATTCACATTCGTCGAAATGTACTAGAGTACCTTGGGAATAATTGACATCAATGGTGATCTCCCTTGTGCTTGTTAACGGTTTACCTCATTGACCAGTAATCAAGTGGTTTCTACCATGTTCGACATCAAGACATCTATTCACATGGTTATATTCATACTACATCAGGATCAGTAAGAAGGCCCTGGGTTGATTTTTCACTCTTATGTATACTTTTCCCAGGTTGCAGAGTTTTTTTTAACTATGACACATATACTGTTACATAGATCCACTTTGTATTGGTCATGGCTATGTCTTGTGATCTCGTAGATCCATTCTGTATTCTTCATGGCTACGATCAGTTCAGGTCATAGGAGTATAGATCCACATTGTATCTTCAGTGGCTATACCATTTTGTCAATATAATTATGGATCCGCAGTGTATTTTATGGCGGCCATACCTAAAAAGTCTTTATCACTCAAGCATCGGTATGCATGCCTTGGGTTTGAAACATATCATAATATTTGTTTGATGGTTGTGTTTCTCTTTTTCCAGCCTTTATGCATCCATACCCTTGCTCAAAAAAGTATACAAAGTACTTCAGTCATCATCGTCTTCTGACTTTGCACTTTGGGGGGCAATCTGTTACACATCAGAATTATTCACTGTGATAGTGTCACAAGTGTCGTCATTACACGTGTTGTAAGTGTCACATCTTGTCCGCAAGTGTTGCATCTTGACCAAAAGTGTTGCAAGTGTCACAAACATTATACTTCCATATTGCCTATGTCATGCCTCTAACAACATCACAAGGACACTTAAAACACCTTAGAGACTATTTTTGAAGAAGAGAAATCAGTGGACAAGAAGTACAAGCCTTTTTCCATTGGAGAAAACACTAAAATGTGGATTTTGGAGAGGAGCACTACACTAACCACTGTCAGAGAGTGCTAGTTCTCCCTGGGCCTCTTTGGGGGAGTGTTTGAGTGCTTTGTGCACCCTTTTGGGGGAGCGCAACCCTTTCTGAGCAAGTTTTTGGTATGTTGAGCCAAATCAGGGAAGAATCCCCTCAATTTCTAAAGGTGGTTGGATTCGAATAGAAGGTCAAGGCATGATCTTAGGGGAGATCCTCAACTGAAGGAGAAGAATCCTCAACTTATCCCAAAGATATCTCAAGTTGTTGGGCCTCTCCAAGGTTATATAAGGAGGCCTTCTCATGGTGAAAGGCACATGAAAAAGATTGGAGGTATGAAACCTATGATCTCATAGGAAACATACAGAAAAAAGGTAGAGACTAGAGATTGATACCAAACTTATGATCCTATAAGTGGTATTGACAAAAAAGATTGGAGATAGAGAACTTATGATCTCATGATTGATATGTCATCAAAGCAATCAGTGTATATTACTTGAGCAAAGGGGTTGGACAACGAGAACTGGAAGAATATGATGCACCTTCATCCAAAGGATTGTAAGTACTTTTACTTGTTCTTATCAATATATCAATGCTTGGCCTGTTTCTTTCAAACTTATGTTTTTTCCACATGAGTTTTTCTGCAGTAGATGGATCTATATTTGAGATAATCTCAGAAGAGTAGGAAGTCCATTGTATCTTTGTTTTTTCTACAGGATCTATCAGGGAGCTTAGGATCGAAGCTCAGCTCGGACTTTGCAAGGACAAACATCGTTAATAAGGTACATATATTTCTTCTTCTCCTTCTTATATTAGCTTGATTATATCTAAAAGGATGTCAATGTCCATTTTAAGCACTTTTCTGTCTTGGCCTTAGGAGTCTAGAGACCAAGAGGGAATCCGCTTTTCCGTAGGAGGATTCACCTGTAAAAGGGAGAAATGTCTAATAAACCTGAATCTCCTAGTTTGTGGCTAAAATAGTCAAACTCTGCATTAGCATGGGCCCTTTGACCCTAGGACTCTACAGCTCCCAGGGAGAAATTTAGATCTCCCCCAAGGATGAGGTTCCTTTCCTTTGTAAAATACTTGACTAAAAGGTTGTCCCAGAACTGTATGCGATCTTGGGAGGGGCCATAAATATTTAAGATCGTGAAACTACTTCCAATTTCCTCCACAGTAACAGTCGTGCCCATCCCTGGAAAAAAACCCAATAATTCATGATCTTGATATATCTTGGTCGCCATCTAATGGCCAATCCCCCGGATCAACCTTTTGCATCCAAACCAATGAAATTCCATTCTTTAAAAAGTTTCTCCAGGAGAAGGACAACCAAGGTTACATCACCGAGGGTCTCTTGAAGCATCAAAATATCCGGTTGAGTAGACTCCAATAACTTATGGAGGGTAACTTTCTTCGATGGGCTCGCCACACCCCTGTAGTTGAACAAGAGTACTTTAGTTTTGCACCCCCCTCTTGGGTTTACACTGCTCTAAGGGCCCCTGTGATGGATAATTGGCATTTGGCTACCATATCCATGGCATCCCCAGACTAATATTTTGAAAGGTAGGTGTTTCTCCCGCCCCCCTTGTTATTAGAAGAAAGCATAGGATTTAACCCCAACCCTTCCAACTTGAGATTTGAATCCCTTGAATCCTGAATGAATCGATTTCTCAACTTGTAGAGAATTGTGTCTTCCTATGATGATTTTGAGGAGTCTTGGCTTAGGATAGAAGGGTAGGAAGGGGTAGGGACAAAGGCATGGACTAAGGAAATTTGTGCCATGGGTGGCTCTAAAGGAGAGGAGTAGTAGACAATGGATGAATTCGGGGAAAAAGGAATATTCTTCAGAGTTCCTACTTAGTTTTTTTCTCATAAGAGATCAAGATTAAAAAAAGAAAATTAAGAAGGAAGGGACCATGGGGTCATACCCATATGTGTCACAATTCCCTTCTAAATCATTCTCATGGTGGCTTCAGATGACGTTGGAGATCTTCTATTTGAGATTGAACCTGAGCCCGAACATGTGGAGATGGCCATGTCCTAGCATGAGGAATCCTTCTTATTACTCCATGCCATAGCACCATGGTTGTCAAAATCTGTCCTACCTTACTTTGAAGAATGATTGGATGAAGCCTCCCCAATCAACAAAGGCACTCTCTTCCTGTTTCTCTCCCCTATAATGTCTTTCCTCTTATGATTCATGAGTAGGGTGCACCAGGTGGCCATGTGACCGTGCTTATGGAACCTGTGGAATTTGAACAAGATGCCCTCATTATCTAGTTTTTGCATAATGAATCTATTCCCCTAGGTTAGATCAATATCCCCCGAGAGCCCTTTTCTGAAATTTAGTGAGAAAAGGATTCATGTCATTGAATTCCTTCCAGTGGAGATGAAAGACATGTCCGTGTCCATATAGGTGCCAAGTGCATTCCCTATACCTTCAAAATTGTTCACCATCCATAATTCAGGTGGAAGACTCAACAATTGGACCCAAATCAGGAGTTCGTCGATTCTTTCATGACTAGCATCGAAGAACGACGTCCATCTCTTAAGAAGAAACAACATCGATTCTATGTTCCATGGAGCTTTCAAAACCTTGGATACATCTACAATGCTCTGAAATTTTAACATGAACTGGCCTTTGGATAATAAGTGGACCGAGGGAAAAGAAATCAACAATCTTGTCCAAGAATTTTTTACCCAATCCCTAAGCCAGCGAGTTGATTCCCAAATGGAGTCCATTTAGTCGACCCACCATCACCCTTTCCGCCATGTCCAGAACCTTAGGAAGCATAATGTCGTCCCCTAGGGCCAACTTTTGAGGCCGAGAGACTATTTTTATTCTAGCCAGTGTTTCTTTTTACGACTGGCTTATCCCCTAGATCACCTAGGAGTTGCTTCCTCCTACTACCCTCTTGAGTCCCAGTGGAAAAAGCAGACTCATGGTTTGAATCCTCCTCACGAGGAGCCTAGGCTGTTGACAAGGGAGGCGAAGCAATTAAATTTTCGAGATCAAAAGAAAAAGACTTACCCAACTCCGACGGTGTTGGGATTCACTCATAGAAGTAATCACAAGCTGCTGAAGGTGAAGACCATTCCAGACGAGGGAAGAATAGTCCAACACCATTCGGAAGTAAAAGGAGGTTTGTTTGGGAAGAGTCCCTCAAATGGTTCTTTTGGAAGAATGTATTCATCCAACCTTTACACCTTTGAATGCAACAGATCTGAGAGATTCCCAGGAAGGGAGGGAAAAAAACTTCCCAAGGGATCTGCCATGGGGCCGAGGGCTAGGACCAGGGCTGACCCACAAGACGAATGGTTTTGGGAAAGAAAAAAGGCCCCATTGGGAAATTCACATACCTGAGATCTAAGCTTGGAAGTTGTAGCTGTAATTTCTGCCTGAGCCTCCCCATTCGGACAACAATCGACAAAGAACCCAAGTCAGGCACAGAGTATTGTCCACCTCACACACACCAAATCGGATTCCTGTCCGAGAGATCTGAGTCGTAGTCCACTATCACCAGAAAAGTCTAATTTTTCCCCTTCCCTTTCCATCACGCCTGAGGAAAAAGACAACTTCCCACCTATCACCTGACATAGAACTAGCACAGCTGCAAAGTCGGTTGGTGAACACCAATAGGTATCGGTGTTAAAACCCACTTTAACACGCCACTCCATAAAAAAAGAATGTCATTCACACTCCAAATGTGGAATGAGGGGGCTCACATTCCAACACTTCAATATGTGGTTTAATCATGTAAACGTGACAATAAAAACTTCCACATATATTAATTCTTGTTAATCATCCAAACGTGGCAATCATATGGCCTTACAGTAATTTCTAAATATGATTAGGTAAATGTGAAAAAGTAAACATGTTAACGGATGCATTCATAAATGCAAGGAAGTTATGAACAATGAATCATATTCATTGATTTGAGAGGACAACTAAGAATATGCTACCATCTTTTATTGAAAGCCATCAAATTAGATTTTTAGATACTTCTTAGCTTGAAGTTTCTTGTACTATTTACGAATGACCTAATGAGTATTCCGACGATAGTAGTATATGTAAACATTATAATCCGCCCAAAAATGTATCTTTTATGTTGACCTAGTTTATTGAGTCACCACAAGTTACAGGGATTAGGATGTTATGTAAATTATAACCTTGTACAATGTCTACTGTAAACAGAGATTATAAAAGCACAGAAAAAATACAATGGCAAATACAAACATTACACAAATTTTTTTCCCCTGGAAACCCAAACCGGGAAAACCAACATATATTATATTCATTCATTGTGTTACATTGTTTACAATACAATATACATATAGGAGCTAGTGGCATCCAAAACCCTAACCCAATGACGTGGATTAGTCCAAAACCCTAATTTATTAATCGAAAATAGAAAACCATCCTAAAAACCATGTGTTGAAAAAACCACCTAAATACATGGCACGTTTCCTGAAGTAGGTATCACGTTTCCCAGGAAGAAAAAAAAATTCCGTGCACTGGTCCGAGTTCCCCTAAATGTTCCATTCGCTTATGATGCTTCTCCTCCTTCATCCCCTTCTCGTACGACGTCGCCTCCGAGGCGGTGTTCTGGTTCTCCTCTTCCTTGTGATGGCGAAAGTGATGGTGGTGCTCATGTTTATTCTCAGACATCCTTTCCAAAATTTCAACGAGAACGGATTGGAAGGACATTCAGAAACTGAATTGTACACCCTTACAACAATGAAAACGGTATTGAATTAGATCGCGATGGAATACAAGGAAATGCAACGACTGACTTCTACACTCTCACAATATTCAAATAGTTGAACAGATTAGATTAGATGAAGGGATAGTAAGAAAGTGGCGTTCTACATATAACCGGAGTTGAATATTAAAAACACAATACCGTGTTGAAAGCGCATTCACGCGTAAGAGAGTGCGCAGCTACTAGAATGGTCTGTCCTTATCTGAAAGACGGGACCGCCGACAGAGATACGTTCGATCGAAGGTGCCAGTGATTTTATATCATTAATTAATGACACATTAATAATTAGTAAATCCATAATCGTGATTATAAAATGCCCGTTCTAGATGAGGAGAAGAAAAGGAGGCCCGTCTGCAGTAACGTGGGCATATATTTGTTTTTGTTAATGTCATGCATAACCACGGAACAAGCAGAACAGAATACCCTGATTATTGTTCAGCAAATGTAAAGTTTTTAATAAAACATTGGTTAGCATCTTTAGTGTTCCATCCATGCTATTGGTAACCTACAAGTCTTTCGTATCCAGAATGGCACCTTGGTTTCTTCGCTGACTGGGCTATGTAACGATGTCATGTTATTTTTAAAAAATATTCTGCGTTTTATCTAATGGTTTTATTTAACTGAATTGTTAGTGTAAATATATCTTAACTCTGGATCAAATCCTTGAAGATACATCTACACTAATTGTAATAGCATACAATCTCTTAGAAAATCAAAACTGAATTTGATATTATCTTTATTTTATACTATTTTTTTTGTTTTTTTATATATTTTTATTTATTATATTCACAAATTAGTTTTATTTTTTTATGTTTACTTCTAATTATATATATATATATATATATATATATATATATTAAGTTTTTTCATATTAGGAAGTAGAAATTAAATTTATTTAACATATTATTTATGGGAATTAAATTTAGATGGGAGAATAATAATCATTCCTCACAACTATGTAAGTTAAACCCAACTCAAAGATTTTAATTTAAAATTGGGTGCAAATTACTTTAAGTATAAGTGCATACTGAACAATGTAAGACTTTCTACTTTACCACACATCCTTTCTAAGATTGAATATCTATGGCTCTGCACTTAAAAATTAAATGTTTTTCTATTTTATAAAGAAATAGTTTTTTTAAAGCTCATTGTGAAGGTTTAAGTTCAAAATCAATGCCAATGTGACTTCACAGCTTATGCGATATGTATTTTTATAGTTGCTTCACTCTGTCCATCGTTGATTTGCCTTCAGCACTTGCTAGAAGCTGTCTCGGGTCAAAAGTCTATTCTTGTTCTTTAACAGGATGCTGATCACCCGATCGGTGTGCTGTTCGATGGCTGGATTCATGATCCTTTGCATACTCTATGTCTGTGTGCTTCGACGCGCCATTGTAATCTGCTGTTCATATTCAATGGTCGGATTCGTCCTCCTGTTTCAGCGCTGTATTTGACCATTGTGCTCGTCATTGGCTGTCATTGTAAAAAAGTTTATACTTTTATAAATTTGAGAATAACTTTTTCCTGGAAAAAAAAGTTCAAAATCAATGCCTGTATCATTGAGATCATAAAGGTTCCACGTGGCATATTAATTAGGGGCATAGATCACTCTTCATCAATCATGTTTACGATTAAGACTTTTTATATTAATAGTGTATTTATTTTTTAATAATTAGTGTATTGTTATATTTCAGTATTACATTGCTATCTTCATCAATCATGTTTACGATTAAGACTTTTTATATTAATAGTGTATTTATTTTTTAATAATTAATGTATTGTTATATTTCAGTATTACATTGCTATAGTAATGGGAGTATTTATTTTCATTAATAAATTAAATTGAAAAAAAAAAATTATAAAATCAAAAAATTAAAAATAATTTAATAATAATAAAAAAAATCTTAAAAAATGGTTTATAAAAATTATAAAATTAGCATATATGTATTTTAATCTCATATTTTTTAATCATATATAAATTAGGTGTTTTAATAAGCATTTTTCCAATCCACCCAAACTAAACCCAATTGATATAATTTCTAACTTGCATCTATATATATATATATATATTTGCAAGTTAATGATACTATCTCATGAGAGGGGTTATTGGCAATAAAAACATGGAACAATCACAATTATTGACCTTGAGAGATGGTTTTACGTACTTTTAAAAAAAATTGAATATGATATAAGAAGATGAAATGTACTAAATAGAATTAACTTATGTAATATATAATTGTTATTTATCAAATTTCGTATCACTATGTGAAATCCAAGTTTTTCTAGTACTATTATCTTAGTTTTCCTGCATATCATATATACCATAATGTATATATGTTCTTGTTAGTAGTGAAACTGTTCAATACCCAAATTATGGAATTCTCTTTAAAAAAACTTTTAGAATTATTTTCTTTATAAAGAATTGTATAATTGTAGCAACAAAATATGTATGTATTTTAAGATTCAAAAATATATCAAGACAAAAATATATTAGAAATAGCAACAATATTATTTCAAAATAAAATCATAAATTTGGAATTGGCATAGTTGGACATATATGTTTGTGTGGTTTCAATTCTGGGGTTTTATCTATGTTAATCAGTGATGGATTTTTTGTTATTTTGGGTGAGTAGAGATGCTCCAATCAACAAAAAAAAATTGAATTTCAAATAATGTGCACACACTTTATCATTATGTGTGTGTGTAATTTTTCTATAATTTTCTACCTCTACATCTATTTTTGGAGTTATTTAGCTTGTTGGAAAGGTGTTGAAGAGACCTGCAATGTTTACATCACGATATTTTCATGTTCCTACATAAGTAATTTCTTATATTCAAAATAATATAAAATGAATGTGTGGGCCATGATGGATACCTCAAACCACCACATAGTGCCTCTAATGAGTATATTTGACCTCCAATAGTAATATGGCTGTTCTTAGGAGGTGTTTCACACAAAGGATGGGTTTCGGGGACTAGACCATTGTAAGCAAATGGAAACATGGGAATTAAGCTCTAAATTAAGGGGATCATGAGCCATGAGAAAGGATTCAAACTACTAGACAAGCCCTATAAAGGGGATATTCAACCTCCAAGTGTAATATGGTTGTACCTATAATTCCTTGAATAGTATGGATGGGTCTCAAGGCCTTGTTAATGGGCATGGGACAAAAATAAGGCCCTTAGGCCCTATATGAAACATCTAGGTACCAAGGGCCATGAATAAGGTCAAAGACCATAAAAAATTTCTTGTGTAGGAGACCATTGTCCTTAAAGTGGGATGTGAGTGCCAATAGAACATTTTATGCAATAGGGATGGGCCTCAAACCATTATTGGCGCATAAATTGAGGGAATTCTCGCTTAAATTTATATTCTTTAGTTAATGGGAAATTATTAAGGCCTTGAACCATATCATATGACTGCAAGGGGGGGGATATGTTGGATTAAATGTATATGTAATAGTGTTCAACCTAATAAATGATCCACATGTGCAATATGTGAATAGGAAAATATAGTTATTATTTAGTCATTGTTGAGGAAAAGTTAATTTTGATGTATGAATGTATTGTGATACTTGGAGGAGGGTCTCATGTTATTTAAGGAGTGATTGTGTAACTCATATCTCATATCAATTTTGGAGTTGTTATCTATGTTCACATTTGATGTACATGGTGTGTACTCTAATTTATTATACTATCTTAACTATTTTTTATATAACATTTGGTTTCAGAGTATACAATCCTTGGATCTCGCTCCTTCTAATGACCTATCTTTGTAATTTGGATATAATTTTTTTTTGTGGTTGAGAATACATAGCATAGTACCTGTGGTAAAATTTTCATGTTCTATTTTTATGTACTTTCATAAATACAATATGTGCAAACTAGAGTTCTTTTACTAGTCTTGAAACTAGTCCCAAACACGCATTCTTGGTAAAAAAATCATAATTTTTTTTATGGAAAACATCAACAGTGAAAATTTTGGGATCCTGAAGAGACACGGAAAATCACTTGTGCTAAAAAAATTAGATTCTAATTTGGTATAATTTTAAATTTATGGGTTATAGAAGTTATTTTGTTAAACTAGTCCTAAAACTAGTTTCAAACTAGTGCTCTATGTAAAGTAATCATATATGATTCTAGATAGATCCAACTTGAGCGTGACTAGTTTCATTGCAAATAGGATAGTTCATAGTCTTTAAGATAGAAAAAATCGAGAAGAAGGTATGATAAATGGGACATGTAGTAGACCATACAGTAATGTTCGCCCGAAAAGGCCAAAACCAACAAGTCTTGAGAAATTTACCATAACTTTCACTTGGCACATGGAAATTTTCTCAAATATATGGCTTGCATAGAATACATATTAGGATACTACATATTTAAATTGTAGAATTATAAGTGTATACATTTTAAAGATACAACGAGATAAGGGTTGGTCATTGAACAGTCTCCAAATCATTGTTTAAAAGATATGTTAACTTAAAATTATCATAAATTTTGATTGGGATGTCTGATTGAGGTGATTCAAAATCTCTTCAAAAGGGAAAATATATAAGAATATACTAGGAAAAGAACAATAAATATTTGAGACAAGTATTGTTAATATATTGAGGTTCTAATTTAAGTGTTTGGGTTAGACCTCAACTAAGAATCAATGGAAATAACTATACTTATATGAAGATGAAATTGATCCTATATAATGGTTGTGTATTGCAAATAAAGAAGTATTAAGTGTCATGTTTTAAAAAATATATTTTGAAGAAAAATATAAGAATAGTGGGAAGAACTTGTAAACATATTCACTAACAGATGGATAAATGATACAATAACAAAGGATATCTATAAAATTTAAGTTGAATTAAATGAATCAAAAGAAATATTTTCCAAATTGTAGAAGGTAATGAAGAGCTAAACATGTATCTTATAAAGAATGGTGATGATTTCACTAATATTCAATCCATTAATCAAACATTGATGAAAGAGGTTCGAAAATTAAATTATGAAAATATAAGAAAGGAAAGTTGGAAAAGGATTATGGTGAAAGGACTATGGAAAAATAAAGTTTGAAATTAATATAATGTATTAAGGTATTTAGAAGAGGTTATCATATTCTTTAAGGAGTTATGGTGAAATTTTTCTCTCTTATCTTTTTTGGATCTGTGCTCCATGCTCACATTTGATGTACATGGTGTGTACTTTGATTTGTTATTCTTTGTTAAGTATTCGTTAAACAACATTGAGGGCCATGATTAAATCCACAAACCAAAAAACATGCCTTGTATAGAATATTATTGTGCTTAGAGTGGTCCATACGAGTACCAATAGAATGTTTTTTTCACTATGGATTGGCCTCAAATCATGGGGGGTAGAAATTGAGGAAATTATCCCCTAAATTAATATTCTTGAGCTAATGGGACATGATTAATGCCTTGAACCGTAAAATAGATGCTTTAAACTATATTTTTGACATACAAGTGGCATATGGATGTGATCAAGAGTTTTTGTATAGTAAGGATGGGTTATAGGCCTTGACAATAGTCAAGGGAGAAAAAAAAGGCCTTACACCATAAATGGATATCTACGGTTCATTGGTGATGAACCTGACCTCAAAGCACAACATGGCATCTTTAGAGGTGATATTTGGTGTCCAAGTGTAATATCGGTATCGTTGTGAGGTGATGTGTTCTAGGTATGGGTCTTAAGTTATTTTCCCATAGTTAAGGGAACACAATAAGGCCTTTTGAAATTATATGAATCCTTTAGTAATAAATTTCCATAATCAATGCCATAAATGACATAACATGTCCACTATATTATATTATTGTCTTTCAAATGATATTTGAGTACCATTACAATATTTTTTGTATTAAACATGGGTCTTAAGGCCTTGACCATGGTAAAGGGAGAGATCCAAGGCATTAGATCTTAAATGAAGCTTCTTGGGCTAATGGGAAATGTTGAGGGCCTCAAATTGCAATGTAGGTCATCTAAAAGGGATCCTTTGCATACAAGTGGCATAAATGTCCCATTATGAGTTTTTACGCAATAGGGATGGGTCTGAGGGACTTAACCATGATTTGGAGAGGAAAATAGGGTCCTTAATCCCCAAATAAATCTTATAGGTCCTATGGGAAATGAAATATTCCTCAAAACACTGCAAAATCCCTCTAGAAAGTAACTATGTTCCTGAGTGGTATATGGGTACCATGAGGAGGTTTTACACACAAGACATGGCTCTAGGGATTTTGGCACAAAATGAAGCTTATATGGTTCTTGTCCTTGAAATAGTCCTCAAACCACCACACAAACCTAGATTAGTCAACTCTTGCTAGGATATGAGCATCATTATGAGATTTTGTAAACCACGCATGCATCTCCAACCCTTAACTATTAGCCTTAAAGTCACTTTGAATGTTTTTACACCATCTTTAAGGGTGTTTCATAAGATTTGGGGTACATGGTGCATGTTTATCCCATGAATGGTACAAGATATATTTGCCACATCTAATATGTTCCATGATATATTTTCACATTGGATATAGCTTTCTTATTGGCCTCTTGATTTTATTTGGGTATTTTCTTGGTATTCTTCCTTAAGGCATTGGATTTTTGTTGATAATATGGGGGAAGTCCTTCATGATGGCCACATGGAGAGATTCACTTTCATGAAAAATATCATATTTGGGAGGAGGCACATAATATATATTGGAGGAGGTCATAAATCCCTAGATAGCATCAAGTTGGTTGGATTCTTATATGGAGACTTGGAGTTGTTAGAGATGCCCCAATTGTCATAATGTTCATCCAAGGGGATTGGACCCAGTAGAGCACATATTAGAAACCTTATTGTGTAGGTATAACATATTAGAAACCTTATTGTGTATGACATCGTCTTGGAGCATGACATATTTACACTTCGAGTGGATCACTTCACTTGTATTTGCCCGCTTGTTTTTATTATTGTAGGTTGTTTGCGACGACATAGGCTCACATTTTATTGCTGGACTGCAAAGCACTTGAAAGTCTTCGTTTTAATTAATTATAAACAAATTCCCAAAACCGTGATTGGAACATAGATGCTGACCCATGTTTACATACAAATTCTGAAATAATGTAGATGCTGACCCATGGTTACACAAAAAAGACTATTTTTTTCTGAACAGTAATCAGCGTACCCCTGGACCAGGTATTCTGTTGTAGTTGTTCCCTGGCTATGCATGACAATAACAAAACCAAATATATATACTCTGTAGGCCCACTTTACCGAAGGCATGCCTCCTTTGTTTGTTATAATCACGATTTCGATTTATCAATTATTAATATGTGGTTTCTTTAGCATATCAAATTACCGGCACCTCCTATCAAACGTACCTTCCTCGTCAATCCCCTCTTCCTTCCGGATGAGGAGAGACCATGTGGTCGCACCGACCATTCTGCTAACCGCGTATTCTCTTACTCGTGAACGCGGTTTCCACACGGTATTATTCATCTCCGGCTATATATACAACATCATTTCCATACCATACCCTCATGTAATCCAATATGTTAAGTATTGTGAGAGGGTAGAAGTCAGTCTTTGCATTTCTTTCCATTCTATCGTGATCTAATTCAATTTTTTTTCAATAGTGTAAGGGTGTACAAGTTAGTTTCTGAATTTCTTTTCAATCGGTTGTAGTTGAAAATTTGGAAATGATGTCTGAGAATAAACATGAACACCACCATAACTTCCATCATCAMAAAAACYAGAACGYCGCATCAGAGGCGACGCCGTACGAGAAGGCGATGAAGGAGGAGAAGCATCATAAGCGAATGGAGCATTTAGGGGAACTGGGAGCAGTCGCTGCCGGAACGTTTGCACTGGTAATACATATATGTCTTATTCCTTAATTCTAAATTTAGTGGTGACTACGTCAATTGATTTTAAATGATCCAAGGTCTTAATCTTCTTGCAAAATCTAAATTACTGTAATTTGTAGTGAGTCAATAAACTAATTTTTTAAATGATCAAAGGTATTAACCGTCTTGTAAAATCTGAATTCCTGTAATTTCTAGTGAGACAATAAACTAGGTTAACCTAAAAGATATAGCTTTCGAGCTTACAGCGTATACTATCATCGGAGTACTAATTCAGTCATTCGGAATGCAGTACGAGATGCAGTACGAGAAACATTCTGTGATCCTGATAAGCATTTTAATGTGAATAATTAATAATATTATGGAACTCCTGTAATTAATCTTTGTATGGAGCTGAGCACCGTTTCAACTGTTCATTGCTAAATTAATTCTTTTTAAATATCATATATATATTGTTCTATATTTGATTAGTCTTATATTTTTCTTAATTTATTTATGTTAAAAAACAATCTGGTTGATGATACACAGTTTTCTTTGTATATCTTATAGTTTTTGCTACTAAATATCTCATTTATTAAACTAGTTTATGGATATTCTGTGTTAAAGTGTGGACAATCAAGAGAAGAATAGAGACTAATACATGAGTTTTCAACTTATGAGCTCTCTAGATACAATATGTGGATCTTATTATTTGAAATATAAATTTATATGGCTTCTCATTCCTTTATGGACTTGGAATTTTTTTTTTATATGCTGATCTTATTACTTCATTCATATGGCTTATCATTCCTTTATATGGAATTGGAAGGTTTTCTTTTATTAGTATTCCATTCATGAGGAGAATGGGTCTTATTAATATTAACACCTATATATTAATATTAAGAAGGTAATGAGGATTGTGATTTTCTTGGGTAAATTATTTTTTAGATATTATATAAGGTTTTATATTTGATTAGTTTTATATTTTTCTTAATTTATTTATGTTAATTGAGATACATGTTTATAGTTCAAAATTATATAGTTAATGCTCAAGTCTTTTGTTCTCTTTATTATATTATTAATAATGCTAGTATGTTTATGTTTATATTTTTTTTAATTTATTTATGTTAATTGAGATACATGTTTATAGTTCAAAATTATATAGTTAATGCTCAAGTCTTTTGTTCTCTTTATTATATTATTGATAATGCTAGTATGTTTATGTTCATGAGAATTGTTTTACTTTGAATAACAAGAAATTTAAGGAAGAATATAATAATTTTAATAATAATATTTTATTACAATTTTCAATTATAACATTTGGGTAGAAAAGAATTAGATATTGTTATTGACTATGACTTAAAAAACAATGTTGTAAATAATTTCATCCTTAAAAATTGTTTATATTTAGAAATGAATCTTATACTAACAACTTTATTGTATATTATAGTTACAATTTGTATTATAGATACTTATATTTAATTATAAAATTATTCTCATCTCATATATGTATATATATATAAACTTTTTTTATTCAATACATTTATATTTATCAACTTTATTTAAAAAAAAAAAAAAATCAAATAAAAATTTATATATAATTTAAATAAATTTGAACAATCAATTAATAAAATTGTTTATTAAACAGAAATATGTTAAATCAGTTTAAAAAAAATTATATATAATTTAAATAAAACTTGAACAATCAATTAATAAAATTGTTTATTGAACAGAAATATGTTAAATCAGTTTAAAACTTTAAAACTTTAGTCAAAGTTTAATTATTAATACCTACCAATGTAGCTACATAATTTCCCATGGTGTGTTTGAATTTTTTTTGGTATTTGTCACACTCCTAAAGTCATTGGAAAATACCAAATTAGAAAAATCCACACATACTCACATATATTATATTAAATGCCTAGTGTATATTTAACACCCTTACAATGCACATCGAACATCTCAAAGTTTACCCTTGACACAATGCACATATCAAGGTTTATCATCCACCTCTTAGCTTCATCATTGTGTGTCATCTAAATTGGTTAGGTTCTGTCGAATATCATGTTGAATGTATTGTTTTGTGTGATCTAAATTGATTACGTTCTGTCGAATATCATGTTGAATGTGTTGTTTTGTGTGATCTAAATTGATTACATTCTATTGAATATCCTGCTATGTTTCTTCTTGAATTGATGCAATTAAATCTTCATTTTTCTCCTTAATTACCAGAGATTTGATCACGTCTTTTCCTAAATGCTTTCAAAGTCTTGTTCTCCACGGTTGTATTGTTTCAAAGTCTTGTTCTCCACGGTTGTATTGTTTCTAATCATTGGCTCTTCCCCAGGAAGTGGAGAGATGGATAACACATTTTTGGGTTCTCTCCATCAATTGGGAATTTTTTTATTAAAAAAATGCAGTGTATTCCGGAATATCATCTCACTTCTAGTTTTATTTTTCAACAAGAACGAGAAGAGTTCTTTGTTGTCTTTCTTACTTTCTATGGATTCTTTTTTGTCTTTATTATTTTCCATGGACCATTAATAACCAAGAATTGGGACCAAACATTTTAAGCATGATGCTCATTCTACACGCCCCTCAAATTGAATTATTTTCTCACAGGTATACAATGTTACCTTTTCAAAGTGCATACATACACACTAAAAAAACATGAGAAATTTCACACTAAACTCTGATAATTTTGAACTTTGATAATTTTGTATTGCATAGGAACATAGATTGACAATACAAAATTTTCTTAAAAATAGCTATTGAAGATGAGTATAAAATTCCAGTTGAACCTATGTATACATACCTACCCATTAACCCAATGCATAATGTTATATATGCACACTGTATGCATACCTGTTGTAGTGAGAAACAAATGAGAGCTAGTTTAGAAGCATTGAATTCTACAATTCTCTGAAGAAATACCCAACTCATGGGTGGACGATGTATAATTGATGCAGGATTTCACAGACTGCAATAGATTGCATGGAGGACACCATGTTGTGAATCTACACCATAAGCAATTTCAGAATGTGATGATATAAAAAACCTGCACTACTTTCTTCCTTTGAATCCGAGTCATTCCATCGATCTGAAGCACGAGAAGAGAAGTATTCCCACTTTAGAAATTGACCACCACTCATCTCCTTCGAAGTCGAAGAAGAATATGAAGCACACCGCCTAGTCTGGTGAGATCAAGAACAACAAGAAGAAGAATAGGCATGGTGAGGAACAAGAGGAGGACCATACCATGAATGGAATTGAACCTGCGACCTCTAAGAGGAAATTGTCCAAGGTGGTTACAGGGGAGGATCCCAGTCCCAAGCGCAATAAGAAGAAGACATGGTGTAGCAATGTCGAAGATGAAGAGGAAGAAGAAGAAAAGGAAGATAATCCCAACGTGGTTTCTAATTGTTAAATATATTGTACCCTCAACAGTATGACCATACACTGCCAGCTGTATTGGACAGCTGTACTTTCTATTTTTGTCTTGCTTGAGCATATATAGGCTCAGCTATCTCCTGTACTATTCTTTTCTCTCTGCATTTCTCTGTGCTTCACAATTTATCATGGTATCAGAGCTACAACAGTAAGCCTCTTCACACAGTCGGGAGAGCAACTCAATCCTCACAGCGCAGAGCCTCACAGATCTTGAGAGCACACGTCACAGACTTTTCACAAGGTTTGGAAAGCTGTCTGCAATACTCTTTAAAGATTGTCGTAAGAAGCTTGCGGAGGAAGCAGAGATAGAAGGAGAAGAAACTTTAAAGAAACCTGCACAATTTTTTTTCTAAGAACCTTCAAAGATTGACGCAGAAGAGCTGCAGAACGAAAGAAGCTTAAAGAACTTGAAGATTTTGCTTCTATTAGTTAAATATTCAAGCAGAAGGCAGAATTGTTTAAAGATTCTAGGAAATCGCTCTCATCGGTCAAAGATTCAAGAAGATCACGAAGAAATCATGAAATTCTCTCAAATCATTGAAAGATTCACGAATCTTTCTTCCACAGGTGTAAAGAACGCATCTCAGGTGCAAAGAATAGCCATTGAAGCCGTGAAATTCGTCCTGCGAACGGTTCCAAGGCGGGAAACTAGACCAGAAGGGATGAGGAGAGCGCGAAAAAAGGCAAAATAATTTCAGCCGTCAGATCTTGAACACAGGCCCGACAGCCGTTAGATCAGCAAGAAGTTGCACGATGTTTAGTCGTGTGGAGCACACATGAGGTTTTTTCACTTAAGAAATCCCGATGTCATCTTGACCGTTCATCAAGAGACACATGGCGAGATCCTATTCCATCGCAAAATCAGGAATCGGGAGTTGGACGAGTGAAAGGATCTTCTTTCCAAAAACTCCGATACGCGAAATTGCGAAATCCCGAAACGATCACAGCCGTCCATTTCAGAGGACAGGTGGCAACAGATCAACGCATCTTCATATCGGCATTTCGGATTTCGAGGTTTCAAGCTGTCAAAGAAATTTGACATTGCAACTCGCGAAATCGCGATACGCAAAATCCCGATCAGATCTCAGCCGTCCATATCTCCTGGACACGTGGCAGACATCGAGGGCACCGTCAGCGTATCGGCATTCGGGGTTTCACGTTGACAGAGATTTGGGGCATCGCAAGTCGTGAAATCCCGAGGATGAATCAGGACCGTCCATTCTTCAAGGATGCGTGGCGCAAATCCGGCGACTCAGAAAAAGTCTCGAAGAGGAAAGCACCATCGGCACATCGGGATTCGGGAAATCACGAAACCTGAGAACAAGTGATCGGGTTTCTTTCCAGTGAAATCCCCGACGCAAATCTGAGCCATCCATCTTTCAAGGACACGTGGCATAGATTGAAGCTTTCGGGAAAAGTCCCGATAAGCGAGTTCATCGACTTTTCGGGATTCGGCATTTCGCGGATCCTGGAGACAAGAGGTCCAGGACACATCACTTCGCGAAATCGCGAGGAGAGATCACGACCGTCCATCTGCTGGGCCATGTGGCAGCAATCAACAATATCGGGAAAAGTCCCGAAACGAAGCACGCCATCGGAAAATCGGCGATCACGAAATCGAGGAGGCAAAGAACCTCGACATAAAAAATCACGAAATCCTGATTCGCGATATCCCGATATGATCTAGACCGTCCGATCAATGCACGATCTGGACCGTTGGAAATTTGAAAGGCTATTTTTCGCATTTCGGCGATTTGAAAGCCAAAGGAACAGGAAAATCCCGTAGCGCTTACACAAGGTGCGTGGTCACATTGCAAGGATACCAAAGGGCCAATCCAAGCCCGATAAGCTCCTATCGACCATCGACAAATCGGCGTTTCTGAGATCGGAGGTAAATACGAATTTTTTCCCTCTCTTTTTCCTGCAAATTTTTTTTAAAATGGCGTCGACTAGCAATCTCGGCCCAACTCAGGGTCCGATTCTTCTTGGAAAGAATTACGAATTTTGGTCTCTTCGAATGAGGTCGTTCTTGCAAGCACAAGAGTGCTGGGAACCAGTGGATCTTGGCTATGTAGAACCAGATCCAGCAGCCCTCACTGCCATGACAAATGCGCAGAGAATTGCTCAGGCAACTCTGAG
>ML784107.1:433649-449310 GCA_009831015.1 Picea engelmannii | reverse complement strand
TATCCAAGAACCATGTGTTCCACAAGAAAAGTAAACACATTGACACTCGGTTTCATTTCATACACGAGCTAGTCAATAATGGGGACATTGCACTACAATTTTGTGGTTCTAGAGATCAGCTTGCTGATATTTTCACCAAGCCATTAGGAAAGTCAGTTTTTGACTTCCAGAGACAACACTTAGGCATAGTCAGTGCTGTTGATTGTAAATTTTGAGTCTAAGAGGGAGTATTAAATATATTGTACCCTCAACAGTATGACCGTACACTGCCAGTTGTACTGGACAGCTGTACTTTCTATTTTTGTCTTGCTTGAGCATATATAGGCTCAGCTATCTCCTGTTGTTTGTAATCTCCTTTTGGAACTCTTCTGTACTACTTCATACATTTGAATATACTATTCTTTTCTCTCTGCATTTCTCTGTGCTTCACAATTTATCACTAATTTCAATATCTCGGAACCATCGAGGCATAATCTCAAGTCCAAGGGGATTGAGTCAATCTTCCCCATCTAAGAAATGACCTTCAAAATTATCTTCAATGGCTCTGACATGGTCAGTCAAGCTTGTACATTCCAGGCATGCTACTAATCTTACACATGCTCTACTGTAGCTTTTAATTATTTTTACTTGTTTTCGAATGACAGATTCCTGGCTAATTTCATAACGTAAAACCCCTATATAAATATGTTGTAGCTGCCCAGTATTTGTTCTGGGAATTGGTTAATGCCTTTTTTGGGTTCATTTTTGTGTTTTTTTATATGTGGTCCAGTCCAGTCGGGAGCTAAGAACCCCAAGTCTAGTTGTCTAGTATTTGTTTTGGACATCGACAAACACTTTGTTTGGGTTGTTTTTTGTTATTTATGGTCCAGTTTAGTTCAGTGCAGTTGGGAGATATGAACCCCAACCCTGCATGATATTTAAGCATATACAAGTTCGGATACTGAAAAGGACAATTCAAAAATACCAGTAAGACTTTCCAGGTGTAGTCGAGCCCATGGTCGGTGGAAATCTATTGTAAGTTTTTGTTGATGGTGAGAAGGGTTGCATCCTCAACAATATTGGTCAATTCCTGAATCTGTTTGTTGGAAGTATATTTAGTATCTTCCATCATTATTCCAATAGTCCCAAGTTTTATGAAGTCTATAAACTTCAGAGCTAATAGTACTTGGAGAACCTTGTTCTGCATAGCCTCTTTACCATTGTCAACAATGTCTTTGATCTCTACAAGAATGCTTCTCGACGACGCTTCTAATCTGGGTCAATGTTTGTCCTAAATGATTTTTTTTTCTTCGTTCATCTGGTTCGGGTTATGGATGGTTGATTATGTTTTGTCCTCTCCATTGCCCATGGGGTTGGAATCCCAAGTTTATTTCTCTGCTATTCTCAAGCATATCTCAGAGAGAGAGGGAGTATGTTTATCTCTCAAGAATATGATTTGTCCCTTGATAAATGAGGCAAATTGCAGGGTGGCAAGAAAGTTTTTGTTTCAAGGCTTGTTTTGGATGATCTGTTTGATCTATTGCGGCTTGTGAAATCCTTCACTGATTATACATTTAGAAAAGAGCACCATAATAAATTTTAACTCCTCTTATACATCGTATATAGTGTTGCCAATGGCTCAAGAATCAACAAGACGAATGCATACAGATGGCATGCTTTTTTCTTTTTTTGTTTTCATTTTGATGTAGTAAAATCTATATTAATCACTTTAAAGGCTAGCAATATCTAGCCTGCTGCAGAATATTTAAGTCTTTGCAGAGACCAGATGATCGTGCAACACTCGTACGCTTCATACCTTCATCCATCCATGCTCCATCCTCATATTGTTCACCATGAAGTATGGCCATCCTACAGCCACCCGCCTGTGCTTATATTCTGGTTGCTACAAACTCTGGTGACTTCACCCAATCTTCCCAGTCAGCCCACCTCCAGCAAATGTCTTTAACCCACCACTACGTCTCCCTTATGGTGTCCCACTTCCCAATGGACAATAATATGGCTTATGTCAAAGACGATCAAATTTAATTGAGTTGGTGAATTATTCAGTTGGTGAATTCAAATTTTAAAATCTAAATGGAGGGAATGGATCCCACACCCTTAACCTATAATCATTTCTGCATATGTATTCAGAACAGACAGATTAGGGACAACAGATTCAGGGCCATGGTTTCTCCATAACATTCCTCACTGCCAAATTCATGGTCATTCCTTCTCAGACCGCTTACACAAAGTCTCTGGCATATTCGGAGTTGGGCATCAGTTTTATCGAGCTCCCGGAAGTGGAAATGGATTCGTTGTCATCATAATGATGGGAGCAGCAAAGGTGAAGGAAACTGCCCCCAGTCCGACAATGGAGGCAGGCTCTGCTTCAACGCCCTTCCTTCCCCCCAATCGGACAATTTTGTGGTTATATTGTAAAAATCACTCTGCTCCTTAGTATCCCGTATTCAAATGCCACTACACACAAAAGTTATATAAAGGGGTCAAACCCACTTTGAAAATGTGAACATTGCAGGCACCTCCTCTATTGTTGAGGGAGTTGATTATTGATGCTCCCCTTTCAAAGATTCCAAAGTCCATTGGAAAGCTAGAGAAGCTCGAAAAACTTGTGCTGCTCCGGAATGAACATGTAGAGGAAGCTAATCTCAAAACTTTTCTAGATGAACTTTATCATCTGAGGTCTTTGAAATGATTGGTGTTAAAGGAGTGTTCAAATATAAAGTCACTGCCAGATTCCTTTGTGAACTTAATGAACCTCGAACATATCGACTTGTCTGGATGCTCCAATTTACAGAAGCTTCCAAATTTCTTTGGAAAATTACGGAACCAACTGATTGACTTATCTAGGTGCCTCAGTTTGAAAATGTTTCCTCCCAGTCGTCGGAAACTGAAAAAACCTCCCAGAATTGGATGAGTGCTTCAAATATTCCAAATTCAGTTTAGGACTCGGTATTTTCCAATGTTCAAGTTCTCCAATCTGCATATACTTCCAAATTCCTTATTTAATAGAGTGTACATGTTTGTATTTGAGATCGTGATAATTTGAACCGATTTAAGGAGCAAAGGTAAACTTACGGAGAACATTTTTTGTTGTTTGAGAATTTTGTTGTAGAGATAACAAGTGAATTTTGTCCCAAACATTTGTTTCTTATAACTATTTCAATGTACAAATTTGAGAAAAATTATCCATACTTCCAAACCACTGAAATATATGTGCTTGCAGATTGTTACGTGTAAATTTTATTGAGCGAAACCCTTTGAAAGATCACATTTGACTACTTAGTTGTGTCAAAGTGAGAAGTATTGGCTCCACAAAATTTAGTTTTCTGACACTCACTTTTGGTTCTAATTCATGTATTATCTCTGTTGTTTGAAGCCAACCTACAAAAATGAAAACTTTCATGTCATTGAATTGAGCTATAACGATCTCAATTGTAATTAATATTTTACTAAATATTTGATCTGTTTTGGTGGTCATATTCGTCATACAATTGGCCTCTATGTGGTCAAGTTATTCCTTTATGATGATGTCGTTAGCGAACAGAACATTGAGTGCTTACCTGGTTAGATATTGGATCTCATAAAACTTGCAAAAATGATTTTATTTCAATGCCATTGCTTTGCAACAACATTGGTAGTTGAAGTACTCCTTTTTTTTACATAAGCTTTATTGCCATAACCTTGCAAGGCCCCTTATTTTCTGCGATTTTAACAAATTTCTGAGCATGTTTGTATTACTAACAAATTAATTTCTATGCATTTTGTGCATATTTGTATTGCCTTTAAACAAAATTCATAACTTAATTTTTAAAGTTCATGGATTTTGAACTTGATGATATAACATCTCTAACAACAATGCCAGTCCAACCAATAAACTTGTATATACATTCAAAAAAATCACAATTTACTCTCTCAAGTTCTAATTGTCTTTATATTTGTGTTTTGATTCTTCTTTAATTTATTTACATGTTACTTTTATGTACAATTTCACTTAGATATCCCAATTTATTAATAACAATAAATTTATTCCCATGTTACTTTTATGTACAATTTCACTTAGATATCCCAATTTATTAATAACAATAAATTTATCTTCTAATAGATATGATAGTTTCATATTTGCTTAACAACATGTTACTGCAAATGTCACTTATTCTACGCCATCTCATTATTTGCATCATACCTTAGTTATGACTATTTCCATCATTATTTGCATCTTGTATGATGAATTAGTTTCAGTTTCCTAATTCTTATGCTCTTTCTTCTTTTCATTGCATTTAAATTATGTGTGATGATTTCACATATACATTATAAATATAATTATTAAAATTTTTAAATCGGTAAGAAATGGTTTTATATTTTCAATGCTAGTTCATCTTTAAAATTTAATTAAAAAAATAATCAAAATTTATGATTGGCCCATCCTAATTTTTCATAAACATTTACATTCATTTAAGGTTTACATTTATGTACTCCATTTTAATATTTTTAAATTATTAACAATTTATTCGTGTATTATACATTTATTCATAAATGTCAACTTTCATTTGGTTAGGGACCTAATATCCATAACCCTTCACTTAATAATATGTTTTCTATGTAATAAAGCTCGACATTAGTAAATAAGGCCTATATAATAATGTGAACAAATCAATTGTAAGAAGACTTAATAGAAGCTTGTGCTTCTAAAAAAGTTTTCGTCAAAATGTTTTTTAGAAAATAGAATAAATAGAATTAGTATAGATAGCAGTAGAAGGCATGGGAAAGTCTTGTCTTCAGAATCATTGTAATAGAGCTCTACTCTACCCACTAGAAGAGGCAAGTGAACATTGCTTTCATATAATAAAAGTATTATGTAGTTATTCTCATTATTTTGTTATTTTGTTGGTATCTGCTGCAATATTTATGTTTTTTCTTATTATAATACATTGGATATCTTACAAGTGGTATTAGAGCACTTTTGATGCAGACCCCCTTCTCTCCTAAGGGTTGCGTGACCTCCCAGTCAAGGATCTTCAATTTCAAGTTGAATTGACTCTCTGAGGCCTTAATGGTTTCCCTTACGAATTAACATAGGCCCTTCTTGTCCTCTGGTCTAGGTTCTATGGCACCCGTGACCCTTTTCTTCACACTACTGAACTCATAGGCTTTAGGCGCAATATCCTCTCCTGTTAGCCCCTTCCCGCATATGACCTTGGGCTATGTCCTTGGGTAAATGCACAGTTGCGGGTGCACCCAAGAGTGGTTTGGGATCAAACTACTTTGTGCCTCGCAATTAACGTCGAGCCACCACGTGTCCTTTTTCCAAAACCATGGTCTCGATTGTGGCTCACCCTCAAGTTTTTAAAACTCATGAACCTTCTATCCCTGCAATGCGAGGTGACCGTCGATCTCACGATCTTGATGGTGCTTCTAAATGGACGATTGAGATCTACCATTTTGGAAACCAACAATTCAGATTTACCTCTCCCAGATCGACGACTGTGATCGCTTCAGAATTTCGGACTTCTAAATTCTCAAATATCAAACTTTCCTTTCTTCCACAATGACGGATCCTCTAACACGTGTTCCCCCCTGATCAACGGTTGTGATCCTTATGGGTCTTCGGACTTTGGGTTTTTCAAGTCTCACAATTTACTCCCCTCGAAATACATGGAATTTTGCCAAATGTCCTCTTGAATCGGACAGTGGGGATTTACTTCGGACGATCCGACGATCGACGTTTGCTTCAGATATTTACCCATAATCCACATATTTGTGCCACCTTTTCTCTAGATTTGATGACTGAGATTCATTTTGGCTCTCTAAGCTTCGGGAGTTTCAATTCTCAACTGAAAACTCTGGAAGTGATCTCTCTAGAGTCCATGATCCATCACCACGTATCCCTCTAAATATGACAATTGAGATTCACTTTGTCTCTCCGAGTCTCTAGGCTTCGAAAATATCAATTCTCAAAATTTTGTTACTTTCAGAGAGATTTCTCCGTAATGGTAGATCGTCCACCACGCGTCCTTCTCGATCAAAGAATTTGCTCCCACTTCGGTACTTTAGCCCTTTCGACCAGATCAATGGTCCTTTGGCTATCTTCTCATTCAATGGTTGAGATCTACTTCAGGACTTTAGCAAGTCCACTCTTGTGCGTGTGCAAAGCTCTAAGGCTCGTGCACTTTGCTTAGATCAGACGGTTGTTTATATTCTGTGCCGTGATCCAACGGCTACGATCTCTCTCTCTCTCTCTCTCTCTCCTGAGCTTCTGATCTTTTCTGACTTCGAAGATTTTCTAAGTATTCAAAGGGCTTGACCTTTGCTCCTCCTACGAGTCTGATCTCTTGGACTTTGTCTACACTTTTGGAAACTGTTATCCCTTCTGAGCTTGATCTCCTTGAATATTTCGATCTCCCATGCACTCCTTGCATTTTGGGGATTTTGTCAAACTTGGGTCAAAGGATTTCTTGAAAATAAATTCTTTTCGCCCTCCCGACGTTCCTCTGTTCTGATTCTTCGACTTCTTATAGAGTCACTTCGACACTTAGCCGAAATTTAGATCTGTGAACTCCTTGCAACAGATTCTTACACAAGGTTTGAGTTCTTGCAGACCACTGTGCACGCCTTACAGCAGTTACTTTGCACTCCTTGCAAAGGGAAAGTTCAGGCTATCCCTTCTGAGCTTCGGAACCGAGACAGATTTTGTCAATGAACTCCTTTTGTTCTGTGTGCACACCTTGCACAGACTCAACATAAGAGAAACAATTGAAACTTATGCAAACATCTCACAATTTCATATGTTTGTGACGAAATTCATTCATTCATGAAAACAATAATAAAAGGGGATTGCAAACAGTAACAACACTATGCATTTGGATCAATTTTCCTCTGTTATATTCATTCAAAAATAAAATGGCTACAACTATGATCAAACAACAACTAAAAACTCAGAAATTTCCTACTAACTCACAGCAGCCCCATTTGGGCATACAAAACCTCTATTTATCTCAGAGGGTTCTTAGGGTTCCCCCCCGACTACTCGTCTACTCCAAAACAAAAACCTAACTGCTATCTAAGTTCAGTTACATTCAAGACTAGGAGTGAAACTCCCTGATCACTCGTGATCATTCCCTTCCAAGCGTTTGATCTTCTTCTGTTTTTTTATCAGCTCTGAAAGATTCAAAGTAACTGCTAGCATTTTAAGATTATGAAATTATTCCCAGGTGTTGAGTTGTCCTTCCACATGAGCTTGCTGACGATGCTCCTGCATCATACTCCCCTGGACAAAAATTCATGGAATCCTGTCCATGAGCTCCTGCATCGACTTTCCATACTTCTGGATATCAGCTTCATTTTCCCAACTGGCATCTTCTATTGGGTGTCCCTTCCACTTGACCAGATATTCAAGATAGGTCTTTCTCCTGGTCTTCTTGCCAATCTTCTGATCAACGATCATCTCCATTTGTGTTTTTTATGCTATAGGCATTTGTTTCTCCCATTGAACCTTCTCTTGATCTTTTGATCCCTTTGTGTCATATTTCATGTAAGGATACATGTCTGAAACGTTGAATATGGGTGATATACCGATATCATATGGCAGCTCAATATCATAAGCATTCACACCAAACTTCCTTAAGATCTTACATGGCCCTATCTTCTTCATCTTTAATTTGTTATACGTCCCCCTAGGGAACCTTTCTTTCCAGAGATGTGTCAGAACCTCATCTCCTACTTCAAATTGAATTTCCCTGCGATGTTAATCAACTTTGCACTTGTACTCTTAGCTAGATCTCTGCAACAGTCCTCTGATCTAGCTATGGAGATTCTTCATTTCTACAGCAAAAAATTCTACTCCAGCACTTCTAATCTCACTCTATTCCAAGTCTCTCAACTCAGATACTCCCCTTGGTTGCATTCCATACAATATTTGGAATGGGCTCTTTCCAGTGCTCCTGTTTGGTGAGTCATTGTATGCAAATTCTACTTGTGGAAGAATCTGATCCCACTGATTATGATGCTCAGTGACCAGACTCGTTAATAAGTTTCCCAAACTTATGTTTACCACCCCAGTCTGTCCATTTATCTAAGGGTGATAAGCTAAGCTGAAGGAAAAGTCGGTCCCCAACTTCTTCCACAGTGTTCTCTAGAAATGACCAACGAATTTAGTGTCTCTATCTGAGACAATGATCCTGGGTAGTCCATGAAGTCTCACAACTTCCTTGAAAAAAAAATTTGCAACATGTGTTGCATCACTATTCTTCTGGCATGGGATAAAGTGTGCCATCTTTGAAAATCTATTCACCACCACAAATATGGAATCACATCCTCTTTGCATTCTTGGCAGTCCCAACACAAAATCCATGCTTATTGCATCCCAAGGCCTCTCTTGTATTGGCAATGGTTGATACAATCCAGTGTTCTGTATTTTACCCTTTGCATGTTAGCAGACTCTACATTTGTTCACAAATTTTATCACTTATTTTCTCATACCTGGCCAATAGTATGAATTGTTCAGCTGTGCAAATGTTTTGTCATGATCGAAATGTCCAACCAATCCTCCACTATGCCTTTCCTTCAAAAGGTTATCCCCCATTGAGCATTTTGGTATGCACAATTGATTTCCCTTGAACAACAATCCCTCTTGAATCATAAACTCTATCCATTAGCTCCTGTCTCTCAGCACAGGATTTGCACATGCTTTGTATGCTTCCTTGAAATTTGGATCATCACAATACATATCCTTCAGGGCTTCACCTAAAACTCCTGCAGAATCAAACATCTCTTGCCTAATGCACCAACAACTTTGTTAGCATTCCAAACAATACGTTTTATGACAAAAGTAAAATTCTGCATAAACTCAATCCACTTTGCATGCCTCTAATTCAATTTACAAATGGGGGTTGAAGACTTCCAAAGCCGACCATTTCTGTATATGCGCATATACGGAAGGGGATCGCTTCCATATATGTGCATATACAGAAATGGTCGGATTTCGTATATGCCCATATACGGAAGTGGTCCACTTCCATATATGCATATATATGGAAGTGGTCAACTTCTGTATATGAGCATATATGAAAGTTGTTGACCACTTCCGTATATGTGCATATATGGAAGCTAACCATTTATGTATATCATATACAAAAGTCGACCATTTCCGTATATGCACATATATGAAAGTGGTTAGCTTTTGTATATGTGCATATACAGAAATGGTCGGCTTCCATATATGCACATATATGGAAATGGCCAGCTTCCATATATGTGCATATACGAAAGCGGTCAACTTTTGTATATGCGCATATACGAAAGCTGACCGCTTCTGTATATGTGCATATACGAAAGTCGACTTCTTCTATGTATGTGCATATACGAAAGCAGACCATTTCCATATATGTGCATATACGGAAGTTGGTCTCTTTTGTATATGCACGTCAACTTCCGTATATGCGCATATACAGAGTGGTCAACTTTCGTATATGTGTCGTATATATATGAAAGACGACCATTTTCGTATATGTGCATATACAGAAGCCAACCATTTCCATATGTGCGCATATACGAAAGACTACCTCTTCTGTATATGCACATATACGGAAGACGACCATTTTCATATATGCACTTATACAGAAGGTGATAGCTTATGTATATGTGCATATATGGAAATGGCTTCCATATATGCGTATATACGAAAGTGGTCAACTTTTGTATATGCGCATATACGAAAGTGGTCAACTTATGTATATGCACATATACGAAAGTTGACCACTTCCACATATGCGCATATACAGAAGCCGAACATTTTCGTATATGCACATATACAGAAGCGGTCAACCTCTATATATGCGCATATACAGAAATGGTCAACTTGTATATATGTGCATATACGAAAGTTGACCACTTCCGCATATGCGCATATACGGAAGCCGACCATTTTTGTATATGCACATATACGGAAGAAGTCAACTTCGTATATGTGCATATACAGAAATGGTTGACTTCCATATATGTGGCTTGCGTATATGCACATATATGAAATGGTCAGCTTTCATATATGCACATATACGAAAAATGGTCAACTTTCGTATATGCGCATATATGGAAGCGGTCAAATTTCATATATGTGCATATGCGGAAGTGGTCAGCTTCCGTATATAGGCATATACATAAGCCAACCATTTCCATATATGCACATATACGAAAGTCGACCATTTATGTATACAGAAGTGGTCAGATTCTGTATGTGTGCATATATAGAAGTGGTCAGATTCTGTATGTGTGCATATACAGAAGCTGACCACTTCCATATATGTGCATATACAGAAGCCAACCATTTCTATATATGCGCATATACAGAAGATGACCGCTTTCGTATATGTGCATATATGGAAGCCAACCATTTCTGTATATGTGCATATACGGAAGGGGACCACTTCCATATATGTCCATTTTCGGAAGTGGTTGTCTTCCATATATGCACATATACGGAAGTGATCCACTTCCATATATGCGCATATATGGAATTGATCAACTTCTGTATATGCGCATTTACGGAAATTGTTGACCACTTCCGTATATGCGCACATATGGAAACTGACCATTTATGTATATCATATATGAAATCCGACCATTTTCATATATGCGCATATATGAAAGTGGTTAGCTTCTGTATATGCACATATACGGAAATGGTCGGCTTCCTTATATGCACATATATGGAAGCGGTCAGTTTCTGTATATGCACATATATGGAAATGGTCGACTTCTGTATATGTGCATATATGGAAATGGTTGATTTCTGTATATGTGAATATATGAAAGCGGTCAACTTCCGTATATGTGCATATACGGAATTCGACCACTTCTGTATATGCGCATATACAGAAGTCGACTTCTTTTATATATGTGCATATATGAAAGCAGACCATTTCCGTATATGGGCATATACGGAAGTTGGTCGCTTCCGTATATGCGCATAAGCTTTCGTATATGTGCATATACGAAAGTTGTCAGCTTCCATATATGCGCATATACGGAAATGGTCGGCTTCCATATATCTGCGTATATAGAAGTGATCAATTTTCGTATATGCACATATATGGAAGCGACCAGCTTCTGTATATGCACATATATGGGAATGGTCGGCTTCCGTATATGCACATATAAAGAAATGGTCAGCTTCTATATATGCACATATACAAAATATTATCGCTTCCGTATATGCGAATATATAGAAGTCGACTTCTTTCATATATGCGCATATACGAAAGTAGACCATTTTCGTATATGCGCATATACGAAAGTAGACCATTTTCGTATATGTCCATATATGGAAGTTGGCTGCTTCCGTATATGTGAGTCAACTTCTGTATATGCGCATATACAGAGTGGTCAACTTTCATATATGTGTCGTATATATACGAAAGACGACCATTTCTGTATATGTGCATATACGGAAGCTGACCATTTCCGTATGTGCGCATATATGGAAGACTACCACTTCCGTATATGCACATATAGGGAAGCCTACCATTTCCGTATATGCACTTATACAAAAGGTGACCACTTTCGTATATGTGCATATACGAAAGTGGTCAACTTCCGTATATGCACATATATGGAAGTGGTCAACTTATGTATATGTGCATATACTAAAGTTGGCCACTTCCACATATGCGCATATGCAAAAGCCGACCATTTCCGTATATGCACATATACGAAAGCGGTCAACTTCCATATATACGCATATACAGAAATGGTCGGCTTCCATATATGCACATATATGAAATGGTTGGCTTTCGTATATGCACATATACGAAAAATGGTTGGCTTCCGTATATGCGCATATACGGAAGTGGTCAACTTTCGTATATGCGGAAGTGGTCAGCTTCCGTACATGCGCATATACATAAGCCAACCATTTCCATATATGCACATATATGAAAGTCGACCATTTACGTATACAGAGGTGGTCAGCTTCTGTATATGTGCATATAGAGAATTGGTCAACTTTCATATATGCGCATATACAGAAGCTGACCACTATCGTATATGCACATATACAAAAGTTGACCACTTCCATATATGCGCATATACGGAAGCCGACCATTTCTATATATGCGTGTATACGAAAGCTAACCTCTTTCGTATATGTGCATATATAGAAGCCGACCATTTCCATATATGCGCATCTACGGAAGGGGACCACTTCCATATATGTCCATTTACAGAAATGGTCATTTTCCGTATATGCACATATATAGAAGTGGTCCACTTCCATATATGCACCACTTCCATATATGTGCATATATGGAAGTGGTCAACTTCTGTATATGCGCATTTACGGAAATTGTTGAGCACTTCCATATATGCACATATATAGAAGATGACCATTTCTATATATCATATACGGAAGCCAACCATTTCCATATATGCACATATACTAAAGTGGTCAACTTCCGTATAAGCGCATATACGGAAATGGTCATCTTTCATATATGCGCATATACGGAAACGATCAGCTTCCGTATATGCGCATATGTGGAAATTATTAGCTTTCGTATATGCGCATATACAGAAATGGTTGGCTTCCGTATATGTGCATATATGAAAGTGGTCAACTTCCATATATGCGCATATACGGAAGCTGACCGCTTCTGTATATGCACATATACGGAAGCCGACTTCTTCTGTATATGCGCATATATGAAAGCATACCATTTTCATATATGCACATCAACTTCCATATATGTGCATATACGAAGTGGTCAACTTTCGTATATGTGTCGTATATATACGGAAGATGACCATTTTCGTATATGCACATATACGGAAGCTGACCGTTTTCGTATGTGCACATATACAGAAGACGATCGCTTCCAGATATGCACATATATGGAAGTCGACCATTTCCATATATGCACTTATACATAAAGTGACCGCTTTCGTATATGCGCATATATGGAAATGGTCGGCTTCCATATATGTTTATATACGAAAGTGGTCAACTTCCATATATGCGCATATACGGAAGTGGTCAACTTCCGTATATGTGCATATACGGAAGTGGTCAACTTATGTATATGCACATATACGGAAGTTGACCACTTCCGTATATGTGCATATACGAAAGCTGACCATTTCCGTATATGCACATATACGAAAGCAGTCAACTTCTGTATATGTGTATATACAAAAATGGTCGACTTTCATATATGCGGCTTCCGTATATGTGCATATATGGAAGCGGTCAACTTCCGTATATGCGCATATACATTCATTATACATAAAAATTGATCATCAACACATTATCTCACCGTGAATATCTCGGGCAATGATGAAGATTCGCTAGAAGGTGGAGTTATTATTTGTACAACCTTCTTTGAGGCAACATCTACTATGGAAACCTTGGTGAATGTCATAGATGGAAATGGTGGGGGGGGTGGTTGGAATATTGGTGCATCCACTGTGGGTGTATGCAATAGAAGAGGTGGTGCGGGGGGGTGGCTTGGGGGTGCAACCACTGAGGATGCATGAAATATAAAAGATGGTGGGGGTGAGCATAAATGAACCCCCACAGGTTGTACAAGTGATGGCATAACCCTTAGCCTGGAAACAAGTAACCCAAAAGTCATGGTAGTGTTCACAAGGACTAGACTAGTACTGTAACTGGAGAAAGGATTAACAACTTGCATACATATTAATAATATTGTTATTAGTACCAAATAGTAAAATTCAACAACACATATACAACAAATTTGAGATTTAAACACAATTTAACTCAATACATTCAATACATGTGAAGCAGGTGACTTATCTATCCTAGGTGGACATTGCTCGACACCGCAACCTATAAAAACAGAAGAACAATATAACTTTGAGGATGCGAGAAAATAAAAAAAATTATGATGACGAATTTATCAAATGTGACACATACATGTGTATGTGGTACACTGAATGAGCAAGTTGCCTCTACTGATGCATCATGGGTGGATACATACATTGATGCATCTTTTGACGTAGAGGGTTTGTTATAGGGGCATAGCAATTACAAAACATCATAGAATAAAATATCGAAATAAATACTTGGAATACTATATAAATATATAACGATGAAGCTCTAATGTCCACTGGCCGCCATAACCCCATGGTTAAGATATTAACCCACTCCATGAAGCTCTAATGTCCACTGGCCTCCATAACCCCATAAAAAGTATGTTGCAACTCGAGAAACCGTGACGCTCACATGAACGACTACTCTCTCAATGTTCCCTCTCCTCATTGCACTTTGTTCTAGGGGTTGAAGGTCTGACCCCTCTACCAATGTTACTAGTAGGCACCTCCTACTGAGATAGTGCAATAAAAATACCATGTTGCACTAGACTCCAAGTTAAGGATGATAAATCTACTTGTGCTTGCTACAATCCCTCTGCAATGGGAGGATGTTGGGTAGGGAGGTTAGGCCTTCGCTTAGGGGGATGATGACATAGCATGCTCTCGGTCCTGTGCAGACCCTCGACCCCCCCATGGAAATCACCAATGTCGAAGTAGTTTACATGGTGACCCAAAATAAATTATGCCCATAATTTTCTCAAGAAATACAAGGGAACCACCCTGTTATTGCAAGGAGGTTTATCAAAGACCATGGACCACCTATTCATCTAATTAGCATTAAATTGCAGGTGGATGCATCAATCCATACAAATGTTTTTCTTGTTGAAATATGGTTGTTCTCTAGTTCAAGGATCAATAAAAAGATACATCAGATCTTGTTTTGAAATATACAAGTCTCTAACTTGGTTTTTATCGAGTCTAGTCCTATAAAACTCGAACATCCTAGGCTTGTATTCAGAAATAGAAAAAGTGAGGCGTGGTTTGTTCAAATGGGCACAAATCGTGCCTACGGTCCCTTAATAAAGGGAACAACGAAAATGTGTGTGCGTTCTTGTCATCATGCTTATGTGGCACGTTGAGTGGAGGTTTGGGATTTTATGAACCTCTAACATCAGGAACACGTGTGCATTCCTGCTGACTATGTTGCCACTGTTTCGTCCACCAACTTCATGCACTCACCCACAAGTGCTAGTATAATTTAAAAATAGTCAGTTTTATCTACATGGTTGGTTTACAACATAGTTACCAACTTAACGAGAACTCTACAGAGTTCTCGTTTTCTGGGGGGTTAAGTTTCTTACCTCATTTTGAAAAATGGTGCTACCGGTAGCACCCCCCTCCATTTTTAGGTGGTTTTTTAATATTTTAAATTTTTTGATACATGAGATTTCCACTTTGTTTTTTTAAATGCTCGTTTTTCATTTATTTTCAAAATTTTCAATTTTTTTTTTCTCAACGATGTTTTTTCATCTATTTTTAAACTTTTCATTTTTATTTTTATTCAATCTTTTTTTTAATCATATTTCCATGCTTCATCCAATGTTAAAAATGTTGTACACCATTTATTTTTTTGAAATTAAGATTTTTTGTATAATTATCCATCCTTAATTAAGTTATAGTTCCATACATTTTAAATATAGTGGAAAATATCATTTTTAACACAATTTTTTTACCTTACTTCAATAAATAGAAAATAAGTGTTGTTAAATAACAATATTTTCAAATATTTAGAAAAAAAAATATGATTCTTTTTTTTTATCAATTAAAAATTAAAATAAATAAG
>ML784107.1:405381-423458 GCA_009831015.1 Picea engelmannii | reverse complement strand
TAAAAAAAAAAAAAAAAATTATAACCAAAATTTTTTAAAAAGGTGAAAAAAAACCCAAAAAACTAAAAACATATAAAAAAAACTTAAAATAAATATTTTAATACAAAATTTAAATAAAAATTAACAAAAATAAGTTGAAAAACCTTAAAACTACAATAAAAATTTAAAATTTATATCAAAAACCTTAAAAAAATAAAATTTACACAAAAAAATTCATAAATATCTAAAAAAAAACATAAACATATTTTATAATATAACATTGTTATATTATAACAATGTTATAGTATAAATGGGACTTGCGACAGACCCGTGGGGGGGCTAAGGCAAGTCCCGTGGGCATCCACAAGGCCTGGGCAAGGCTCGCGGGGGGGCTGAGGCGATCTCCGCGGGCCTGACCCATGTCCCGTGGGTGTCCACGGGACTTGGGCCAGGCCCATGGGGGGACTGAAGTGATGTCGGACATCACCTCAGCCCCCTCGCGGGCCTATCCCAAGTCTTATAGGATTTCATAGTACCTGGGCCAGGCCCGCGAGGGGGATGAGGTGATGCCCGACATCACTTCCACCCCCCCGCGGGCCTAGCCCAGGTCTCGTGGACTAGGTCTTATGGATGCCCACGGGACCTGGGCCAGGCCTGGGGAGGGGTTAACACAATTTCGATGTTGGGCATCGCCTCAACCCCCCCGTGGGTCTGGCCCAAGTCCCACTGATAGTATTATATTATAACAATGTTATATTATAACAATGTTATATTAAAACATTGTTATATTATACCAATGTTGTATTAAAACATTCTTACATTATTAACATATTATCAAAAAAAACATTTAAATAAATTTGTAGCTTAGGTAATATGCCCGACATCACTTTAGTCCTCCCACAGGCCTAGCTCAGGTCCCGTCGACTAGGTCCTATGGATGCCCACGGGACCTAGGCCAGGCCCGGGGAGGGGTTGATGCGATGTCGATGTTGGGCATCACCTCAGCCCCCTCGTGGGCCTGGCCCAGGTCCCACTGATATTATTATATTATAACAATGTTATAATATAACATTGTTATATTATAACAATGTTATATTAAAGCATTCTTACATTATTAACATATTATCAAAAAAACATTTAAATAAATTTGTAGCTTAGGTAATATTAATGTTTTTGTTAATTTGTTTTTGTTTTAGATGTATTTTTTTTTAAATATTTTATTGAATTTTGATTATTTTTCAGTTTTTTTTTCTAATTTAATTTTTCTTTTTTTAAGTTTGAAGGGATTTTGTCCTCTTCTTTTTAACAAAAAAAAACATGTTTTTGTTTTTAAAATTATTGTTTTTCGGGGAAATTTTAATTTTTTTTCATTTCTTTCTAGTTTTTCTTTGTTTTTCACAATTTTGTTAACTCATAAAATTTCTTAGCTCATATGTTTTGAATATGGTGAATATGACAATACTTTTAATAAATTTTATTTATCTTTTATTCAATGTAATTTGTATTTACTATTTTATTATTAAAAGTAAAAAGTTATTAAAAAGTGAGGTTGAATTTTTAAAGTATGTTGTGATATTTTCATAGCATTATGTATTACCTTGTGCTTTGCATGATAATAACATTTAAAAAGTAAACATTTAAGGGTTTCTTTTATAATTTTGTTTACAATAATGATGAGTTCTCTTACCACATTATAAAAATGTGTCATTTTCATACCCCAATTTTAGAATGGGTGCTACTAGTACGAGTACTTTTCAATTTGATGGTTGATTTTGAGGTTTTGGTTTTAATGGTACCAAGTGATAAAAATACAATTTAAAATGATCTCAAAATTTAACGTTTTGAAAATAAAATAAAAATTCAAAAACATCTTATTTGTTTTTAGGTGTTGATTTTAAGGTTTTTCTAAGCTACTGTCTAAGTTTTGAAGACCATGTTTGAAAAATGTTGTAATTTTGACCCCCGTTTTAAAAACTGGTGCTACTAGTAGCACCAATTTTTTATTTGAGGGTTGATTTTGATGTTTTTTATGCAAAAATATAGTTTTTTTGGATCAAAGTTCTCGTTTTGAGGTCACAGTTCTCATTAAGTTGGTAACTATGTTTCGTTCCATCGCTTGATCTTGTAGCAAGAGGGTGCACCATAGAATATCATTCTCCTTCATTTTTCATATAAATTTTCTAGAAGGAAAGGTGGCCATTAATAACAATAATGTAGTCCAAATAGTTACACCAAAGGAAAAAGCTAAATGGTAGGATGGAAAAAAAATGTTAAGGAAGCCTTATATGGAAACCACGTACCATAATCATCGGTGATAAAATATGTATGTACACCATGGAAGCTCGAAAAGGGCCTTGCGGCGAAGTGTATTATGGCCAATCTATGCAGTCAATTTCACTTCAAATTATCATTTAAGATTCATGCATCATGAGGTAAAGTGTGAAGAATGTGGCCACGTCCGGAACCATGTGCTACATCTTTTCGATATCCCTCCATAACATTGCAATAATGGTTAATTAGATAGCTTCAGAACTGGTGTGTCATCCTAAATAGGATGATATATATATATGTATGTGCATGTGTGTGCAATAATGGAGAAGGAAACACTTTTTTTTAAGGATGGTGGACAAATGTCTCCCCACTTTTTTCGGATGGTGGCTTCTTCATTGACAAATGTCCCCCCTATTGGATGCTTTAATCGTTTTGTCTTTTGACATCCTCCAAATTTATGTTATGAAAGTATTGTAATAATAATTTTTTTTAGCTATGATAATTATGTCAACCATTTCAGTGCAAATGTAGGGGAATATCGTAATAATAATACTTTGTTTTCTATATAATAATTATGTCAACCATTTCAATGCAAACCTAGGGGATGAACAAAATGGGGTCATTCTTAGGGTGACATAATTTTTAATTCACCAAATAAGTTTGTATCAGAACTTAGTTCTAATCAGATTTCCCCAAATATGGTAGATATGGTATCCATGGAAAATCAATATGGTATTCGGGGAAATTGAAAAAATGTTAAGGGAGATACATTCTCATCCATTCAAATTAGAAAATGAAGAAGATATTCAAGTCATAAACCAACCCTTCTCCTATTATATATTAATTATTTAATTTATTATATATTAATTATTTAATTTAATTTATTATATATTAATTATTTAACTTAATTTAATTAATTAATACAGAGGAAGGTACCACTGAGTGGCTTATCTCACTTTTTTATCTTTTACAATTGGCAACTAACTCGAGGAAATTCTTCCCAATGCGATCGGGTAATAATTTTGGCAAGCTAAAATTGATTTAGTAATCGAAAATTATCAACACAAAAATTTGTTTTTTAATTAAGCTCATAGACATATACGTATTGAAAATGTCAAGTTTAATAATATTTTAATCACAAAGATGGTTTTTAGAAATTTTCATGTACTACGAAAATTTACATTCTGAAAAATGCACATACGGACATGCATTTAATCTATCATACCTCCCCTACCCAGGAGGGACCGAGAAAAAGAGATATATCAAAATACCCTATCAAGAAGTATATATATCAAGAAGTGTTATTTCTTTATACATTCACAACAATGACTAATGGCCTTTGTTTAAAAAATATGGACAACAATGACCAAAGAGTAGCTCTGCTAAAAGACTCTGATATTGTCCAAAAACCAAAAGGATTGTCTGCCATGGAAACACTACACTCTTTATATACCAAATGATATAAACCCATATATCAACAACCCAAAATATGTCAAACATTCCAAGTTGTGTCCAGGAGCCAATAGCGTGAAACCTGTAAAATATGGCAAACATTACAAGTTGTGTCCAGGAGCCAATAGCGTGAGACCTGTATTATATAGAATGTATGCATGGTTCAAGAGAAAAATATCACTGTCAAAAAATGCCATGAAACATAACTAAAAGGAATCATGTATTCTAATCTAGTCCTCCATGGCCTCCTACTTCTATAAATAGCTGATAATAATATTCAAAATTTGATCCTTCTTTGAATTCAATTATATTCCACTTCCCATGAGCCAATAGATTATCCTCCTTAGAGAGTTTGTCAACCTCCATTTTTCTTTCCCTGTAGACATGAAGAATAGATTAATTTGTATAAGAGTCCAAAATAATAAAAACTTCTTTAAGGAGAGGCAAGATTATGATGTTGAGACACTTTTGTGATTTCCATCTAGTTTATGATCACCATTGAGTCACCAAATATTTGAATATTTGATATCCCTTTTTCCCCAACAAAAGTTAATAGGAATTTTAGGGCCAATAGATAAGCATAATTATTTGTTCCGAGACCCAATCCCATTTTCACTTTAAAGAAGTGTGAATTTGAAAGGTGTAGTATAGCTCCTCCACCATACAGTTGTACCTCATTTTTTATGCCTCGTCAAAATAGTCCCACATCCTCGCACGATACACTATTTCCTACGATACCTACATTACACGAGAAACATATTTCCCTTGTGTAAAGTGGGATAGGATGCTAAGGCTTTGTGCAAATATATATTTTGGAATGGAAGGTTTCTCGTTGAAAATGATAGAGTTATGATCCAACCATACACCCCATTTTATAAGCAGAGGAATATCTTTTATATTGAGGTTTTTCGGATCTTCCATCCACTTCTTGCAATACTTTGCAATGGTTTGTCCTTGACAATTATAGTCTCGTCGAAGATTTATTGCACATTCAGTCCATGTGTGATGGATAAAGGGGAAGACTAGAAAGAGATGAATTTTAGTTTTCTCAGTGCCCTTGCAAATTGGACACCAACCTGGGCCTTCCAGAGTCCAGACCTATATGATTCATTATGTCCCAATTTGGGACCTTATTTTTTATCAGACACCACAGTAAGAGATGGGATTTTAAAGGACACTTTATTTTTTAGATCCATTTCCACCACCAAGAAGGTTCTTGTTGCAGGATATCAATGTTTATTTGTATGTAGACTTCTTTTGGCATATAAATCCCATGGGGATTGTGTTTTCATACTAGTTTGTCCTCCTTGTCTGTTATCTGGATGTGCCCTATTTTGAGAGCTCTGATATATTCATTCCTTTCCACTATAAATACTCCACTCAGACCCAACTATAAATCCCATTTCCATTCTTGTCCCAACATCGTGGTTCTAATTTTGTTTCCGATCAGGGCCAGGTGAAAGAGACCATGTTCGTGGAGGATATCAATTAGTGGTTAGGGGAGTAGGTGTTCCCTGTCAATTCCCATCCAATGATCCTTTCCAATTCTAACTTATGTACCTCTTCGCACCGTCCAAGCCAGTCCTTTCCCGGCCACTGAGAAATACTTTAAGATGGATTTCCAAATAATCGTGAAATTTTGCACTTCCTTTATGGGCCTTCTGATCCACTCCTCCACTGAATCTGATAAAATATATTTTTGGGTGACCACCCTAGTCCAGAGAAGTTTTGTGGTAATCAATATCCATCCTACTTTGGCTACTAGGGATTTGGAGAATTGGTGAATATTTTTCATCCCTCACCCCCAAGTAGCTTTGGGACTGCCAATGTTTCCCATTTGAACCAAGGCATAACAAAATGTTCCTTTTGACCCACCCATAAGAATCCGAAGCAGATTCTCATTATTCTCTCCAACATTCCTTTTGGGACCTATGCCAGATAGATCCAATATACCAAGTTAACTTCCAACACTAACTTCACTAAGACCAATCTCCTCGCTCTGGATAACCAGTGGAATCTCCATGACTTTAGTCTCCATTCTAGCTTGGCTACAAGCTAGTCCTAATCCTTATTTTCGTATCTATTGGGTTTTCGATGAAATCCAAGATACTTCAAACCTTCATCAAAAGGATTTGACTCAAAAGGTAAATATTCCTTGTAAGATCCTACCTCCTCTTCCTCTATGAGGTGTGTAGACAAACTGGATTTTTTTCCATTTATATGCATACGTGTAGCACAACAAAAAATTTCCAAGATATATCTTAACTTCTTCACATCACGTCATAGGCAGTTGTAAAATACCAGGACATCATCCACAAAGAGAAGATGTGAAATCCTTAGGGTTGTAGATAAGGAGACACCAAAAAACTCCCCTCTAATTTTGGCCTCATTAATGGCCCAATTGAGCCCTTCCTCCACTAGAAAAAAAGAAGAGGTGACAAGGGACAACCTTGCCTTAGTCCTCTTTTAGCTGAGAAGAAGGATGACGCATAACCATTTATTAGGGAAAAAAATGCTACTATCGAAATGAAACTCATGATCCAATTTATAAAGGGGAGTTCAAGACCGAAATGGGTTAGTATCATCCTCAAATAAACCTAACTAACTCTGTCATATCCTTTTGAGAGTTTTATCTTGAGTACTTCCCCTTTTATCTTTTGGGTTTTTATACTATGTAAGGCCTCTTGTGCTACTCCAATAGCTTCATGGATCTATCTACCTTCCAAAAAAACAAATTTCTCCCATGAAATGGATTTTAAAAGAAAACGTTTTAGCCTTCTATTCATGATTTTAGATATCACCTTAAAAATACAGTTACATAGAGAGATAGGTATGAATTCTTCCAGGGTCTGTGGACCATCCTTTTTGGGAATAAGATCAATTAAGGTTTCATTTAGTGGAGGATGACTATAATTATTTCTTCGAAATTCTTCGACAAATTTATAATATCATTCTCAGTGAGGTCATAAAGACCCACAAATAATTCCATTGTCCACTTGTCCAGGCCTGGACTCTTTTCCTTTTGAAAACTATGAAGTACCTCTTTAAGTTCTTCTTCAGAGACTTCTTCCATAAGATTCATATTATCTTCCTCTTCTAAAAACCTTGGGAATAATAATGCCATCTGTACAATAACATCAATTGTGACTCTTCCTTTAGCTATAAATAATTTTTTTAAATGTTGAGAGCCCAGTCGTGCCAGATCCTCGAAATATGTAAAATTTTTACCAAAGGAATCCTTAAGGATCCAAATAGTATTTTCCATCTTCCTCCCCTTTGCATAAGCCTAGAATAATTTAGTGTTCTCATCCCAATTTCGTAACCAAAGTGCTCTACTCTTTAACCTCCACTCTTCTTCTCTTGCTTCCAGAAGTTGCCTTCTTTTCTTTTCTAAATTTAATAAGGCCTCTTTGGTTTCAGGAGATGAGAAACCTCCACCCTATGTGTAGTATATTGATTGTAATTCTTATTTTTGTTAATAATATCCTACTCATTCATCTTCTTCTTCTTTCTAACCCATTCAATCGTGGCCTTTTTTATTTTTATTTTAATTTTGAGCAAACTAAACCACTGCCCAATGTTCCTGATTGATGGAATTTTGTAGCTCCTTTACGAGGTTTATGAATTCCTCCTCCTTTAACCAAGATAAATAGAATTTGAAAGGGCCCATTGGTTTCCTGCAACTTCTAGAAAGTTTGGGTGGTGATCAGATTCACCTCCTGATCCCACCCATTGTCTAAAGAAAAGAGGGGAATCTGCCAGATTTGCAGAAATGAGGAATCGATCTAACATTTTTGTAAAGTATTCTTCCCCCATCCTCATATTTCTTCAAGTTGGGAAAATATTTGTGGGATAAATGTCTAATAAACATGAATCTCCCAGTTTGTGGTCGAAATAGTCCGACTGTGCATCAACATGGGCCCTTTGACCCCATGAATCTACAACTCCCAGGGATAAATTTAGATCTCCCCCAAGGATGAGGTTCATTTCCTTTGTAAAAAACTTGACTAAAAGGTTGTCCCAGTACTATATGAAATCTTGGGAGTGGCCATAAAAATTTAAGATCATGAAACTACTTCCAATTTTCTCCACACTAACAGTCATTCCCATCCCTAAAAAAAAAACCAAGAGTTTGCGAGCTTGATAGATATTGGATGCCATCCCATGGATAATCCCTATGATCATCCTTTTGCATCCAAACCAATGAAATTCCATCCTTTAAAAGGTTTCTCTAGGAGAGGGAAAACCAATATTGCATCACCTAGGATCTCCTGAAGCATCAAAATATTCGAATGAATAGAGTCCAACAACCTATGGAGGGAAATTTTATTCAATGGGATCTCCACACCCCTATAGTTGAACAAGAGTACTTTCATTTTGCACCCCCCTCCGAGGTTTTCACTGCTCTAAGGGACCCAGTGATGGATAATTGGTGTGCGACTACCATTTCCATGGAAGCCCTAGACTGATATTTTGAAATGTATCATTTTCTCCCCCTCCCCTTGTTACTAGAAGAAGGTAGAGGATTTAAACCCAACCCCTCCATCTTGAGATTTGACTCCCTCAAAGCCTGAATGAGTCGATTTCTCAATTAGTAGAGCACCATGTCTTCCTATGATAATTTTGAGGAGTCTTGGATTAGGGTAGAAGGGCAGGAAGGGGTAGGGACAGAGGCATGGACTAAGGAAATGTGTGCGAGAGGCAGCTCTGAAGGAGAGGAGTAGTAGAAAGTGAATGAATTCGGGGAAAAAGGAATATTCTTCAGAGTTCCTACCAAGTTTTTTTCGGATAAGAGATAAAGATTGAAAGACAAAAATTAAAGGAGGGGACATTGGGGTCATACCGATATGTGTTGTGATTCCCTTTTGAATCATTCTCATGGTGGCTTCAAATGACATTGGAGATCCTCTATTTGAGCTCGAACCTAAGCCCAAACAGGTGGAGATGGTCGTGGCTTGGCACTCTGAATCCTACTTATTTCTTTGTGCCATAGCACCATGGTTTTCAAACTATGTGTTATCTTTCTTTGAAGAATGATTGGATGAAGCGTCCCCAATCAAAAAGGTTTCTCTATTCTTGTTCCTCTCCCCTATAATTTATTTCCTCTTCTAATTCATGGGTAGGGTGCACTAGGTGGCCCTGTGACCATGCTTATGGAAACTGTGGCATTTTAACAAGATGCCCTCATTATCCAGATCTTCCATAAAGAATCTATTCCCCCAGATCAATTCAATATCCCCTGAGAGCCCTTTTTTGAAATTTAGAGAGACAAGGATACAAGCATTGACATCCTTCCAGTGGATATGAAGGACAATTCCACATCCATATAGGTTCCAAGTGCATTCCCTATACTTTAAAAACCCTTCACCTTCCATACTTCGGGTGGAAGACCCGAAAATTGGACACAAATCAAGAGTTCTCTTATTCTTTCATGAATGGCATCGACAAACGATGCCCATCTCCTGAGAAGCAGCAATGTCGAGTCTATGTACCATGGATATTTCAGAACCATGGATACAAATTCTACAACACTCTGAAATTTTAACATGAACTAGCCTTTGGATAATAAGTGGATCAAGGGAAAATAAATCAGCAAGCCTATCCAAGATGGCGACCATTTTCTCAACCCACCATCACCCTTTCCACCATTTTCTGAACCTCAAGAAGCATAATTTCATCCTCTAGGGCCAACTTTTGAGGCCGAGCAACAATTTTTATTCCAACCTATGTTTTTTGTTTTTTGACCACTACCTTATCCCCTAGACCACCGCGAAGTTGCTTTATCCTACTACCGTCCCAAGGCCCAATGGGAAAATTAGACTCATGATTTGAATCCTCCTCACCAAGAGCCTGAGTTGTCGAAAAGGGAAGTGAAGCAATGAAATTTTTTGGATCAAAAGAAAAATACTTACCCAACTCTAACTTTGTTGGGATTCTCTCCTAGAAGTAATTACAAGTCGTTGAAGTTGAATACCATTCTAGAGGAGGGAAGTCTGGTCCAAAACTGTTTGGAATTAAAATGAGGGTTGTTTGGAACGAGTCCCTTGAATGGTTCTTCTGGAAGAATGTCCACATCCAACCTCTACACCTCTGAATGGAACAGATTTGAGAGATTCCTAGAACAGGAAGGAAAAAAAATTCCCTAGGGAGCTTCCTCGGTCCCAAGGCTAGGGCCGACCCACAAGACAGATGGTTTTGCGAAAGAAGAAAGGCCCCACTGGAAAATCACATACCTGAGAGATAAGCTTGGAAGTTGTAACTTGTCCCTAGGCCTCCTCATCCAGAGAAGAATAGGCAAAGGACCTGAGTCAAGCACAGAGTATTTTCCACCTGGCACACACCAAATTGACTTCATGTCCGAGAGATCTCAGTCATAGTCCTATATCACTAAAAATTTCTACGTTTTACCCTTCCCTTTCCATCACACTGGAGGAAAAAGACAACTTCCCACTTGTCACTTGACAAAGAAAAATGATGACAGCCTAGCTATAGTGCAGCGGGCAGGTGGAGCTACAAGGCGTATGAGTGGGAGCCTCATGGCATCCTATAGATAGGGTTTTTGAAGAGAGAAGAACCAAAGGAAGACATAAAACAACACACATAAACTAATTTTTATTGCTTGATGATGGAAATGGTTACAACTGCCTCGTTTTTATAGAGGTCATGGAAGGATCCCAAAGATCCAGAGATTTCCTGAACGGCTGGAGTGTCGGTGATTAAGTTGGTGGAGGAAGAGTCTTGAATTCTGGTGGTTGTTGGTATAAATTAATTCTTCCAACACTCCCCCCTAATTTCTACTAGTAATTACATCAATATTTACAATGCCCAATTCTTCTCTCAAATATTCAAATTGTTCTTGTGCTAAAGCCTTTGTAAGTATGTCTGCAAGTTTCTCCTTTGATCTGCAATGTCTCCTCCTTAATGAATACATGTATTGCTTAGGTATTTATCTAAGTCATGTCATCATCTTCAGCTTCTATCTTCATATGGTTGGGCTTCCTTCAATGTGCTACTTTATTTTGTTGGCTTCCCCTAATCATAAATCACCTTGGGATTTTACGACTTATCCCTAACAATTACAATTCTCATGAACCATCACACCAAGTGGTTTCTAGTTGACCACAAACTTTGCTTACTGTTGCATGATGGGAAAATTGATTTACACCGCACACACTCACTTGGGATTTCTTCACTATGAGTTTCATCCTCAAACATTTTTTTTTCTTCTTCCTTTGTACCTACGTAACATTGATTAATGCTTGAACTTTTTCATCTTCCTTTTGCACCTGCAAACAATTGATCATTGATGTCCATATAAAAAGAAATCCATCTACTAAGATACATGGGTACAATCCACTACTGTAATGTTCCTGACTTGGCTAGTCTAGGAAACACTACTAATGTGTGTGTAGGATCAAAGGTTTATAGCATATAAATGATCATACAAATAATAAATGCGACAAAGGACTGTAAAGTTTGTATTATGATATCTCTGTGGATTACAAAATGGCCAAATGTGGCTGAATAACTGACAATACTCGACTAGATCAACATACAAAGGATCTTATCCAGAATATAAATAAGCAACTGTAGCTGAATAAAATATCAACACTCGTCTAGATCAAAAGACAAAAGGATCTTAGTCGTAATACAAATAAGAAACTAAAAGATAATACCCAGAATATGGGAGCACTGCAGAATCAATGAAGAATGATGGAAGACTTGGATGATCTTCTCGGTGACTAGGGTGTGTCTTTCAACACCAAAATCAACCAACTTGTGTCTTCCTCCTGGAATACACTGAACTATCTCTCCTGAGATGGGCCTCTTCTCCTCAATGACAAGTCATAATCTACATAATGATGAATTAGGTTGTTGACCCTTCCTTTATATCTTTCCAAAACCCTAAATCATGTTGAAACCCTAAATCATTGCTGAAACCCTAATTCACTGTTGACTTCTATTTTTAGCTCATAATGAATTAAAAGCATTGTTAACTCTTGTTAGCTCAATGCCACTTTCCGAATATAACACCTGTAACTGGAGTGACCTTTAGTAACCCTGTTTACCCCTCTTTGGCCCTGGCTATAGTGTAACAGGGTGGTTTAGACCATTAAGCCTTCTCTTTTGGAGATCCTATTTGGAAAGGGACATTATAGTCCTCCCTTCCCGAAATTGCTTGTCCTCAAGCAATACCAGTCCAGGGTGTTGCAACACCTGCTCACTCTCCCAAGTAGCGTCCTCTACTGGAAGCCCTCTCCATCTGATCAAACACTCTCTGATGACCCTGCTCCTTATTTTCCACTCCCGGAACTCCAAAACCTCCTCTAGAACTAACTCCAACTATCCCTCCTCATCCAACAGGGGAAGCTCCTCTGATGTGTTAATGAATTGTCCCACTGCCTTTCTAAGGCAAGACATGTGGAACACGTTATGGATATTGCTCCCCTCTAGAAGCTCTATCTCATAAGCAACCTCGCCTACTCGATGCATGATCTTGTAAGGACCATAAAATCTGGGCTTGAGATTTTTTGCTCCACTCTTCTTCAAATATGACTGTCTGTAGGGTTGGAGTCTCAAGAAAACCAAATATCCAACCTCAAAGCTATGCTCTATCCTGTGCTTGTCCGCGCTTATCTTTTGTTGGTTTTGTGCCGTATGCAGGTTCTCTTTCAACAATTTGAGAATATCCTAACTCTCTATGATCCAATCCTTGGCCTTGGGATCTCTGATCTCCCTGAAGACCAAGTCTACCAAAGTGGGAGCATAATATCTGTACAATGCTCAGAAGGGTGTCATACCAATGGACATGTGTAAGGTGGTGTTGTAGCAATGTTCCCCTAAATGTAACCACTTTACCCCTGAATAATCCCTCTGATATGGAGGGTATCATACCTGGGAACACCGGAAAGGGTCTCTATGACTCCTCCCTTTGCTAGTTTCCTCCTATTAGCCTGCTTTGGTGGTTGTGGGACTACTGGAGGATGGGCTCCTACTGGTGTCGATGGTCTACGAGGAAGTTACTCCTCTGCTGACGCTGACTCCTCCTCTGAACTAGTGGATCCATTGTCCTGCTCCTCCTCCTCACTGTCCACGCTGTCTGTTGCTACCTCAATATAATGAATCTCTCCCTTGCCCATGCACCTGTAGCCTGGGACCCAAGGATCTCTGCAGATGAAGCAAATCTTCTTCCTCATAATCTCTCGCCTAGTCTCACCATCCAACTTCTCCTTGCCCTTCCATTCTCTCTGGAATGGCTTCCTGTCTTGATCCCTCTGGAGCACAAATGGTTTGGAGAAAGTTTTAGTCTTTGGCACTGAGTCTGCCAAATCTCGAGTGTGAAGGATGGCATCCTGCAAAGTGGGAGGCTTGTATGCCTTCACCCATCCTTTCAAAGGCTTTGTGAGTCCTTCTATGAATAGAATGATCAAGCTGGGTTCTGATATATCTGTCACTGCCACGGCTACCCACTGAAGCTCTATGATGAACGCCTTTGTTGTGCCAGTTTGTCTCAACTGGGCTATATCCCTGAAGTGTATCTCGGGATCCTTCCTATCAAACCTATCCATGATCCTATCTGTAAACTTCCTATAGGAAGTGATGCGACTATGACCCAATGTCACTAGTCCATGATACCACCACTCGTGTGCCTCACCCTCCAAGTGTAAGTTCGCGAAATTGATGGCCTTTGTCTCGGTCATCTGGTTGAGCTTGTAATACATGTCTAGCTTCTGTACCCAAGATCTGGCAGTGTATTTGGATGATCTCTTGAAAGAAGGGATGGTGAGTTTCCCAACGTTTCGGATGAAATTGAGCTTATTCCCCTGTTGTTATTGTGGTCCTCCCCTCTGTGGCTCTCTGGGGTGGTTCCTGAGTCTCAGTCCACAGTACTCGACTAAGGTCATGTCTTGATGGAATTCATGACCCAATGCTCTGTACTCCCTCCTATAATCTGAAACGTCTTCGACATGAGTGGGTGGCCTCTGTTCTATTGGTGGCAGTGTTGCTACTGGGGGTGCCCTTTGGAAACTGGGAAACAAGGGTCTGGGAATCCTACTTGCAGATGTGTATGTGCGAGAGGGTGACTGGAGTCTATTACCTTCTCCTGAGTTCACCTGTGCTGCATGCGGGACTTGTGTATCTAGGGTGCCCACTCTAGCCAATCTATCAACCACCTGTGCCAAGGAATGAGACATGGTCCATTGACTAGCTAACATATAGTTGATAACCTGAATCAAAGTTGTCTTTGGATCTATGGGGGCCTTGCCACTACCCTCCGGTCCCTCATATCCGTCTCCTAGCATCCTCTCTGCCTCGCGCTCAGCCTCATGCTCTTCCCTTCTCTCTGCTTCTCTATGTGCCTCTTTCTCTTCCTCTAAGCTAAGAGGAAAAGGGGGAAAATCATGCATATGCCTTCTTTCATGATGGTTGTTGTAATTGATATATTCGTCACCTATGTGTTCATGACCCTCTAGCTCTTCTGCTGCACTCATTATATTTAGTCACAAGCTAGCAGGACTAAAGCTCTGATACCACTGTAATGTTCCTGACTTGGCTAGTCTAGGAAATGCTGCTAATTTGTGTAGGATCAAAGGTTTACAATGTATAAATGATCATACAAATAATAAACACGAGAAAGGACTGCAAAGTTTTTATTATGATATCTCCGTGGATTACAAAATGGCCGAATGCGGCTGAATAAATGACAATACTCAATTAGATCAACATACAAAGGATCTTATCCAAAATATAAATAAGAAACTGTGGTTGAATAAAATAACAACACTCGGCTAGATCAAAAGACAAAAGGATCTTATCCTGAATACAAATAAGAAACTAAAAGATAATACCCAGAATATGGGAGCACTGCAGAATCAATGAAGAATGATGGAAGACCTGGATGATCTTCCTGGTGACTAGGGTGTGTCTTTCAACACCGAAATCATCCAACTGGTGTCTTCCTCGTGGAATACACTGAACTATCTCTCTTGAGATGCGCCTCTTGATGTAGGAGCATCTCTCCATGTAGCAAGCCATCCAGCCAGCCACGTCAGCGCGCATGCATTCGACGCTAAAGGGAGGCGCAACCTCATTCAAAATTTGAATTGAATGTAATTTATTATCTTAGGCTGGTGAGCCATGAAAGTCGTGCCTTTGCGCATGCATTAGATAGGATCAACTTTAATGCAAATCGGCTGAGATCTAGATCCAGGCGCTGGACTAGACAACCATTGATTGTAATTTAATTAGAGTAGGTGAACCTAGAGGAATGAGCCCTCAGGTAAAAGAGATTTTCATATCTCATTTTGAGTAAGGGATGGTAGTGTAGAGAAGATCCAGAGAGAGCTTGAGAACACTCTTGTAAAATACAGGCATTTGCCATTTTTAATATATACAGAAGCATTTTTCACTGCATGTGTTCTGTCTTATATGCATGGTTGTGAGTGTTCATTATATGTTGTGAATGTATGTGTTATGTGGATGCATTCTGCAGGAGTTCGCTTGATTTCAGGTTGAAGGTCTTTGAGGCTTCATACCAGGGGGGTGTGACAGAATGTTGAGGTTCGGATAGCCGTGCACAGAGGATGCACTTATCAACTCTGAGGAGTCAGACAAAGATGTGTTGAGGCACATGAATGGAATCAACAACTCAGGGAAAGACCTTTGAGGTTGTTGAACACCTCAGGAGGCAAGGCTATGTAGCTGAGACACAGTTGCAGACAAAATCTCTTAGGAGTTTTGTAAAGGCTCTGCCAAGTGGGCATTGAGCAGGTGCAAGGAGTGCACAGGGGACGAACTCTGCTAAGAGTTAGGAAAGGGAAGCAGAATCATTGAGGATTCTAGGATCATTTTCCAAGTGGGCACTGAGCAAGTGCATAGGTGCACAAAGGAAGAACTCTGTCGTGAGTTCAGAAGACAGAATCACTAAGGATTCTGGGAGCTCTGCCAGGAGGGAATTGAGTAGGTGCAAAGGGTGCACGGGAAGACAGAACTGTTGAGAGTTCTGTGAAGTGGAGAAGAGTCTCCGCCGGGAGGGAATTGAGAAAGTGTGTAAGCAGGCACAACAGAGGAAAGAACTCTTTGAGATTTGAAATTCAGAGGAAGAATCCATTGAGGGATTCTCACAGGGTTATTGAATACCCAGAAGCCCTCAAGAATAGGCTTGAGAAAAAGGATAGACAGGAGGGCATCCATTTCATTCTTCGTCTGAGGGAGAAGAAGGATAGAAACCCCTTAGGGGCCTGAGGGATTATATAAGCTCAGGAGGGACAACACCGTGGGTGCACAAAGGTTTTGCAAGGAGTGCAGACGCCAGAACCCTTTAAGGATTCGGAAAGAGAAAGAATCGCAGGAAGGACAGAGTTCTCGTATGCGCAGCGAGACTCCAAGTCGAGGAGTCGCAGGCAGAAAGGAACAACAAAGGTTGGAGCCTTTGAAGGATTGGAATTCTTCCAAGTCTAGGAAGAAAGCACAACAGCTCAGGAGAGAGCAGCGTGAGACATCAGATCGGCAGGAGAGAACAGATCTGGACCATCGAGGGAATTTACGTCCAGGAGGAGCCATAGCAGGAGGAGACCGACAACCGTCTGATCTCACCTAGAAATCCTGAAAGTCGTTAGATCGGGAGGATTTGTGTGGACGTTAGCCTCAAGAGGAGCGCACGAGGAGAATGGGTCTGAGTCGTCAGATCTGAGATAGAAATCCCAACAGCCATTGGATCGGGAGAAGATGTGCAGAGGTTAAGCGCAGGAGAAAGCGTGCAGAAGAAGAAGTGATCTGAGCCATTAGATATGGTGCAAGATCACCGACAGTCATCAGATCTGCAGAAGCTGCGAGGGAGTTACGAGCCATCGATAAATCGGAGTTCCTGAGGACAAGAGAACTGGGACACTAGAAGTCTCGAAATCTCGACATAATTGTGGTCGTCCATCTAAGAGGATGCGTGGCAACCATCAGCGTACCGGAGACAAGCCATGACGGGAGTCGGCGTGGAGGACAGGTGTCAGACACCTGGGAGGAGTCGGGAATCGGGAAATCGGATATCCCAGGAACATAGGTTTTGTGCATAGCAGAATCACGAAACGCAACTTCCTGATCGGATCAGAACCGTCCATCGGCGAGGACGCGTGGCAGGAGATCCTGACAAGTCGGCGTTTGGAGCATCGGAGTTTCCAGAGGCATAGAACTCTCGTGTGGAGGAATCATGATACGCGATTTCCTGATAGGATCAAAGTCGTTGATCTCAGTAGGGAAACATGGCGAGAGATCCCGAAGAGTCGGAGTTCAGGATATCGGGGTTTCCAGAGTCGTGAAACTCTTTCTCTATGAAATCACGATCCGCAATTTCCCGATACAGTCAGATTCGTTTGGTGTAAGGGACGCGTGTCAGAGGATCCCGAGGAGTCGGGAATCGGCAAATCGGAGTTCTCGAGGGAAAAAGAACCGAGACATCGAAAGTCTCGAAAGCGTGAGGAGAAATTGGGACCGTCCATCTGCAAGGACAGGTGGCAAAGGATCGGGCGCCATCGACACTTTGTTCATTGGGATATTGAAGTTTCCGGTGACAAGTTGTTCATGCACTTTGGAATCGCGATGCGTGAAACCCCGATGAGTGGGGGGCCAGCTGTCAACGATCCAAAGGATATCGCAAATCGAGAAATCGGGGATCCCGGGGACAAGGAGTCCATACCCTTCGATATCGCAATAGGGAAAACCCCGATAAGAGTTTGACTGCGGACACGGAGTGGTGGTCATATGGACCAGGAACACTGCCAGCAGGGCTAGTGCCTAAGGTGCATCAGGGAATCAGAGATCGGGAGTTGGAGAGTGTTGTGATTCTCGGCAGCGGGAAACGCGAAACCCCGAACCCCGATAGTGAGTCGGGGATACCCATGGTCACGTGCCAAAGGCCGTGGAGGGAAAAGAAGGACCTGTGGATTGGGTTAGGAATTTCACACAGTGATTCCCGAGAGGATCAAAGAGATGCTTCGACTCAAAAGAAGGAGAAATTGAATGATCCTGTGAGCAGGAGGGCGTGACTGGTGTGGTCACGTACTCTTTGCATCAAGTGGTATCAGAGCTTGAATTCTTGCTTGTATATTTTAGGCAAGAGGAGTGAAGAAGAGAAAGAGCACTCTGATACACACATCAGGTGGTATCAGAGCGGGCATTCATCTATATATTGCAGGTGGAGGAAGACAGAGTTGTTGAGGACTCTGTAAGACGATTTCTCGCAGGTAGGCAACAATCCAAAGACAGACATTGGGACTGTAAGATGATGAAGTTGGACACACTCAAGATGCGGAGTGACAGCAGCAGGTCTGTCAGGGAAACAGACAGAAACAACAAGATGGCTACTGAAGGCCATAAACATG
>ML784107.1:342442-369894 GCA_009831015.1 Picea engelmannii | reverse complement strand
CTCTATGGTTATAAATTGTAGGCAAGCTAAACAACAATTTGTGTATACTAGTAATAGTAATTGTAGATTACCGAAATGGAATTAGTCTTCCAAAATTATTTCCGTTTAACTGATTGAACATACTTATGTCCAGTACCTTTGGGTTTCTATTTAAATAATATATATACCACGACAAAGGATTTTATTAATTAAAATTTGGGATTTTATTAAAAAAATATTTTTATAATAATAATATTTTTTTTATTGATGTAACCATGTTTTTAACACATTGATATGAGCAATGTATTGATAATGTAGTACCTTTAAAACCACAAACAATTTTTTTTGAGGCGAAAAAAAACAGTTTCACTGTTATTCTATTCAAAATCAAATGAAACTTTCAAAATACATATGATGTTTACATTGTACATATGGATCCATATATGTCTTGAAATATTGATAAACAAATTTGCTTCAATATACAAAATGTAAAAGTTCATATCATCACTAGTTAACAACTAGTTCTATAAGACCAACGTGTCAATATGTCAATTGAAGAAAAAGTATCTATCGGGGTGAATGACTTTTCCTTGAAAATGTTCCTCAAAATACAACCATCAAATAGTACAATTCAGGGTCTTTTTGGACTGTTGATCAACAACAGAGTTAAAGATTCTATGAACCTGCATAAATTTGAGCCCTTCAAAACCGTCTTTTAACCTCCATATTTTATCTTTCCATAGGTTGAGATAAAGTAGATTCAGGTTTGTCTTCCCTTTTATCCAATCTATCACCACCTTCAAATCTTCAGCGACCATCATTTTGTTTATAGGTAGGCTAGATGCAAAGTGTAAAAGGCCCCATAGACACAATATTTCTTCTTTCATATTGCTTCATTCGCCACCAACAAAGTGAGCTTTGTAGAAATGATCATTGCTAAGTTTAAGAAATAAACCAATACCACAGATACCTCGATCAACAACACCATCAAATAACCCAATAGGAGAATCATCAAAATAGACTAGACTGAGTATGAATCTTAGCTTATCCATTTCACAGTCTCCCTGGAATTATTGAATTGAAAGTAGGACTGGTGTGGAAATTTTTGAATCGTGTCTATTCCAATTCTCAAATAAAATTTTATTCCTATATTTCCAAAATTCCCATATCACTAGAAAGGGAATATGTCTCAACACAGGATATTTAATGAACCAATCTAAAAGATTTTCTTTTAAAACATGATCTCCCCAAGCATCTGGAATCTTCAGGAACAACATCATATCTTTCCAAATAGATTTTGAAACAACACAATGCACAAATAGATGAGAGGTAGTCTCTTTAGCATTGAGGCATAGACTGTATGTTGAAGGTCTGATCCCTCCCCTTCTTCTATAGTTAGCACCTGTAAGAATATAGTCCATCAAACATAGCCAAATGAAACAAGTAATTTTTCTTGGGACATTAAATTTCCAAATATCCTTATGCCACCATCTATTATCCTACAAAATATTAGAAAAACTTATGGAATGATAAGCTAATTTAGCAATGCCAGAGCCCTTCACCCTATTCCAAGACCAAACAAGTTTATCACTGGAATTATTCAAAGAGATACCACTGCTCCACAGCAAAGTAAGAAAATTATCCCATTCTGTAGCCATCTCACTCGATAGCCTAAGTCGATTGGAATCAATCCAGCAAGGATTATTTCATGATGCAAAAGGATAATCCACCTCTGCTAAAGTGAAAATATGCATATTGTTAAGATGTTTGATTAACGAGCCAGATAGAGTACACAATGCATTACCTCCAATGAAAGAATCCAGACCAAGAATGACCTGCTTACCACTACCTATAGACCAGGCCATCCATTTTTTAATAAGAGGCAGAGAATTCATGAAATTCTTCCAAATGATAGAGGGAACCGGTAATTTACTTTCATTTTTCCAGATCCATGAAGTCAAGTCGATTTCTTTGAGGTATTTCTTTTCTAACACCGAAGTCCACAGTCCTTCTCTGAAAAGACCCCTCCAACAAGACTTGGCAGCTAAAGAGAAAGAAAACCAATTAAGATTACAAATACCGCATCCACCATTTTAATTTGGCATAGCAATCTTTTTCCATTTGGCTAAGTGGAAACCGGTTGATTTTCTAGCACCTCTCCAAATGAAGTTTGCAATGAGATGTTAAATCCTATGCAGGATGGAGGATGGAATTTTAACAAGACTGAGCCAATACACATGGAGGCTTTGCAATACTGATTTTTCTAAGACGAGCCTGCCGCCAAAGGAGAGACAACGAAGGGACGAGTTCCCTATTCTCTTTTCAATTTTTTGAAACGTCCAATTCCAATCAACCACTCTGTAATTATTGGGCTTAGTAAAGAAGCCAAGGTACTTCATACCATCATCTATTCTCATAAACAGGATATTAAAAGCAAATCACAGCTTTACCTCCAGACTTGAATCAATATTCCAAGCTAGCAAGCATGACTTTTGACGGTTAACCTCCATACCTGAAGCTCGACATAATTTTGTTAGAATAGATTGAAATGCCATCCAGTCCTTGAAACTTGTGTCTCCTAAAATAAGCATATCGTCTACAAAAACAAATGACAAATGAAAGTCTCAAAAACAACTTAAATGCTTTTGAATGAACCTGTTTCTACAACCTTTTTCGTTTGTCTACTAAGACATTAAACCACCAGAAGGAATAGTAGGGGGGAAAGGGGACACCCCTCCCTCAAACCTTGGTATCTCTTGAAAAATTTTGTTAGGGAACCATTGATCAATACTGCCATATTGACATTAGTTACACAGGACATAATCCATTGTGTAACCTCCCATTTTAGACCGATCTGGAAGAGTAACAACCGCAAAAATTGCCAGCTCACTTTGTCGTATGCCTTATTTAAGTCCAACTTAAGAACAATTGAACTTAAATTCTTAGACTTTGTTGTGTACACACATTCCTCGGCTATTCCCACGACATCAAAAATCAAACTATCTTTAAGAGATCCAACTTGTTATTGGGAAATGCTTGTAGCCATTTTTTCTTTAATACTGGAGGCTAATGTCTTGGATATCACTTTATAGACAAAGTTACAAAGGGATATGGGGCTGAAATCATGAAAGGAAACTGGATTTCTCACCTTGGGAATGAGGGCGAAAAAAGTTGCATTGAGTGCACCCGGAATATGACTTGAAACTCTGGAATCCTCAACAGCCTTGTGAAGATCAGCCCCCATAATGTCAAAGAAAGTCTGAAAAAGTTCTTATGTCCACCCATCCGAGCCCAGACTTTTTCTTTAATAATTTTACTGACAATTTCCTCAATTTCCTCTAAGGTGACTCGCTTCCCTATATCATTGATCTCATCATCATTGAAGAATGTGGGCACATCTTTTAGAATATTTAATTGATTACGCTTGTCCTTTGCCTCTAGAGTGTTGTACTGGGATTGGAAATGATTAAAGTCGGTCTCCTTAATCTCCTTATTGATGGATTTGACACTTCGATCCTCATTTGTTATAGCCCAGATTGTATTTTGAATTCTTCTTTGAAATGTGAATTTATGGAAGAATCTTGTATTCTTGTCTCCCTTGTTCAACCAAATTTCCCTACTTATGAGCCTCCATGTAGATTCTTCAATTGCAAGAATTTTATCCTTCCTTTGTTTTACAGCCTTGAGGATATTGAGTTCATCCTGCTCAAACACCTATGACAGACATTTTATAAAGATCTTTGACATTTTTCGATCAATTTGTAGAAGATATGAATGTAGTTTTTTTTTGTTTGATTGTCACTGAACCACCACTTTTTTTAACTTTCTCAACTTTGCACATAGTAGGAGAGTAGGTGAACTATCTGTCCATTTTTCCATAGAGATCCAAGCAGTCCTGATAAAGGAAGTAAATTCCAGATTGGATAACTAGGTATTGTTGAATTTGAAGGGTGGAACATCTTTATGGATAGAATATTCCATTTGTAGACAAATCAAATTATGATCTGAAATAGTAGAATTTATAATCCAGGACCTATATTTACAATTATTGTTAAGGATATTCTCATCAATGAGAAATTGATCCAACCTTTTAGATATTCCATCCACGTCAACTTTTCCATTGCACCAAGTCGAAGCCATTTGGATCGGTTGTAAATCCACTAACCCAGATGTAAGAAGAATATTAGTGAAAAAATCCGCAAGAGGGTCAATTTTGTCTGAGATACCCCACACCTCCCGAGAAGATAGGGTAAATTTTAAATCGCTCCCAACTATACGAAACTTTTCTTATAGAAGACCAGAATCCAAAAGGGACTTCCATAAGCTTTCCTTATATTTATAAAGCGCATAACAATTCAGAAGTTTAACTTCATTAGCTGAATTTGTTCTTCTTCCCTCCAGATAAATACCTACAGTAGTGCCAACTTCACACAAATCAACAACTACAGGGTTCCATCCGACTATTAAACCACCCAAATGACCATTTGGATCCATTTTGACACAATTCCATGATGGTAAACACTCGAGAAAAAAACCTTTAGCCTTATCACCATCCACCAAGGTTTCTTCTAAGAATACAACGTCAGGGTTTATCTGTTTCAAAAGAATTTTGAGAGATGTTATTTTTTTGGGACCCCCAAACCCAGGTAGGTTGAAGGACAAAATGATCATGAGGGAACTACTGAAGTCGGCAAGCCTTATCTAAGGTTCAAAAGAGGAGATCTCTCATAATTGTGGTTCAATGATTCAGGAAGACTAGGGTCAAGGGATAAGACGGGAACCTGATACTCCATGGACAACTTACCAAAATGAGCCAAGCCACCTTCAACAACCCCAGGGGGCTTATTTGGAGGTCGAGGATGAGACTTTTTTCTAATTGTCAAATTGGGTCATGCACCAGAGGGTAAAGGAAAGGTGGAATAAGAGAAAATATATAGAGGCACAGGAGATAAAGTATAGACTACCTTGTATTTGCGAGACAGAGAGCAGGTTACAGGAGGTATGTTGATCATATTATCTGGACAGGTAAGGAATCCCAAGACCCCGCTTTTGTCACCCAATGGAATAGTTTGGCACTCATTGGCCTCAAAGGAAGGGGAAGAGACAAGTAAACATGTTCTGGACTGTCCCAAACCATCCACTACTGACTTGTAGTTACACTCATTAGTGGTTGGATAGTTAGTGGAAAGATCCCTACCAGAGGGGGAAACAGGCTGTGTGTCACATGGTCCGCTACGTGGATTAATTTCAACTCCCAAACCCTCGGAGACAGAGCCAGGATGACCTTCTGGTTCATTACATTTTCTCATAAGGATGTCCCAAAAATCACCAAAATCTTGAGAACCAATTCCTCATTAGTCTTTAGGTATTCTATCTCATCGACTGAAATCTTTGAAAAAAAGGAAGGAAAGAAAAGATTAATCTTACCTAGGAAAGATTCTTTATCGAAAGGCATCTAGTGGGGTGAGTCTGCTTGTCTATCAATACCCTGTTTTTTCCCTGGATCAAGACCATGCTCCAAAAGTGACTGACACTTCTCTTTCATATGTCCTGGTTTCCAACATGAGTGACAACGAAAAGGCTCCTTCCAATAATCAACATGTTGACGAATGAGGATATCACCAATATGAATATCTATAAAATATGGAATCCCCTGTCAAGATCAAATTCCACCAAGACCCAAGCTAGTCGCTTATTGCACCAACAAAAATAAAAACTTCCCAACCGAACTGGAAATGGCTTCAAAGATCTTTGCAGACTAGTATTCGATAGGAAAATCAGGAAGCAACATCCAAAGGTACCTCTTCGAAAAAAATTCAGATAGGGGATTAAAACCAGGGTACCACCTTTTGAGCATTACTATGCCCCTATTGATAATCCAAAGAGAGTTCATCACTTTCAACAAATCCCCCTTAGATAGGGAATGGAAGACCAACTAGTGGTTGGACAGAAGACTAAATCTCGGACAATACCCAACCAAGGTTTTCCATAAACGAAGCACCCATTCGGGGAGATGAGCCTTATTCATTATGATGTAAAAAAACTTACCTATTAAACTTTCTCTGATAAGCTCGCAACCCAATTCATAGCTACATCTCTCCTGACAATATACTCTGAAATGGACTCCCTAACCTTCAGACTCTTATGTTTGCGATGGAGACGAGCTACACTACAAGATGAATGGTTGCTCCCAACACCAGTTGCTCTCTCATCATAATTTCCCATAGGAAATATTGTCGAAGAATGGTCGGGGGGGGGAGGTTTGGAGGAGATTTTGGCAAAGGCGCAGAGCAGCCATCCCGAGGAGATGAGCCCACATGATTATTCTTGCAAAGGCTTGTGTTTGTCCCATGGCCAAATCTAGAAGTGCCTCCACTTCACGTCACGACATCCACATGTTGTACAGGATTTGCAGGAAATCTTTGGTGGGGGATGCATGTCATATTATCGTAGGAGACTTGGTCAAGGAAATAATACATAATATTATATGTGTTATGGACTAAGAACAACCCTTCGTTGGCCCACAAGGCATCCTCATCCTCCCACGAGATGTCGATAGGATCTGCCATCGTTTCCCTAGACCTCTAATAACCATCCTACGCATGCCTATGAGACGTGACTGAGACTCCATGTCAAGTCCACAAGGCCTCCCCACTTCCACCTTTGAAACCACAATTAATAGGAACACTACAATAAATATAATCACAATTATATTAATAATACAATTGAAATTTACACTGTAATGTGTAGGAAATATTCTATGCATTGAGAAGAATAGAAACAAAAATATATAAAAATAAATTAATATTTTAAATATATAAATAATAATAATTTAATATTTTTTCAATATAATATAATTTATTTAATTTTCAATTTTTAAAAAAAATAAGAAATAGTAATATAGTATGTTACATGAGTTTCGAAAATGAGAATGTTGAAAACTTGGATATACCACTAGAAGCTTCTCCCAAAATTACAAGAAACTACAAGTTGGGAGCATTAATATATTATAATAAATATGATATTTTTATATCTATAATAAATAATATTTAATAAAGTCCATATAAAAGTTTATAAGTTTATAAGTTTAGATCTCATTTTCAAAATATTTATCAAACTACCGACCTTCCTAGCATCTTAACTCAACAAAAGTATGGTGATCTTGGAAAGCTTCTCTTAATGTTTTTCGAGCATAGAAACAAAATTCTAAAGAATCACAAGTAATCACTTACCCTCTTAAGGTCGGATAGACCAATTCGGTATTAGTGGAAATTAATAATCATCATCATCATCAATATTATGTTATAATAAAAACCATATATATATAAAATAAAATAAAAATAATAAATATAAGATAGTTTATAAATTATAATTTTTTTAATGTATGAGAATAATCAAAATTATAGTGTTATATATATGTTTTTAGTTATAAGTTTTATTGAGTTGAATAAGAATAGATTGTTTTCGTATTATTTTAATTAATATCACCCTATTATTAGTTCCTTTTGGGGATAGAGTGACTATAGCAATCGATGATAATTCGTTGACTTCATATTAGTTTTTTTGCATAATCTCTTCGTTGACTTCATATTAGTTTTTTTACATAATTTCTATTGTTCAAACTAGAGAACTAAAAACATTATTTTTTATATAATAAAAAAAACATTATATGTCATGATCTCATTGGATAATAGATTTGAAGTCTTATTGCGAATTTCGCTATTCCCAATGTTTTAAATGTTGACATATCCAAAGTTTTGATCATCTACAATGTTTTTGAATTTTTATTATTTTTATTTAAATGTTTAGATATCCAAAGGTATTTTTTGCACAGTCTCTATTGTTCGAACTATTATTATTATTATTATTATTATTATTATTATTATTATTAAGTACTTAAAGAGTAATTTTTATTATTATTATGTATGTAAATAGGCCTGCCACACTGCATTCTTTTTTAAATGTTTACATAGCGTGAGGCCTTTGAACGGTCCTGACAGCCTTAAATGTTTACCTAATAGACCTCACATCCTTAAATGTTTACTTAACAGGCCTGTTACAATACATTTTCCTCTGATTTTTTGATACAATCTTGTTTGTAGTGAATTTGGGCAATATTGTTCTCCATCAGCATTACTAGTTCACTGGTTGTTGCTTACTCATTGGTTCACTGGATGTTGATTATTTTTGGTTGATTCAACTTTGCAAAGTTGAGGTCCTATAGCTGTAGTTGGACCTATTGGTGATTTTTCACTGGTTTTTTGTTTGTTGCTTGCTCTTGTTTTCTTCAACTTTGCAAGGTTTAAGTCCTGCACCTGCAGTTTGACCTGTTCTTGCACTTTGTAGGTTTAAAATCCTGCACCCTTGTTTTCTTCAACTTTGCAAGGTTGGTGACTTGCATTCACAGTTGGACCTGATGTTGCAGTTTGCATGGTTCAAATTCTGCACCCGCAATTGGAACAACGCTTTTGTCGTTCCCCATTCACAAGTAAGTTTCAGTACCATGGTTTCATTCCTATTTGTTGTTTGTTGTTTACTATTAGCAGTTTGTAGGTAAGATTTTTTTTTGCATAATCTCTATTGTTCGAACTAGAGAACTAAAAACATTATTTTTGATATAATAAAAAAAAAAAATTATATGTCATGATCTCATTGGATAATAGATTTGAAGTCTTATTGCGAGCTTCGCTATTCCCAATGTTTTAAATGTTAACCTATCCAAAGTTTTGATCATCTACAATGTTTTTGAATTTTTATTATTTTTATTTAAATATTTAGATATCCAAAGTTTTGAGCATCGACAGTCACTTTTTTATTACTTGACTTCATATTAGTTTGTCCTTTGACTATATTTTTTTTTCATAGTCTCTATTGTTCGAACTATTATTATTATTATTATTAAGTACTTAAAGAGACATTTTTATTATTATTACGTACATAAATAGGATTTCTACACTGCATTCTTTTTTAAATGTTTACATACTGTGAGGCCCTTAAATGGTATTGACATCCTTAAATGTTTACCTAACATGCCTTACAGCCTTAAATGTGTACTTAACATCCCTGTTACCATACATTTTCCTCCTACTTTTGGATACAATCTTTTATGTGGTGAATTTGGGCAATATTTTTCTCCACTGAAATTACTCGTTCATTGGTTGTTGCTTTCTCACTAATTTGTTGGATGTTGATTATTGTTGTTTGATTCAACTTTACAAATTTGAGGTCATGTTGTTGCAGTTGGACCTCTTGGTGCTTTTTCACTGGTTTGTTGTTTGTTGCTTTCTCTTGTTTGCTTCAACTTTGCAAGGTTGAAGTCTTGCACCAGCAGTTCGACATGTTCCTACACTTTGCAGGGTTGAAATCTTGCACCCTTGTTTGCTTAAAATTTGCAAGGTTGGTGTCCTGCATCCGCAGTTGGACCTATTTTTGCAGTGTGTAGGGTTGAGATTCTGCACCTGTAATTGAAACTTTTTTTCTGTCGTTCCTCATTCATGAGTAAGTTTCCATACCATGGTTTCATTCCTATTCATTGTTTTTTGTTTACTATTTGCAGTTTGTAATTAAGAATTTTCAATACTAGGAATGCCTTAGTGAAAATCCTCTTGCAAAACATCCTTATATGTGACTATTTTGACGAAAGAAACATGGGTGCATTTCTATCCCCAAAAAGTGTTGAAAAAGAAATCTTGTCGCCTTTGAATGTCAATGCGAGACACAAAACCCACCTCTGTCACATCCATAGTAACATATAAAAAATGAAATGGGATGTTCTCCTCATATTTTTGTTCCTAAAAACCAAATGTTTAGTTCATTTTTCTAGGTTGTCCCCTTCCAATCACATATGCCCATTTTCATGTCCTGGACATCATACCATAAATCTTTGTAAAATGGCAATGCAAAGGGGTTTTCCAAACGAATTCAGAGTTTTCATTGCGGAGAAATCATCTACGAGGACCTTGCCATGCCTTATTTGCAGGTTATGATAGGGAAATATTTTATTCTTTGAGGAAAAACCACATATATTTGTTGGTTTTATGCTGGACTTTGGGTCTTCCAAAGCATCTTTCGTCATTGTTTTCAGATCTGGACCTTGTCTTGTGGAAACGATTCTTTGTAATCTAAATGGGAAGTTCATTGATCTGTCTCAGACTGAGTTTCCCAGTGCCAAATTTTAGAATATATTTTTCATCTTGTAAGATAATTGAAACATCTTAGAATATCTTCTTCGTCTTGTAAGATAATTGAAACCTTAAGAAGTTGTGTTGTGTGTTGGTTCGGTTCCTGTGGTAAAAGTCCATAATGCCTAGTTCTTCCACTTTTGTTTATCCGACAGACCATATATATGAGTTTTCTTAGTGGAATACATCAACAAGTCATTTCAGATCTGTTTATTATTGATTTGTAAAGAGTGGAAGCACACCTTGAATAAGTTCAAAAATTATGTCTTAAATACTCAGTGTTTGTGATGAGGAAATTTATAGTGTTATTTAATTTTCATTATCTCTTCTATATGGTTCAACGCTCACTATAGATTTGTTTATTTTTCATATGCTATAGCAACCACGGATCATTGAATTTGACATGAATAAGGTTGAATAATACATAGAGGAATTGGTATGCATTTTTGAACTTGTAGTTTTCATTTTTCTTTTTTTTCTATCTGCATATTATCTAGATATAGCTAAGAAACATCTTGAAAATCACATCTTAAAAGATAAAGCAATTAATAAATTTTGAGTGCTATGAAATAGACACAGACTCCATTTTGCATGACAACATCGACCAGGTATTGCATAACAATGGGATTTTTATATTCGATGCATTCTCGTATACTGTGGGAGATTGCCTCTTCGATGCATTTCAAGTTCTATTGAATTTCCATTATTCCTTGATCAATCTTTGCAATGGATTGATAGATTATTTCTTGGCCTATTTAAAAAATGGCGACGTTGAGGCATTAAAGTCATGTCAATACAAATTGGCATCTTATTTTATTTTCCAATTGCATGGAATACATGATTTCAGTACGTATTTTTCAAAGATGTGGTTGTTTGCATCTACAACTCTTCCTGTACATGAGAGGGGACTTTGGGGAGATACATTTTGTATGTGGTGGTTCTCCAAGTGGCTGAATATATCAATTGGAATTTTTTCATTAACAAGAAAAAGAAGATATCTACTATTCAACAAAATTGCATCTAGGGATCCATATTGCATCTTGTTCCATGATGCCAATCCTCGAAGTGGTCATTATGAACCACTACTCTATAAAAAATTATCCATATGCAATCTTGGAGGAACTTATATTTACTTTTCCCTCACCTGCAAATACCTTCAAACGCATTGGAAACGAATTATGCATCATATACACTCCCATGGACTTCACATAGCAACAATTATTGCATCTAGTTATGGAGATAGTATGTTCAATGAATTTGCTATTTGATAGCAACAAAGTTGGATGTGCACTCATTGAACTCCTTTATCCCTACTCTCCATCATAACTAAGCCATCAAATTTTCTCATGATTTCATGCCCAACCTTCTATGCCCATGAAATTGTAGCATAGGTTAGTCATCCCAATCGACACTTTCATTTTCTAATCAATGATAATGTTGACAATAATGAATGAATGTGTAAACACTTTAAATTCAAAGGAATTGATTAGACATTTTATTCTTGGATGATTTCTTCTTTTGCAAATGGTGTATAGGAATGGTAGGATTCCTCTTCCTGAGTTGGACTTTTTCCAGTTAATTAATGATCATTTTGTTGATGATTAAGACTAACAATCCTAGAATCATACCATGGAATTCCTAACTGTATTTTGCATTGCCTCATGTTGTAGTATTCAATGGGTCATGACGCAATGTTACATGTAGAGCTAATGCTTAGTTCCTATGTGGCATTTTGTCCAACACTATACTTGGATATAGTCAAACCAGTTCTTTAAGTTTCTAGGTATCCCCTTTTGCTTCTAGGTCTCTCCTAAAAATTTGTGGGAAGTGGTGGTGCAACAATAGAGAGGAATATTAAGAAGTGAATCACTAAACCTTCGTCACTGGAAACTAAGTTCCAAATCTATACCAAATTGTTATCACCACTCATGTTTACTACTCTTATTGTTAGGTCCCTTCTAAGGTTTCCCAAGAACATCTTGAAATTTTATTTACGCCAAGTCAACTTATAGGATAGGATTTCACTGAGCTAGTTTGTTTTTATGTTTTACATCTAGAGATTTAAGGGGAATGGGAATTATTAGAACCGGGGTTCGAACCCAAGTGTTGTGTGCAAAGTGGGTGATTTGTGTCATGGAGGGAAAAGAGGCTACTTGTGTGGGACAATCTTAAGTGAAATTCATCCCTAGTTAATACTAACAAGATTATCATATAAATAATCCATGAGCTTATTTTGAAAGACTTTTTGTTAAATTTAAGTATCCCTAAAACTCATACCTATTGGTGTTGGGATGGGAAATGGGGTACATCGATGACATTTCACAACTACAATTCAACCATGGGGTACAAGTGGATTTACTCTAATCGTTTGAAGGCCATTTGAATCAAATATGACAACTAAAATCGAAGCAAAGAGAATGGTTGTTTTTTCTAAAAATCGTATGGAAACCCATTCTTGAGCCAAAAAAACTGTTTTTACATGGAGCCTTGTTGTGGGAGGCATACTTGCAAATAAAAGATTGAAGTACCTAAAGGTGAAAAAGGCATCTCAAGAGTGTTAGGAAATTAAACACTTCCATGCTAAACCTATTCCCTTCTTGATCCTATTCCCTTTTGGGATTTTGTAATTGGGGTGGAAAAAATAACTCTTCAATTATATTACCTTGAAAGGGCTTTTCATTTTGTCCATACCTTGCCATACCCATTCCCTACAGAATAATTTTCATGTTTCATTTTTTTTGTAAGTGCTTATATTAATCATCAAAAGATTGTTTACACTATGTGTTCCCTCTTGTTAGAATTGGAAAACATACACTTATATCTATTTAAACAAAATTGAATATCCTTGGTTTCTTAATATTGTCTTTTGATATGCTTTGCTTATCTTGGTTTTTGAGTCACACACCTATTATTTCTTCGACAACATGGATGAAATCTTTGCAACTATTTGCTCTTGAAGATTTTGAATAGAATTCCATTTCTTGTCTTCTATGTTCTATGATCCATGGTTGGCAGAGGAGGTAAATCGTTGGCCTTGATTATGGAGCCTAACCCTGAGGGGATAAACAGAGTTGAACTCGTGACCTCCCCAAATTTGAGGGAGATATCTCATGTTTGGCTCATGAATGCTTGAGCTAACCCTCAAGTCTTATATGTTCTCCAATATATGCATGGTAGAAATGTGGATTCTCCATTGTTATTTATTATCAAGGAGAGGTTTTCATAATAAGCCAACACCCTCTACATCAAGGGTGGTTAGGTTGATAACATAATTGTGGCTATATGTTGCTACAAAAAAGAGGCAACAAGCATCTATGTAACAACCCTAGTTAAATAGTTGCTTAAGGTTTATCAAGTATAGTTAATTAAATAATTAACTGTCCTAATGTGTATTAGTTAAATAATGATTATTTATTAATAATATTATTTATTTATTTATTGTTTAATATATGTTGATTATTTAATTAATTGATTAATTAACACATTTAATGTCTGGTTAACAAATTAAAGGCTTAATAACTTTTAATTTATTATTAGAAAACTTTGCGTATGTAGGGATAAATCATTGAATGGAGGGATAGGGTATTGAATGGAGGGATAAGGTATTAAATGGAGGGATAAGGTGGGTGGCATTAAAGGAAAGTAGGAGGCAGTGAATGGGAGGAGGATATGAGGGGGAAGAGGCATTCAAGGAAGGGGACTTTTTGGAAACTTTGGGGAAAGGAAGCTTTTTTTTTCTCAGATTAGGGACTGTGTTTTATGGTTAGGAGTTTGGGTGGACTATTGTAGGGGTGCATCGATTGCTGGGAGTTTTGGGCTTGGGGGCCAGGAATCCTCACGGAATCCTGGAGCTAGGGAGCTGGATAGGTTATGTTCCTAGCTAGAAGGGAGGAAAGGTTTAGTTTTGGGCAGAGTTTGGGCAAAGCAGCAGTGAGGACAGATGGAGATTGGAGAAATAACATCAGATAGAGGTATGTATTTTCATGAATTTGTTGTGTTATACGGTTGTTAATTACATTTATTTTCATGTTGTTCATAAATTTAATTTATGTTGAATAAAAAATGATTATAAGTTGATGCTTAAATTGTACAAGATATAATTTCTTTATTTTTTATTTTAGCGTGTGTTTTATAAGGCTTTGTGGGGACAGAGACCTTACAATATAGGTGTGGAGGGAGATCACCATGAATTGAACTTGGGTCATCGTTACGGGAACTTCTTTGAATTGGCTCTAGACCATAGTGCGATGGGTGTGCATGCACACACACACACATATATTGCAAATACTATATTCTCCATTATATTTCTTTGGATCTTATTCCCTTTATGGGTTTTCTAACTGGAGTGGAAGAAATAAGTCTTTATAACCTTAATTTATGAGTCTTGTTGACAATTCTTGCACATGTTACTACCTTTTGATTTGGGTTTGCATTTCTATCTTTTTCCAATGATCATTTGTTGATGTGGCACCCCAGTTTTGATCCCTAGACTAGTAATGTAAATGTATATTATGAATGGCTAAAAGTTGTACAATTGTAATTTGTAACTTGATATTGAATGCTAATACAAAATTTAAATACATCATAGGCTACAGAAGATGAAGGACAAGATCGGGGGACTATGATTCCACAAGAGGGGAAATGTAGGGGGCTTATAAGAGGTTTGAGGGGCTAAAGGGGAAAGACCTTGGATAGTGACTTTGTTCATCACCAGGGTTTGAGTCTGAGTAAGGTCCCTTATGGATTCATCCAGTTTTTTATCCCTTGAAATATTTTCATCTTGGGCTGATCTAGCCTTGGTCTTAGGGGCAATGAAAGGTTCAACCTTACACGTGAAAAGATTAGCCTCAATATTTGTAGATAAATCTTTGGCTTCTTCAAGGGTCTTTGGGATCTTGTCCTTGACCATAAAACCCAAATGTCCTGGGAAGGCATTGGTATAAAGGAAAATAAGATGATCTCTTTCAGGGAAAATATTGCTAGGAATTCATTGAAGCAACTTCTTAAATCTAGTGTTAAACTCTCTGACAGTTTCATTCTCATTACTTCCTATCTCAGTAAGTTGTTGCAACAACATATTAGGGTTTGGTCTAGCCTCGATCTTGAATAAATTAAGATCAAGAAGATTTATTTAGGGAAACTTTATGGAACTTATGCAACTTTACGGAACTTTGTGCAACATGCAACTTTGTGCAACAATGCAACTTATGCAACTTTACGCAACTTTACGCAAATTTATGCAACTTTACGCAACTTTACACAACATGCAACTTATGCAACTTTATGCAACTTCACGCAACATTATGCAACATGAAACTTTATGCAACAATGCAACTTATGCAACTTTACGCAACTTTATGCAACATGCAACTTATGCAACTATGCAACTATATGCAACTTATGCAACTACGCAACTAGTATATGCGACTTATGAAACTATATGCAACTATATGCAACTTATGAATGTGTGCCCTATATCCTCCTAATGCAACTTATGAATGCAACTGTACCCTCCTAGTGGCTCTAAGTTCCTTCTTAGAGGCCTTGAGAGCCAACTATGATGCATAAAACCTATGAATGGTGCCCATATGGTGTCCTATTAACCATTATTATTATTTAAAGCATACCAATGTTGCCCATATTCCTAATTGGAGGCCTTGATCTTGGTCATTAAGCACATAAGGTTCATTTAAATCCTAATTCCCTTTTATCCTTCCCTTGATGATGGTACAAGCCTAAACTCCCATATGTGATGTGAAAAAATACTAATAGTGTCCAAATCCCACCTCGAGGCTAAATATCCCTTAAACATTATCTACATGATCATTCAATGGTTAGTTCATAGACTTTGAGGCCAAATATCTCTTAAATAATATCTACATGGTTATTTGAGGCCTAGTTCATGGCCCTTGAATTTGAGAACTTTCATTGTGAGCTTAATGTTCCTGTTTTCTTCCCCTTGACATGGTACAAGCCTTGAGAACCATTCTTATTATGAAAAAACTATTAATGGCACCAAATATCCCACATAGAGGCTAAAGATTTTTACATATGTCTTGTGTTGTTTTTTGACAACTTCATCATGAAGCTTAATCTTAAGAAGATTTAAATAGGACCTAAAAACCTTATGTTCTTTCCCTAACCATGGAAAATACCTAAGTTCCATACATGGTGTGAAAAAAATGTGAATGACACCCATATCCCACCTGTTAGCGATATTTCTTGTCTCGAGACAAGAAATAGAAACAAGGCAGCGAAAGTCCTGAATCCCCAAGAGTCAATAGGGACTATCCATCTGGAAAGGATGCGTGGCAGGAGATCAACATTATTGGGGAGGGTCCCGACAGGGAAGCGCCCATCGGAGTTGAAGCCATCGAGATATCGAAGATCCTGGAAGCGAGAGTTTTGTGCATTGCAGAATTGCGATACGCAATTTCACGATTGTGACAAAGGTGGACCCTAGAAGAGGTCATGCGAGAAAAGGATAGGTGGCAAGCGAAATCAGGATTCGAAATATCGCGAGTCCCTTGGAGTTATGCTTTTTGGCATCGCAAGTGCTGAAACTCTGACGGAGGTATAAGGTTGCAGTCTTATGAGGGATGGTCGTATGGACCAAAGAGCCTAGTCAGGAGGGCTAGTGCATAGAAAGGCGCTCATCGGAGAATCAGTGATCGGGAGTTCAAAGGGTCAAGAACTCTTGATAGCGGGGAACGCAAAACTTCGAAACCCGATACAGAGTCGGGGAAAAGTCACGGTGAAGTACAGGAGACCGTGAGGAAAGAAGAAGAGGCCTATGGACTGGGTCAGGTTTTCATCAGGGATTCCACTCAGGGATCTAAAAGTTGCTTTGGCTTAGCAGAAAAGGAGAAAGAGGGTGGGTGAAGCCTCGCGTCACCCATTTATTGCTGAGTATGGAGGCCCCGACCGAAATTTACCCAGGAGGGTCCCTTGTACCGGTTCTCTTCAGGAAAGCCACGCCGAGTCTCCAACTCACCAGAGGAACCTGCACACACCAGTTCAATATTTAAAGGGCTCATCTACCCCCTGGCATGAGCCATGCTGAATTAAGGAGGCGTATGACAGGGGAGGAGAGGATTTTGATTGAGGCAGACTGACAGCCCATCCTGATAGAGAATCTCCTTAATGTCAAGCATTGAATTCATGATATGATCGTGCTTTCAACGCCTGAGTCAGCTCCAAGTATATGTAGGAATTTAATCCATTTTTGTAAGCATGGATGGTTGAGCAGAGCTCCTGGTTGTAAAACTTTAATGAAGCATTGTTTTCTGGTTATTTCTAGACTTTTGAGACTTCTTGCCTTATGAATTCCAGTTTCTTTACACCTTTGTTATACTGTGTTAGAGCAGCTCGGAATTGGAGGATCAAGTCGATTTGTAGCTGTTATAGGATGATGTTGTAATGGATCATTGTAATAGTTACGAAGTCTCTAATCGGTTCATGTGATTTCCTTAACGCTGAATGACTTGGAATTGGAGGATCCAGTCAAGTCTTCTCTTCAGTTTCTCGAAGCCCTGAACTAGGAGGATCCTGCATTCATAGTTTTTCCCCTACAAACCGCTGCAAGCCTATTGCCTAGAGTTGTTTGTTCACCTTTCTTACTAAGTCTTCCACCTGGTCATCTTTTAATCAACCCACTGGCTGAAGTTGGGATTCCAGACCTCCTTTGTTCTTTACGTACCAGATCCAATCCCTGAGTTAGAGTGATATCTCCTCGAGTCTCTACCCATTTGATCGCCCATTTATCAAATTGTGACATTAAACTGATGGGCATTGGGCTCTGCTCTTGTAAGAAATCCAGGAGTGACTTACGACACTAACATTTCTGGCGTCGCTACCAGGGACGAAGTTGAAGATTTTCCCTGGGCAGAACGACAACGATCAACTGATTCTGAAGGTGCATCAGAAATCAGAATTATTCAGATTGCTACTGTGCACCTGACGACTCCACTGTGGCGACTCCATTGTTTCCACTTTATTGTTTCAGTTGTGGCCGCGGTTGGCACACCTGAAAGATGACCCTAAGGAGCCTTCTCAAGAAGGTTTCAGTAGTTTCTTTCTCTGCCTGAGAAGCTTCCTGGGGTAACGAAAATGTTAAGATCTAGCCTTTGATGGTGAACGAGGACCAGACACACTTGAAGCTGCACATCTTTCACCTGGCGACTCCATGGTTCACGGATCGATTGGCGACTCCACTAGTTCGATATGGAGAAAATCCTTGCTCACAGGTTTGCTCCTTTTAATTTCTCTATTATTCCTGGTTTTCCTAATGTTGTCCCCTCTCTGGATAAATGGGGCGATTATTTGCCCATATTTGGAAAATGTGAAGGGGACAACCCGACTCAGCACCTCAGTGAGTTTCATGAACTCATGCAGCAGTGGGAGATACATCATGAAGATGTATTACTGAAAATGTTCATGTTCTCGCTAGCAGGGGATGCACGTAAATGGTATCATTATTTACCCCCAGCTACCATTTCTTCGCTCAGTGATTTTCATGCAGCTTTCACCACCTATTGTCAGAGGTTGTATCCCCCTGAGTTAACTTGTCATAATTGTTGTGAGGGATACCACAACTCTATACGAGAGAAAGTTGTTTCTGACGAAAGCTGTGGGGAGGATCTTGATGACCTGGATCAGAATTCAGTCCCTTCTCCTCCCCATTCATATGCATCCGAGGCAGGTTATGAAAGTGATAAAGTTCCCAGGGAGGAGGATGGCGCCCTGAGTAAGATGATAGAGTAGGTGAAATATCTCTCTGCCCAATTAGAAGGGTTGAAATATGAAGATTGTGCAGAGGATTCTCCAGTCCTTGAGGTAGACGCTCTGAGTTACTCTTTTGAAGAGATTGTTGAAGATTTATTAGATAAGTTGGCATCTACCCCCGATGAGATTGTTGTCTCAGATCAAAGCAATAAAGAGGTAGTTCTGGAAGAGGATTGTTCTCTTTTCCTTCACGAGATTTCCCACGATGTGTTTACATTCAGGGTTGAAACGGAGGAGCGGGGGATAGTTCCATTTCTACAAGTTGGAGAAGCTTTGTCTCCCCCCGAATTCGATGATTATCTGGAAGAGGAGAAACAGAGATTGACATCACCGTTTTCTTGTCAGAGCATCCAAACCACTTATGACAGTTACGAATCAGAGTCTGAGCTCGATATGATGGATTTCCAAGAGAAGACTGCAGAGCCTTCTCCTCTGTTCACAAATGAAATACAATGCGAGTAAATCACCCCCCCTGAGCAGCAAATTGAAAAGCAGAGATTTCCCACAGGTCCTATCTATGATGATTACGACTCTGACCCTTGGGAGAGCCAAGAAGAGGCACCAGAAGAACCAGAGGAGCATTCAAAGATGTAGTTTACAGACTGCGTAGAGCTAGTCAGTGAGTAGTCACCACCTGAGATCAGCGAGCCGACTTTAGTTATTCACCCACCTGTGGTCATCAGAGACATTCGACCGCGTGTTAACAACTATGTAGCAGAAGAGGCTGTATTTTGCCAATTCGTCGGAAATGGCCACTCATTCGATGACCTTGTCAACAAATACATGGAGTGGCATTTCCCCTATGCCTTGGAGCCGCCTTATTTCATCTCAACTCCAGCCTATAAGGAGGAGTTGAAGAGTGTAGCCATTCTGCTGTCACAGTTACACCATCTGTTGGTGATCATCGACAGAAGGAAGGAGCTTCTATCCAGGAATTTGCTTGAATGGTTATGGTGGAAGTTCTCTTTCACCTAGCCCATGTAGAATATTTTATTAGTTTAGGATTGTGTATAAATAAGCTCCTTTGAGCATGTAGCTTTATTTTCTTACTTTTATTTTTTGTCCTGTATTTTCAGCAGCGGGATGTTTTCAGCATGACTCCATATCCCAACAACAAGGCACTGAAGCTGTGGAATGAGTTCTTAGAGCATCGCAGGGACGACTCTATCCCCCATGGAGCCTAATGTTAGCGAAATTTCTTGTCTCGAGACAAGAAATAGAAACAAGGTAGAGAAAGTCCTGAATCCACGAGAGTCAATAGGGACCGTCCATCTGGAAAGGACACGTGGCAGGAGATCAGCGTTATCGGGGAGGGTCCCGATAGGGAAGCGTCCATCAGAGTTGAAGCCATCAGGATATCGGAGATCCCGGAAGCGAGAGTTTTGTGCATTGCAGAATCGCGATACATGATTTCCTGATCATGACAAAGGTGGGCCCCAGAAGAGGTCACGCGAGAAAAGGATAGGTGGCAGGCAAAATTGAGATTCGGCATATCACGAGTCCCTTGGACTTATGCTTTTTGGCATCGCAAGTGCCGAAACTCCGATGGAGGTATAGGGCTGCGGTCTTATGAGGGATGGTCGTATGGACCAAAGAGCCTAGTCAGGAGGGCTAGCGCATAGAAAGGCGCTCATTGGAGAATCGGTGATCGGGAGTTCAAAGGGTAAAGAACTCTTGACAGTGGGGAATGAGAAACCCTGAAACCCGATACAGAGTCGGGGAAAAGTCACGGTGAAGTACAGGAGACCGTCAGGAAAGAAGAAGAGACCTGTGGACTGGGTCGGGTTTTCATCAGGGATTCCACTCAAGGATCTAAAAGCTGCTTCGGCTCAGCAGAAAAGGAGAAAGAGGGTGGGTGAAGCCTCGCGTCACCCATTTATTGCTGAGTATGGAGGCCCCGGTCAAAATTTACCCAAGAGGGTCCCTTGTACCGGTTCTCTTCAGGAAATCCACGCTGAGTCTCCAACTCACCAGAGGAACCTGCACATGCCAGTTCAATATTCAAAGGGCTCAGCTACCCCCTGGCACGAGCCATACTGAATTAAGGAGGCGTATGACAGGGGAGCAGAGGATAGATTTGATTGAGGCAGACTGACAGCCCATCCTGATAGAGAATCTCCTCAATGTCAAACATTGAATTCATGATATGATCGTGCTTTCAGCGCCTGAGTCAGCTCCAAGTATATGTAGGCATTTCTGCCATTTTTGTAAGCATGGATGGTTGAGAAGAGCTCCCGGTTGTAAAACTTTAATGAAGCACTTTTTTCTGGTTATTTCTAGACTTCTGAGACTTCTTGCCTTATGAATCCCAGTTTCTTTACACCTTTGTTATACTGTGTTAGAGCAGCTCGAAATTGGAGGATCCAGTCGAGTTGTAGCTGTTATAGGATGATGTTGTAATGGATCACTGTAATAGTTACAGAGTCTCTAATCGGTTCCTGTGATTTCCTTAACACTGAATGACTTGGAATTGGAGGATCCAGTCAAGTCTTCTCTTCGGTTTCTTGAAGGCTTGAACCAGGAGGATCCTGCATTCAGAGTTTTTCCCCTACAAACCATTGCAAGCCTGTTGCCCAGAGCTGTTTGTTCACCTTTCTTACTAAGTCTTCCACCTGCTCATCTTTTAATCAACCCACTGGCTGAAGTTAGGATTCCAGACCTCCTTTGTTCTTTATGTACCAGATCCAGTCCCTGAGTTGGAGTGATATCTCCTCGAGTCTCTACCCATTTGATCGCCCATTTATCAAATCGTGACATTAAAATGATGGGCATTGGGCTCTGCTCCAGCAAGAAATCCAGGAGTGACTTCCGACGCTAACACCACCCAAGCACCATAGTCTATTAAATAGGGTAGATGTGGTGGCTTGAGGCCTTGTTAATGGCCAATGAGCCAAATAAAATATGTTTAGGACCTAAGGCCCTTTTTTTCCTCTCTAGTCATGATACACACCTTGAGAACTATTCTTATTATGAAAATGTACCAATGGTTCCAAATGCAACTATATTGCAACTATATTCTCAAATATTGGTGAGTGGTCAAATGCAACTATATTGCATCTTATGCAACTATATTGAACTTATGAAAATATATTGCAACTATATGCAACTATATTGCAACAATTTCATATGCAACTATATTCAACTATGAAACTATATGGAACTATGCAACATGCCTTATGTTCTTTCCCTAAAAACCTATATGCAACTATATGAAATAGGACCTAAAAACCTTATGTTCTTTCCCTGACCATGGACAAGACCTGAGTTCCATACATGGTGTGAAAAAATTGTGAATGACACCCATATCCCACCCAAGCACCATAGTCTATTAAATAGGATAAATGTGGTGGTTTGAGGCCTTGTTAATGTCCAATGAGCCAAAGAAAATATATTTAGGACCTAAGGCCCTTTTTTTCTTCTCTAGTCATGGTACACACCTTGAGACCTATTCTTATTATGAAAACATGCCAATGGTTCCAAGTGAAACTATATTGCAACTTATGCAACTATATTGAACCATTATTCTCAAATATTGGTGAGTGGTCAAATGCAACTATATTGCATCTTATGAAACTATATGCAACTATATTTCAAATTATGAAACTATATTGCAACAATTTCATATGAAACTATATGCAACTATATGCAACTATGAAACATGCAACTTATGAAACTTAAGCAATTTTATGGAACTTATGCAACTTTAGGAAACTTTATGCAACTTTACGCAACTTATGCAACAATGCAACTTATGAAACTATGAAACTATATGCAGTTTATGAAACTATGCAACTATATGCAACTATATGATGGATAGGTGTGGAAATTTCAACTTTATGCAACTAAATGCAACTATATGCAACTGTGTTGATACCAAAAACGTATATTGGCACGATAACTTATCTTCTTTTTTTAGCGAGTGTAGGTACCACCAAATAGGTATCTGTCAGATCTATCTTCCTCGAGTGATGATCAACATATAGTAAGAGAGGTTGAAAGTGAGACGTGTTGTACTAGATCTACCGGTTCTAGATCAACTAGGTTGGAAAAGGTAAGGAAAAGATTTTGTACCTGCATGCAATTTTTTATTGCCAATGGAGGGTCATGTAATTATGATGCTGAGAGAATAGGTGACATTGAGTTGCCCTTGAGGTATAAAAATCTAGTGCAACGATGGGCACCTAAGGAGCTACTTGGAGTGGACACAGATTTCTTCATCGGTGGGAGGATGTATCGCATTGCTCCTTCATCCTTACATGGATTGGGGTTATTTTCCATGGATGGCATAAAGATTGGCTATGGAACTGTAATTGAATTGATGGAGTATGTTAGAGCATTATGCAAATACAATCACTGGTTGATGTTGGTCCGATATACACAAAGTATGTAGAGATACGGAGTTGCCACAAATTATATACAACTACTAGATAACAATCAAAATAAAGGGCCAACTATGTATATTGATGGAAGGCCAAAAGCTACTAGAAACATTGCAGGCTTTATAAATAGTACACCACCAATGGAAACAACTAAGAAACCGAATTTCATATTTGAGGCACATGAAGGAAATCGTATATTTGTATGTGCAACAAAAACAATAGTTCCAGGTGAAGATTTGTTGATCGATTACAACTTAAATCGAATAGATGGAGAGGGTGACCTTGGAAATTCACCCACTTCACCTCAATAGGTAAATGTTAAATACAGTAAAAAATTATGACTACAACAACTAAATTTCAGAAATTTCATTATTTCTTTTTTCTATTATTACTGCAATATTTCATTTTCTTAATGTTACATGTGAATTTCATAACTTTTATTGATTGATTTATTGTGTCAACATCTGTCCAGGGTGACTGTGGTAGAAAATCACCCGCTACATCTTTCTAGGATGACCATGGAAAGACACCCATAGTGCCTCAACAAGTAAATGTTAAATACTATAACAACTTATGACTACAACAACTAAATTTCTGAAATTTCATTATTTTTTTCTTATATTACTCCAATATTTCATTTTTTAAATGTTACAGGTGAATTTCATAACTTTTGTTGATTGATTTATTGTGTCAACTTCTGTCTAGGGTGACCGTGATCGAGTTTCACCCGCTACATCTCTCCAGGGTGACCGTGGAAAGGCACCCACAGTGCCTTACTAGGTAAATGTTAAATACATTAACAACTTATGACTACAACAACTAAATTTCTGAAATTTCATTATTTTTTTCTGATATTACTCCAATATTTCATTTTTTGAATGTTCCAGCTAAATTTCATAACTTTTGTTGATTGATTTATTGTGTCAACTTCTGTTCAGGGTGACCGTGTCCGATTTTCACCCGTTACATCTCTCCAGGGTGACCATGGAAAGGCACCCGTAGTGCCTCGCTAGGTAAATGTTGAATACAGTAACAACTTATGACTACAAAAACTATATTTCTAAAATTTTATTATGTTTTTTCTGATATTACTCCAATATTTCATTTTTTAAATGTTACAGGTGAATTTCATAACTTTTGTTGATTGATTTATTGTGTCAAATTCTGTCTAGGGTGATCGTGTCCAAGTTTCACCCACTACATCTCTCCAGGGTGCCCGTGGAAAGGCACCCACAATGCCTCACCAGGTAAATGTTAGATACAGTAACAACTTATGACTACAACAACTAAATTTTTGAAATTTCATTATTTTTTTTTCTAATATTTCATTTTTTAAATGTTACAGGTGAATTTCATAACTTTTGTTGATTGATTTATTGTGTCAACTTCTGTCCATGATCCCATAGAAAATATTGTTGAGGACGAAATATTTTATTCGATAAACCCAATGACAATTGTAATGAAGGCCTTGAAGAAGGCTAACATGGAATATCTAGGTTTGATTAGCAAAAGACCCCTAACACAGGAGGACAGGGAAAGAATTGTAGAGATACAAACTATAATAACTAATTTTGGAGTAAGTGTCATCTTTACATATTTTTATTAGCTATGACAATTTCATATCTGTTTTTTAGTTTTATATTTTGTATATGATATGATAAAGAAACTTTTTCTGTTTATAGGAGTTTTTAAACCCCATGCGTGGGGAACCTGTTGATCCTGTAACTTCTATAGGTAGCAGTGAGGGTCCAATGCAAAAAAAGGTCGACATAGCAAAGTGCAAGTGAGGCTTTTTGAGCCTCTTGATCAGGTTCCCCTCGAATCCATTGATGAGTGGCGTGATTTTGACTGGCATGAAATGCCAGAGCATGATGAGCTGGAGCCTGGGACTCCACATGATGACTCCGGAGAGGAACATAGTGTAGGTGCACATGATACTATTCTGCATGGAGAAGAATGAATTAAAAGCACTGGATCACTACATGTCACCTTTCTGGTGGATGACGCATGTGTTCCGATAAAGATTCAAAGGATTGCAGGTAATTGTCCCATTAATTGATTCATTTTTTTCATGAAATTGAAATGGACATTTGTTGAGATTATTAATTGATTAATGGATAACACATTACTACAGGAAACAATCTTTTCTATAGAAACTTACATGACAAATCATTGGAGTTGTTTGTCCCCACCATTCGCACACGGTGGAATGGCCAAGATAGAAAAAAGAAAGATGATTTAATAGATCACATGGAAAACTTGTTCGACAACACTTTCAACAAGAAAGTGGTTACAAAGTTGGTCGGAAAGAATTTAAAATACACCAGGGCCCAGTATAGGGATAAATTGCAAATAGACCTCAAGCACGAGCGCCCTCCCATGGTTCTCGAGAAAGAGTGGAAGGAACTAATAGAGGATGCAAAGGAGAACTTGTTTAAAAAACAAGGATGATAACCACGAGCTGGTCAAGTAAGATACAACACATGTTATATTATCAGTGAAATATGAGCATTTATGTTTTTCTTTCCTATTTTAAGTAACAATTATGATATCTATTTTTTTTCAAAAATTCCATATGTATGCTACCAGAAACATCCAAAGAAACAAAGGTGAGAGTGGAAAAACACGGCCAGCATAAACTAGGTCAGGGTGGGTACAAAAAACTCAAAGCCCGACTAGTAAGATTTAAATGATTAACTGTGGTTAATATTTATTTAACAATAACGAACAAATATATGTTTTTGTTATTGGTATTTTTAATGGTGTTATGCATTGCAGTTAAATATGTTCGACATTGTTGTCACCAAGGAGGACCTGAAGCTTGGTTACAAGCATGGTTTTAAAAGTGTGATTGAATATAGAAAAAGATTGGACCAGACTCCTATCTCCCCAACCACGCAGGTAAATCAAATGAATAAGGAAACCATAGTAGCATGCTTGTAAAGTCTATTCATATTTTATTATATCACCCTTAACTAAGTATTTATGTTTGTTTTCAAGCAATATTGCTACCGTAGTAGTGAATCAAGCGGTATTCAACAAACACCATGTCATACAAGGGTCCACATGTCCAGTGATAGTGTAGAGCAGAGTACCCATTCCGGTATGTATGCTTCAGAATTAGAAATATTTATTGTGATTGTAGATATTTATTTCCTGACTTGTACTTATATATTATCTTCTCAAAATTGAAGAGCATGTAGCTCAGGAGGATGAAATGCGAGAGCAACCAAGTGGACAGAAAATTAACACACCAATTGTCCCAACTACAGATACAGGTAAAGAGCAATAGTGTAATGTTAATCAAAACAATGAATTAGTTATTTCAATTATATTTCAACATATCAATATGATCATTTTCGTTGTTCTAGTTCACAACCATGAACAGATGCCAGCTAACCCTTCTCGGCGATGTACCAGAAGTATGGTACATGAGCGCACACAAACCAGAGAAGGATAGGGCACACAAAATACAATGTCCTTGGATGATGATGATATCTCAATTGTCAGTTTTATGAATGTAAAAAAACATAAATCAAAGAAAAATTAGATGTATAAATTCATGACCTATTTTTGGATCTTTATCGATGTTTATATGTTCATATGTTTTGATGACTATTCTAGTTATGCATTAATGTCTATATGTTTTCTATATAAAGAAAATCATTTGTTGGGTATGGGGAATTGAGAGCGATGTGAGGGGGGGAGGGGCCATATGAGCTTCCACCTTCACATGGTTAGCCCTGTTCAGTAGAGAATAACCTATTCTTGAAACAAAGAGAATCTCATTAAGGTATGCGACAACTTAATTTTTTTCTAGAGTATTTTACACAACTAAACGCATGCTTATATGCTTATTAATTATTTACTCATATAAAAAAAAATTATTTTATGATTCATGCAGGTCTTGGTAATGGAAATAAATTGCATGGAGAACTCTTATCAAGTTGTATGGGCTAATGGATCTGGCGAAAGAATAATGAAAAGGTAAGGGTTTTGACTTGTTCTTAAAAGTAGGCTTTATACTAGTAAAAGTTCACAATCCTCATGAATATGTAGATATTTATATATATGCCAAGTTCCATGTGGTGTTTTGGTTTACTTGTAGATATTTTAAATATAATTTTGG
>ML784107.1:321876-335170 GCA_009831015.1 Picea engelmannii | reverse complement strand
TCGGTTTTCAATTGCAATGAATTGAAAGGTTATACTTTCCTTTTCTAATGTGCATCGAAGAGACACTTCATTCCTAAATAATTTTCTAACCCCATGAATTACCTTGGTTCAATTAAATTATCTGGGATCAACCAATTTACAACGAATTTTGTACTTCTTATGTCAATACAAAATTCACATCCTCTAACTACAAAATCCATACACAACAATAATTGTTTTCCAAGATCATACTTCTTCATGTTGGCTTGCAATTAATTGTGTTGAAGGGTTGAAAATATCATCTCCAAAAATGATCTTCCCAAATCTTGCTAAAAGTCAAAATATCATCCAAGGAGGCTACAATAAACAAGTTCGAGAAATGGTCTTAAGATATCATCCATCAATATTAGAAGTGTTGTCATATTATTGTGTAATATAAATTGCATAATGACTCACTCATGCAATCCATGTGTTTTTTTTAAAGTAATATTCCAAATTATTCTTTGTGTATATTGTCATATTGGTATCCTTACTTCTAATCCAACTTCATGATAACACATGCTTCCAATATTTGGTTGATTAGTGCCTTGATTATTTGTAGGGGATATATATATATATATATATAAAATCTTGTTCAATCTAAAATATCTACACATTTTCTCTAACATCCATCTTTTAATAGAATATTGCAATATTACAATTGTATACCATATTACAATGTAATATGGTAATACCATATCTCATGTATTTTTTTTTTTAAACTTAAAGTCATTGTCACAATATCAACGATAGTTCGTCGGAAACAAATTTTGTATTTTACCACAACTGTCGCAATAGCGACGAAAGTTCGTCGCAATTTGCCACGAATTTTTGTCTCACATACAACATCTACGTCGTAAGTTTGGTCTTGAGATACATTTTCGTCGATATTGCCACAGATTTATGTCGCAAGTTGAGACGGTTTTGTGTCGCACATTCAACATCTGCATTGTAAGTTATTGGCTTGGCATAAATTTTTGTCGCAATTGTGATGAAGTTTCATCGTAATTGACACACTTCTTCGTTGTTATTGCGATGGAATTTCATCGTAATTGCAATGATGAATAGGGTTAACCGATCTTGAAGGTGCTGACATGTGGAGAGATAATTTCGTTGATGTTTCCACACACACTTGGATCATGGATATAGCGACGAAATTATTCCGACGAAAAAAAATCTCGGCTTTCGTGGAAATTGCGACAGATAAACGTGGCAATATCAACCAAAAAACGATTGTAAATTTGGTCATATGTACTAGCGGTGGACAATGAATAATATGGCACAACATCAAATTATAGACTTTTCAACATATGGAGCATCCATGAGCCACTTGGAGGAATATTCTCACATGTGTGGGTGGTTAGAGGTGGTTATGAGGTGATCTTAGAACACTTTTCAGGGAAACCAACTTTAAGGGAAATTATATTTTTATACAGTACCCATAATTCCACCAATGCAGTGCCATTAGATGTGGAATTTCCACAATATTTATGAAATGGGGTTATAATAGAATATCGGGAAAAAATTGACCAAGTTACGTGTTTGTTATACTTTGTCGAGTGAACATTATCACTACATTTTGGAGTCATATGTTTGAAGCATCTAGAAGGGGTGCACCTCTTCCATTTTATTATTCCACTCACATGTTTGAGTTGGTAGAGGTATTTATTCCATGATATATTATTTTAATTGGATCAAAATGGTTTTGGACCATGGTATTGAGAGTGCCTCTTATTTTAGTTCATGCTTTTGCTTGAGCACATTGTATTGGCACATGGTATTCTATTAGCACATGATTTGTTTCTCATGTTTTTGGAGGCCTCTCTTCCTATAAAAGGAGAGTGTCTCCCTCATTTTTTCATTATTTTTTCATATTGGGAATAAAGTGAAGACTTCTTGGCTATTTTGTGAGTGATTTCTTTTGTCTCTTGGTATGCTTTCTTAATTTATATTGATGATAGGAGCATTGGGAACCATTGATGAGCTAAAGGGTATATGATATAGAAATACAATTAATCAAGTTATGGTGAAATTTTGTATTGTTTATTGTACTTAATTGAATTTAATTAATTGTTCCTATGGATGAATGCTTGTGAATTTCTTACTCTAGCATATGGTTGATCCAGTTTTCTCTTCCATTTATTATGGTTTAATTTAATGACATGATCTAACTCTCCTTGAAGTTTTTTCCTAATATTTTTTTCATAGCTTGACGCTTTTTCATGCTCATTCATTGGTGCAAGAAACATCAACACTTTTAGGAGAAAGAGGAAACATTGCTAGGGGATATAAGGAATCCCTACCCAATGGTAAGGAAACTTCACCATTATTTCTCAAACATCTTTTGAAAGTTTTCCATCAATTTATCTTATGATCTATAGTTTAAAAAGTTGTATTATTATCTAGATCTTTGCACAAGTCATATTCATCTAGTATTAACCATTAAAATACTTGACACATTCTTAAGGGTCGATTTTAGTATTTTCTTAAGGTTTTCATCTTTAAATAAACTGACTAGATTTTGGTGCTTTGATCATAATTTTATTTAATTATTTAGCATTATAAACTCAAAATTACTAATGTTTTCAATTTATTAGTGGTTTTACTTCTTTTTTACACAAGTGATTAGATTTAATTGCTATGCAAACATGTTTTTAACTTAAATTTCTTATGTTGTGTTATCGATTAAGTAGGGGTTTCTTCTTAAAATTTGTTGCTATACACATTAATTAAATTTTCCTCATCTTTCAAGGTTTCTTAGGAATCTAATTTTATTGATGCTCATTTATATCGCTTACTTCAGCTATCTTTAAATTACTTTCATTTCATACAATTTTTAAGTAAGTGGTTTAAAAGTGTTGGAACCTCAGGTTCTGATGGTTCATCATAGTTCTCCTGGAATCAGTCGGTCGAGTGGTTGACTTACATATGGAAACAATTGGTCAAGCGATCAGCCATACATCCACATCAGTTAGCTAACTAGTTGAAAATCCTATTGGTCAAACAGTCGATTAACAGTCGAAGACAGTTGGTCGATGGATCGAGTAGTTGAGAAATCGACTACAATTTGGACGCATGAATAGTCGGGTCAAGAATTCTTGGTGAAGCGAATAGAAAATATGGACTTGACAGAGTCAACCCTAACCATACATTTATCCATTCTCTTGGATTTTTGTCCATTTATCCTCATACATGTAGCACAATGAAAAATTTCCAAGATAGATCTTAACTTCTCCACATCCCATCTTAGGCAACTGTAAAATATCAGGGCGTCATCCACAAAGAGAAGATGTGAAATCCTTAGAGTTGGAGATAAGGAGACACAAAAAAACTCCCCTCTAATTTTAACCTCATTAATGGCCCTACTAATCCCTTTCACCACTAGAAAAAAAGAAGAGGTGAAAAGGGACAACTTTGCCTTAGTCCTCATTCAAATGAGAAGAAGGACGAGGACAAACCATTTATTAGGACAAAAAATACAACTCATGATCCAATTTATAAAGGGGATTTCAAAACCCAAATGGGTTAGTATAATCCTCAAATAAAGCCAACTGACTATGTCATATGTTTTTGAGAGGTCTATCTTGAGTATTGCCCCTTTTAAATTATGGGTTTTGATACTATGTAACGCCTCTTATCCTACTCCAATATCTTTATGGATCTATCTACCTTCTAAAAAACCAAACTACTCTCATGAAATGGATTTTGAAAGAAAACCTTTTAGCCTTATCCTCATGATTTTGGATATCACCTTATAAATATAGTTACATAGAGAGATAGGTCTGAATTCTTCCAGGGTCTGTGGATCATCCTTTTGGGGAATAAGATTAATGAAGGTTCCATTTAGTGGAGGATGAATATAATTGTTTCTTTGATATTCTTCAAAAACATTTAGAATATTGTTCCCTATGAGGCTGTAAAGACCCACAAAGAAGTCCATTGTCCACCCGTCCGGGCCTGGACTCTTGTCTTTTTGAAAACTATGCAATACCTCTTTAAGTTCTTCTTGAAAGACTTCTTCCATAAGATTTATATTATATTCCTCTTCTACAAACCTTGGGAATAATAAGGCCATATGTACAATAACATCAATTGTGACTCTTCCTTCATCTATGAATATAGTTTTAAAATGTTGAGAGCCTAGCCATGCCAGATCCTCAAAAGATGTAAAATTTCTACCAAAGGAATCCTTAAGGATCAAAATAGTATTTTTCATCTTCTTCCCCTTTTAATAAGCCTAGAATAATTTAGTGTTCTCATCCCCATTTTGTAACCAAAGGGCTCTAATATTTAACTTCCACTATGCTTCTCTTGCTTCTAGAAGTTGCCTTCTTTTATTTTATAAATTTAATAAGGCCTCTTTGGTTTCAAGAGATGAGAAACCTCCACCTTCGGTGTCATATATTGATTTTAATCATGCTTCTATTTTAATAATATCCTACTCATTCAACTACTTCTTCTTTCTAACACATTCAATCATGGCCTTTTTAAAAAACAATTAATTTTGAGAAAACTAAATTGTTGCCCGATCTTCTTGATTGGTGGGATTCCATGGCTCCTTTACGAGATTTATGAATTCCTCCTCCTTTAAACAAGATGAATAGACTCTGAAAGGGCTCGTTGGTTTCCTTGTGTTTGATGCAATTTCTAGAAAGATTGGGTGGTGATCAGATTCACCTCATCATCCCACCCATTGTTTGAAGAAAAGAGGGGACTCCACCTGGTTTGCAGAAATGAGGAAGCGATCTAACCTTTTTGTAAAGTATGCTTCCCCCATCCTCTAATTTCTCCAAGTTGGAAAAATATTTGTGGGAGTGTTACACATCAAAATTAATCAATGTGATAGTGTCGCAAGTGTCATCATTACAAGTGTTGTAAGCGTCGCATCTTGTCCGCAAGTGTCGCATCTTGACCAGAAGTGTTGCAAGTATCACAAACATGATACTGCCATCTTGACTATGTCGTTCCTCTAACGACATCATAGGGACACTTAATACACCTCAAAGACTAGTTTTGAAGAAGAGAAATCAGTTGACAAGAAGTACAAGCCTTTTGTCATTGGAAAAACCACTCAAATATGGATTTTAGAGAGGAGCGATCCCCTACCACTATCAGGGAGTGTTAGCGCTCCTTGTGCCTCTTTGGGGGAGTGTTTGAGTGCTCTGTGCACCCTTTTTGGGAGAGCCACCCTTTCTGAGTGAGTTTTTGGTTTGTTGGGCCAAATCAGGGAAGAATCCCCTCAATTTCTTAAGGTGGTTGGATTCAAATAGAAGGTCAAGGCATGATCTTAGGGAATATTTTCAACTGAAGGAGAAGAATCCTCAACTTATCCCAAATATCTCTAAAGTGGTTGGGCCTCTCCAAGGTTATATAAGGAGGTCTTCTCATGGTGAAAGATACATGAAAAATATTGGACGTATGAAACCTATGATGTCATAGGCAACATACAGGAAAAAGGTAGAGACTAGAGATTGATACCAAACTTATGATCTTATAAGTGGTATTGAAAGAAAATATTGGAGATAGAGAAATTATGATCTCATGAGTGAGATGTCATCAAAGCAATCAATGTATATTACTTGAGAAAAGGGGTTGGACAAGGAGAACTAGAAGAAGTTGCTTCACCTTCATCCAATGGATTATAAGTACTTTTACTTGTTCTTATCAATATATCAATGCTTGGCATGTTTCTTTCAAACTTATGCTTGTTCCACATGAGTTTGTCTATAGTAGATGGATCTATATTTGATCTAATATCAGTAGAGTAGGAATTCCATTGTATCTTCGTTTGTTCTACAGGATCCATCAGGGAGTTGAGAATCGAAGCTCAGCCTAAACTTTGCAAGGACAAACGTCATTAATAAGCTACATATCTTTCTTCTTCTCCTTCATATATTATCTTGATTATATCTAAAAGGATTCCAGTGTCCATGTTAATCACTTTTTTGTCTTGGCCTTAGGAGTCTAGACACCAAGAGGGAATCCGCTTGTCCGCAAGAAAATTCACCTGTAACAAAAATTAGTGAGTCTGTTGGGGAGGCCCTCTGATTTTTTTTTACATTTCCAGATCTTGTTTTGGCCCTTTTCCCACTCATTTCACCCCCTCCATACCGTCTCTTTGATTTCTAGATTTGTTTGATTGCCTCCTTATTTCATCATGATCACCCTGATTTACTGAGATTTCTTTTTTTTTAGTTTCTAGGCATTTTTCTAAACTTTTGAAGAAGAACACTCCCCTTACCTTGCTATCAAAGCGTTAACACTCCCTGGAGGTCTTACATAGAGCACTGGAACACTCTAGTGCCCCTTACACCAGAGCGTTACCCCCTTTTCTGTGAAAAATCCTCTAGATTTTCAATTTTTGGGTTCAGTTTTTGTCTTTTGCACTTTCTTAGAGTCTCATACCCTCAGTTCAACTTGGTATTGGCCTTCAACACCATGTTTTCTAAGAATTGATCCTCTTTGGTTTGGGAACTTGACATTTTATTTCCTTGCCTTGAAGTCACTCTTTGTCTTTGCTAACCTAGAGTTGACTTGTTGTTTTCTTCTCATTTATCTGACTGAGTGGAAGCTTTTGTGAGGAAATCCAAAGGTCTATGAACTTTTCATTTGATCTTTAAGGTCAATCTTCCATAATTTCTATTTTGTTTGAGGTTTTTGGTTCTTGTTTGAAAATTTGGTTATCTTTGTCTTTCTTGTTTATTCCAACGAGAGTGTATTTTTGCTTGTGTGAGGTTTTGCTTTTGATTGTTTGATCCTAAAGTCTGATTGACATGAGAAGTTTTACATATGATTATCATTCACATATAAGAAAAAGGACATATTTTAGTGATTGGTTCGTATATTAGAAGGCATTTCTGAAATTTTTTAGCATTTCATTGGATTTGATTGAGAAACAATTGTATGAGGATGTTCCATCTTAGTGTTTGATAGTGAAAAGAAATTTATCTCTTTCCCTTAAATAGACATTCATCGAAAGACAAGACTAATTATCATTTTCTTGTGCATTTCTTTTGGGAATTGAGTCACAATATCATCAGTTTCATTGTCATACACTCTTTGAGTAAAGAACAGTTGTAAAATCATCACTAATTAAAAAATTATCTAAAACATTTTATTTTTAGGATATTCCACCAACATTAGACTAGGATTAGCACTTTGGATTAGGCTTTGAGTACAACTCTCCAAAGTTTTTCAAAACAAACATTAGCATATTGTGATAGAGAGAGCAAATCTAATTGTCGTATAGGGTTTCTGGGATCCCCCTCTTACACAGGGGTTACACACGAGGTCACATTCGGGAGAATTACAAAGATTATCCCTCCGTCGCTCAACTATTTGTAGTGGTCAGATTGTATATTGGGGGTCACTTGAGGGTATACCCACGATTATGTGTGGGAGCCTCTCGAGTTGATTTCAGACTTATTATCCTACCCATACGTTCAGATCGAACTGTCGACTGTTCCCACCTACGGGATGACTATGAGTTGGTGTCCTTAGTTGCCATAATATTTAGGTACTTACATAAGGTGACGGTGAAGGAAAGTCTCACTATACCTAGATCAGACATTGCTCAAACTCACTCGGGCGCCTTGGAGGGTAAATCCACAATTACTATGTGGAAGCTTGCACCAAGGTGAAAGTCCATTAAGCAAGTCGCAATTGTAACTGTTCCAGCATATCCTAGCCTCTTCTTAACTTCATCATGCGATGTTGGATTTCATCACCAACTAGTATGATCATCGAGAGAATTTTTGTTTGCTTGGTTTTGATTCCTAGATTTTATTAGCGTATGATGTTTTTTTTTGTTAGTTGGCCCTAGATTTTCAGCGTGTACTGTTATTCTCCAAAATTGAGCCTATAGATGATAAAGGTATTCACCGATTGCATAGGATGCAAGGGCTGCCTTCGGAAGTCTACCAACCCTTACCTCCTAACCCTCCAGAAGACAACTACCGTGGAGAGGTAGAAAATCAATCTAACGTTGGGAGTGTTGTTACTCCTCCGTTAGACAATCAAGAAGAAACTTTGGTTACGGTTGAGAATCCCACTCCTTGCACTACATCTTTGTCAGTAACCCCTCTCGAACCAATTTTCTTCGTTTAGACTCCCTTGGGAATGTTATAGATGAAGAGGTCCCACAGTTACCTGAGAGAGCATTTACTAAAACATATATGGGATCCATAGAACCAACCTTTGGTGATGAGTATAGGACTCTTGTTTGTCCTACCACTGCAATAGATACAAATCCCAAACATGTTCATTATGTATGGAGGACTTCATCAGGATGTGATCTTTATGAGCATTTTGAATCCATTCAACAACCCTTTCATCCTCACGACCCTCCTATTGAAACGGGACCATGCGGTCAAACTATGAATCACCCCATTGATCATTTCATTAACCCTACTATTATGTCAACAAAAGTCCATCCTAATGTTGGACTCATCACCTCTACTCACTCCCAAGGCACTTCGATCCCCACCCCCACTTTTATAAACTTTCACTCTACAACTCCACATGTTTCACATGATCTTGCTAGGACATCTTTGCACCAGAGAATGCAGATTCTTTCCAACCAAATACAACCGACTGGAGGGAAACCACCATCTAGTGGACCTATCCCTCCTGGAAGACTACCATCCTATGGTGGACCTACCCCTCCTGAAGGACAACCCCCTTTTCATGTTCTTCCCAAAGGACAACCTCCCTTTGCCATTCATACCCCAGTCATTAATCCACCACTGGAAAGGGGGAAACCTTCATTTGCTAGAAACCCTTCGCAATCCTGGGGAGTATCTTCAGGAAGCACTTTTACCCAACCCCATGTTTGGGGGCACTCATATCATAACCCACAAGGAGGAGTATTAAATCTTGTTCCTTCCACACAATCTTATGGGCAACCTTATTCGGGTGTCCCAAACTCCTCCTGGAGTCCTCAAGGACAGCAACCTTATCCTCCCCCTACTATGTATCCATCTCCATGATCTACTTCTTACCCTCCTCAAGGGAAACATGTTTATCCTCCTTATGGGCAAGCAAATCACCTAGCTTATAATGCTCAAAATCCACTGGGTTATGCAAATGTTTCTTAGCCATCATCGAATCCTGCTTATCCTAGCCAGCAACAACCATATGTAGGAGGAACTACAGGTTACAATTATCCACCTAACCCAGTTTATGGTCCTACTGGTGTTCCTATTCCACACCAGTATTGTGAAATCCCCAACATAAAGAAATTGGACAAAATAATTTAGAATCTAAAAGTGCTGGAAATTTATTTTCGTTTTTAGTAAATTCGGAAATTGGAAAATTTTTGCCAATGATGGCAATTCCGAATTTCGAATTTTATGATTGTAATAAATGATTTGACTGTTGGGTAGAGTTCTGATTTGTCCCAACTAGCTACTTGACTATGACACTTGTATGAAAAAGGAAAGAAAAGAATATTTTATATTGATTGCAGGAGGACAAATGGAGCAGTCAGTTGAATTTAGTTGACCATGACTCCATGAGTGGGGAACACATTGCAATTAACTCTGGGTTGATTGTTACAAGTGGAAAATCAGTGATTTGGCCAATGGCAGCCCCTGAAAATCATGGATTTAGAAAAGCTGTGAAAATTCCCCCAAGAGAGGGAAAAGTCATAGGAAAACTAATAAAAGAGCATATGCGAGGAGGCAGGACACTGCAAAGTATGCTGGGGAAAGACTAAGAAAAATTTTTCTTGCTGTTATGAACAATAATGTGTGAGTGTGAGGCAAAGGGAATACTACTGATATTCGAAGGACATTTCTGGAGAGGAGATTTCAATTCGCCCTCGTGGATTCATGGTCGGGTTAAGGGGTGAACCGGGTAAGTAGATTTGCTGCCCTATTCTATGGTTGGGAGGAACGTGGTTTCTCCCTTCATCTTCCTGTAAAATCTGGTTCAGATATGTAACTCTACCTTACTCTAGTCAAATGATCATGTATTGAAATTCATTTTACTTCTTTATACGATTTTGTTTCTGGTTGAATGTTGTGGGAAAGATCTAACTGTTTACTTCCAAATAATTGGCTAGAAATGGACCTTTTTATTTAGATTTAATACTGGCTAAATTACTAAGATTTCTAGAATGTGTTAACAGCGAAATGAATTCTGCAATAGTTACAAATCCCATATAGATTTAATACTAGGTAAATTACTAAGATTTATGGAATGTATTAACAACGAAATGAATTCTGTAACATTTACGAATCCCATAACAGATTGTCTTGTTTTAGTTTTCTATGGATGCTACTAATAAACAATGAGCCTTTGCAACTAAGCATACCATTCATAAATCCAACAAGTATATTCTACAACAGTAAAGTACTAATCAACAGACACATAAATCGGTGTAGACAGTAAATCTATCTATCTATCTATATATATATATATATATATATATATATATATATATTTATATTACATGCATAATTTGAAATAGATACGACAGCAAGGGAAGACCCTGTAAGCAAATGTTTACCCACAGTTAAACCACAGGTTCTATCATATTGACTAGGCTGTGTCTTATTCATGTGAGCAGACCCATAGAGTTTTCATCAATATAAGTAATTAAGAATAGAGGATAAAAGATTACTTGATACGTAACCCAAAGAGTCTTTTAGAGACTTATTTAATAATGATATTAGAAACAGAAGGTATTAAAGCACGAATAATAACGAATAATGATGACCATCGAACCTTTTGGTGCATAGATCTATAAGGAACTTAGACGATAAGCAATAATGAAAACGAAAGGAAAATAGTACACGAATTGCATTGAAGCTATCTAATTCACTGGTGAGCAGTTCGTTAAGGGCTTATTTGATCATGATAATTGACAAAGAAGGCAGACAACATACGGGGCATGAACCCAACTAATAATGAAACTACCTCCCCACTCATAAGAAGATCGATAAAAGTTATTCAACATTTCTAACTGAAAGGAACATAAGGTAAATGACTTGTGGTGCATGAAACTGAAACTAGTTAATTCTTCAATTGAAACATAAACGAAAAACTAGAATCATCGACCATATTAATTATGGGAAGGGACCAAACCCATAGGCATAATCACTATGCATGGCCGATTCGTTTTGGAAAGGGGTCATACATCCATTAATGAGATTCAATTATGGAACAAAATAACTATGATAGCCCGAATAGAAAACCAAATTTGTATTATACAGAGGAGAATACTTCAGAGTTCCAAACCCCCAACAGAACTAATACTCATGATATAATGAGCACTGTATTGTTCTTAACAATCGACGGTCTAGTTACCAAAGTCCAACCAGGCGCACACTATGCGATGGTTCGGTACGCCAGAAATCATTTTATACAATTCATAGCATACCCCATAACTTGGAATTAACCTCTCAACGGGGTTTGAATCACGACAAATAACTTAGAAAACTACGTAGGAACCCGAATAGCTCTTGTTGAAGTGAGGAGGGATCCCCATTCTTCGACATGCCTACACCTGCATAGAATTAACAAGAAGCATTAAAACAACAACCAAACAGGGTAATGTATTTAAGTTACAGAATAGAAAATGACTAGAACAGGGCCCGTTGAATAACTAACTGAAGCAGAGGGTCTATTCCTCCTGTCGTCGCACTACATCACCTGGACCGAAAGGGAAAGAGGTGTTCGTGCCTCCCTGATGGGTACCCTTACACATCCAGGGGACCATCATTAATAACAGATACCAGAGTATAATCCAAAGGGATATTACAGGAATAACAGAAAAATTAAAAGGCAAAAACGATGCATGGTAAACATAAACCTTCGTATATTCAACTTAAACAGATGATATTAAACGCGTTCAACAAATGGGAAGAACTTTGCTTCTAAATCGATGCTACCAGCTAACACTAAAGCCAACCACAGAAGACCAGGAAAATGATAACAAGAATTTAATGGACTATCCAACAGAGGAGACCAGAAGATAATAACACGAGTTTAACCGAACCAGGAAATAAAACTAACAAGGGTGTAATGCACTAACCAATGGAGGATAATAAGGAATAATAGCAAGGGGTTTAACTGAATAAGTCTTGACTTCATGATAGACATTGTGATACGAGTAATGGCTCGTTCCCACCAGATCATATTGTGCAGTAACAGGGATAAACTAGAATAGGAGTCAAAACCCTTACAAAATAGAACCCGACTCTTTTTTTCCTAACACAGTACCCTAGAAATAAGACGAAGACATTATCAAATAACAAAGGTGTGCACAGAACCACAGACAAGGAAGAATGTTTGTTTTAAAAACGTAAATAAAAAGAGAGACAAAGGTAAAACTCACCACACAAAACGACTATCGAAAAGCACCACCAAGAACCTCCACGCACTTAGCACAGAGACTGAATCGTGTACCCCAGCCATGAGGCTTGAGCCAACAAAGGTTTTGGTCTGTGAAAGGCATGGGAGTAACCTCCGAATGGAGCAAAAGGAGAGAAGGAGCTTGTACATAGACCATGTGATTATGGGGAAGGTGTCAACGTTTCCTTGGAAGCATGCTAGTCGAGCTCTGTGTCGAATAGACATTTCCCCGGGTGTATTAAATTGTGCAGACATGCCTTTAAGGCTTAGTTGCCTTCCACCTATTTTGGTAGCTAAGGGAATTGATGGCGGGGCAATCAGATGAAGTTTTCACTACATCGTTTCATGTCAAATCCAACTACCATGCATTAAACACCAAAATGGTTGGCCTTGTCGTTACCTAACGAATTGTGTGCCAATGATCATATTCCCCAACCTTTAATAGATTAACCCTCTGCGCGCTATAAATTCAAGGTGTAATTTTAGTGGCCGAAGTTGATCCACTTTACCTTTGTTTTCCGAATAAGATTAATTTCTCTTTGTAGATTGTATAATTCTACTTACACTTAAGGGATTGGTCCTCTATAGGCCTGGCACCTCTAACCTTGCATTATAGGATAGCAAGACTCTAAGTGGTTATTACTACATGTCTTAGTGTGGCTTTGGAATAAGATAGTAGATAGTATTGAGTTACCATGAGACAAATAGTCCCTAATTATAGACATGTTGTAGTATGTAACACTGTATCAAAAGATGTAGCGACCCTATGTTAATAGGATAAAGGAGCGAAAGTAGTAAGACGAATGTACCTTAGGATAGACAAGTGATTTAACCAACTTTTTGCTCCCAAACAATATATATATATATATATATATATATATATATATATATATATATATATATATATATATATATATAT
>ML784107.1:309453-321819 GCA_009831015.1 Picea engelmannii | reverse complement strand
ACAATAGTTGTTTAGTATATATATCTTTCTATTTATGTAAAACTAACAAAATCTAATGGTTACAAACAGAAAGCTATTTCTGTTTTGTTAATTATGGCAGCTCAGGACAACGCAGAGATTAGGATGGGAGAAAACCCGTAGCAGGGACCCCCTGGAGATACAAGACAAAACAGTGACAGAAGTTCACCCACGGAAGTGTTAGAAACAATGAGGAACCTTATTGTTGAATTACATATTTTCAAAGTGGACAATGAAAAACTGAAAAAAGAACAACAGGAACAACAAGAGATAAATGAAGTCCTTCTATGCAGTATAGTGACCAAGAAAATCCCAAAGGATGATAACCACAAGGAAGAAGTCAGCAAAAGGGCTTCCAAGAACTGCGGGGTGGAAACAGAAAAAGGAGATTGTTCATCAGAAGGAACACCTTCAGCTGAGGGAAAAACTAAATCTAACAGAAAAAGAAAACAAGTAGACCAACTCGAAGGAGAATTTAAAAAGATTAAACTAGCTACCTTTGATGGAGAATCCAAAACAGGAGAGGAAGTTGAAGCATGGTTGTTGGACATCAAAAAATACTTCCAGATCTACAACTATTCCAGCAACATGAAGGTCAAAATGGCCATCTACAATCTGAAAGGGAAGGCCAGCATTTGGTGGTAGGACCTGAAATTGGCCAAGGACCTAAAGGAAAAATAGTTGGAATGGTCTGACTTTAAGAAGTATTTCAAGAAACAATACCTTTTGGAAAGTTACTATGAAAGAAAGACAAAAGAATTCTATGAGTTACGACTTGGAAAGATGACAATGGAGGACCTTATAAATAAGTTTTTAGAACTGTTGACATTCCTACCATACATCCGAGAGGATAAAGTAAAAATTCAACGTTTTCTAAGCTGCCTACCATAGTCCTACAAGGACAGAATTGAGTTTGACAACCCCAAATCCTTGAGCGAAGTGTTTAGGAAATATCAAATGTGCTACGATCAGTACAAACAGCGGGTAGACTTTCCCAAAGCATGGAAGGATAAGAAACAAGAACAAATGAACCAGAGAAGGAAGGGGAACCAGCCAGATGCTCATCAGAATATAGAAAAATGTTTTCCGAGAAAGGAATTTCACTCAAACCATCTGAATACGCAAGGTAGTGGTAAACCAGTAAACTTGGGAATGAAGAAGTTTGGAGACAACCCCCGCGAGCCATTAAAGTGTTGGGAATGCGGAGAGCCTCATCTAAGGAGGAATTGTCCACGTTTGAGTTCAACAAATAGAACTGTTGTTCATAATCTGCAAGAAGCCTCGACAATGGGAGATGTGGGTAGAAGCCTACATTGGATAAATGTAACCATAGATGGTCAACAAGCTGACCATCAGTCCTCAGTGGTAGAAATTGAAGGTAAAATCAATGATACTCAAATTTCTATTTTAATTGACCCTGGAGCTACGTTAAGTTATATTATACCGAGTGTGGCTGAGTCAAACAAACTTAAGAAACTAAAGCACGTGGAATCATGGCTTGTACAATTAGCGACTGGTACTAAAAGAAAGGTAGTGGAGTTTGTTCTAAATTTTGAGTTCATCTTAGACGATCAATGTATAAAGACTGATCTAAACATCCTACCATTAGGATCTTACGATATGATTATTGGGATGGACTAGTTGGAACGACACAGAGCAATATTAAATTGCTATACAAAGCTGCTTAGCTATAAGGATGATTCTGACACTACCAGGACAGCCCAAGGTATATCGAAACCAGTATCAGTCAGACAAATTTCAGTGATGCAACTAAAGAAATGTATGAAAAAGAGATGCCAAGCATATGCCATCCAAGTCATGAATCTAGCAATAAAGGGGGATAAGCCAAAATTGAAAGATTTTGTTGTCATACGTGATTTCAAAGAAATGTTTGTGGATGAGGTACCAGAATTACCCCCTAGAAGGGAAATAGACTTCTCCATAGATCTGTTACCCAGTTCCACTCCTATCTCAAAGGCGCCTTACTGGATGATTCTACCAGAACTGACAGAATTAAAAATACAATTACAGGAGTTGTTAGACAAAGAGTATATCAGACTAAGTGTCTCACCTTGGGGAGCACTAGTCCTCTTTGTGAAAAAGAAGGACGGTACTCTAAGATTATGTATTGATTATAGACAACTAAACAAAATGACTATTAAGAATAAATACCCTTTACCAAGGATAAATGATCTGTTCGATCAAGTGGGGGTGGCAAAGATCTTTTCAAAATTGGATTTACGCTCCAGTTATCATCAAGTTTGGATAAAAGATGAGGACATAAACAAAACAACATTTCGGACAAGATACGGACATTACGAGTTTGTAGTCATACCATTCAGACTCACTAATGCCCCAGCCACTTTTATGTGCTTAATGAACAGTAATTTTAGTGAGTACTTGGACATGTTCGTGGTAGTATTCATCGACGACATCCTAGTCTATTCAAAGACAGAGGAGGAACATGAGGAACACTTAAGAATAGTGTTGCAAGCGTTAATGAAGCACAAATTGTATGCTAATTTCGACAAGTGTGACTTCTACTAGAAAGAGATACAATACCTTGGGCATATAATTTCAGCAGAGGGCATTGTCGTGGATCCGGAAAAGACAAAAGCCATTAGGGAATGGCCGATACCTAAAGATGTAGTGGATATACATTCGTTCATGGGAATCACCGGATATTACTGCCTATTTATAGAGGGGTTTTCTAAGATAGCCTACCCTATCACCTCATTACAAAAGAAAGGAACCAATTTAAATTGGTCATAGAAGTGTCAAGATAGCTTCAACAAAATTAAGGAATTATTGACAACGGCACACATATTGAAAGTAGCAGACCCAAATAAAGACTTCACTGTATCCATTGATGCAAGTAAAGAAGGACTAGGTGGTGTCCTATCGCAGGAAGGAAATGTTATCTATTATGAGTCTTGGAAATGAAAAGAACACGAGCGAAATTGCGTCACCCATGAATTGGAGTTGGCAGCAGTAATACACGCTCTAAATATGTGGTGACACTACATAATGGGCAAAAGATTCCTATTACTAACGGACAACAACGGGGTGAAATATTTGTTTAACCAGCCAGATCTTAATGCAAGGAAGGCAAGGTGGTTAGCTTTCTTGAGCGAATTCGACTTTGAGGTCAAACATATCAAGGGCAAGGAAAATAAGGTAGCAGACGCCTTAGGTAGAAGAATCCATGGGTTATTTGAAATGAATACTAGCAGGGTAGAAAGTGATCTTGAAGAAAGAATAAAGGCGACAAGTATTGATGACAAAAACTATACTAAAATAATGGTAGAATTACCAAACAACACCGCGAACTCAGATAAACCAGATCTAAGTATCGACGAGAAGGGACTGTTATGATTTAAAAATAGACTTTACATACCACATTCAACAGGGTTAAAATTAACAATCTTGGACGAAGTGCATAAGAAATCGTATTCTGGCCACCCAGGTTACTAGAAAACGATAACAACACTTAGAAAACTATTTTATTGGCCTAGTATGAAGGGAGAAACAACAGAATATTTGGCAAGGTGCCAAGATTGTTAGTAGGTTAATGCTAAACACCAGCATCCAACCATCCTATTACAGCCATTGCCAGCACCAAAATGGAAATGGGAGACTATATCACTCGACTTCATAACAGGTTTTCCAAAAACTCAGAAACAAAATGACTCCATCATGGTGGTTATAGATAAACTCAGTAAGTTTGCACACTTTATTCCTGTAAAGTCTACTTTTAAAGCTATAAACATTGTTGAAATATTCATGAAAGAAATCTTTAGACTGCAGGGTATTCCTAAAATGGTGATTTCAAATAGAGACGTAAAATTCACATCCACCTTTTGGAAAGAATTTTTTGTAGGTCTCAATAGTAACTTCAATTTCAGTACAAGTTATCATCCACAAATGGATGGACAGACCGAAAGGACAAACCAGATCATGGAGGATATGCTCTGCATGTATGTGAGAACAAAACCAAACAAGTGCGAAGACTATCTACACTTGGTAGAATTTGCATATAACAATGGGTGCCAAACTTCGACTAAGTTAAGCCCTTTCGAAATACTGTACGACAGAAAATGTATGACGCCAATCAGCTGGGATAACCCGACTGATAGAATTATGGTCGGACCCAAAATTCTCTAAGAAATGGAGAACATGGTTAGAAAGGTACAACAGAACTTGAAGGAAGCACAGGATAGACAGAAGAGTTACACAGACCAGAAAAGACAACACTTGGAATTTCAAGCAGGAGACCATGTTTATTTGAAACTCAAAGCCCGAAAAAGCTCGTTGAAATTAGGGAAATGTGCCAAGTTGGCACCTAGGTTTTGTGGGCCCTTTGAGATACTAGCTCGAATTGGACCCGTGGCATACCAACTTGCACTTCCAGCTAATCTAAGAATTCATAATGTATTTCATGTTTCATTGCTGAAAAAGTATATTCATGACCCTACTCATATGATTAATTGGAACTTGGTGTAGGTGGAACCCGAAGGCAAATTCTAGGTGGAACCCCTGCGCATTCTAGATCGAAGAGAAATAACACTTCGGAACAAAGTCGTCGCTCAGGTAAAGGTGAAATGGAAGCACTTTAGTCCTGAGGAGGCCACTTGGGAATTAGAGGGAGACTTGAGGAAATCTCATCCAATCATGTTCCAGGAAAGGAACGAACACTGAGGAAAGTGTTTTATTTAAGGGGGAAAGGATGTGACATCCCCAAAATAAAGAAATTGGACAAAATAATTTAGAATCTAAAAGTGATGGAAATTTATTTCCGTTTTTAGTAAATTCTGAAATTGGAATTTTTTTTCCAATTATGGCAATTCTGAATTTCGAATTTTATGATTGTAATAAATGATTTGACTATTGGGAAGAGTTCTAATTTTTCCCAACTAGCTACTCGACTATGACACTTGTATGAAAAAGGAAAGAAAAGAATATTTTATATTGATTGCAGGAGGACAAATGGAGCAACCATGTTGAATTTAGCTGACCATGACTGCATGAGTGGGGAACACATTGAAATTAACTTTGGGCTGATTGTTACAAGTGGAAAATCGGTGATTTGGCCAATGGCATCCCCTGAAAATCAGGGATTTAGAAAGGCTGGGAAAATTCCCCCAAGAGAAGGAAAAGTCCTGGGCAAACTAATAAAAGAGCATATGTGAGGAGGCAGGACGTTGCCAAGTATGCTGGGGAAAGACTAAGAAATTTTGTTCTTGCTATTATGAACACTACTATGTGAGTGTGAGGAAAAGGGAATACTACTGATATTCGAAGGACATTTCTAGAGAGGAGATTTCAATTCACCCTCATGGATTCATGGTCAGGCTAGGGGGTGAACCAGGCAAGTAGATTGGCTACACTGTTCTATGGTTGGGAGGAACGTGGTTGCTCCCTTCATCTTCCTGTAAAATCTAGTTAAGATATGTAACTCTACCTTACTCTAGTCAAATGATCGTGTATTGAAATTTGTTTTACTTCTTTATACGATTTTGTTTCTGGTCGAATGCTATGGGAAAGATCTAACTGTTTACTTCTGAATAATTGGCTGGAAATGGACCTTTTTATTTAGATTTAATACTTGGTAAATTACTAAGATTTTTGGAATGTATTAACAGCGAAACAAATTCTGTAATAGTTACAAATCCCATATAGATTTAATACTGGGTAAATTACTAAGATTTCTGGAATGTATTAACAGCGAAACAAATTCTGTAACAATTACGAATCCCATAATAGATTGTCTTGTTTTAGTTTCCTATGGATACTACTAATAAACAATGAGCCTTTGTGACTAAGCATACCATTCTTAAATCCAACAAGTATATTCTACAACAGTAAAGTACTAATCAACAGACACATAAACAGGTGTAGACAATAAATCTATATATATATTTATATTACATGCATAATTTGAAATAGATACGACAGCAAGGGAAGACCTTGTAAGCAAATGTTTACCCACAGTTAAACCACAGGTTCTGTCGTATTGACTAGGATGTGTCTTATTCGTGTGAGTAGACCCATAGAGTTTTCATCAATATAAGTAATCAAGAACAGAGGATAAAAGATTACTTGATACATAACCCAAAGAGTCTTGTAGAGACTTATTTAATAATGATAATAGAAACATAAGGTATTAAAGCACGAATCATAACGAATAATGATGACCATCAAGCCTTTTGGTGCATAGATCTATAAGGAACTTATATGATAAGCGATAATAGAAACAAAAGAAAAATAGTACACGAACTGCATTGAAGTTATCTAATTCACTGGTGAGTAGTTCGTTAAGGGCTTATTTGATCATGATAATTGACAAAGAAGGTAGATAGCATATGGGGCCTAAACCCAACTAATAATGAAACTACCTTCCCACTAATAAGAAGATCGATAAAAGTTATTCAACATTTCTAACTGAAAGGAACAGAAGGTAAATGACTTGTGGTGCATGAAACTGAAACTAGTTAATTCTTCAATTGAAACATAAACAAAAAACTAGATTCATCGACCATATTAATTCTGGGAAAGGACCAAACCCATAGGCGTAATCACTATGTATGGTCGATTCATTTTGAAAAGGGGTCATACATCCATTAATGAGATTCAATTTTGGAACAAAATAACTATGATAGCCTGAACAAAAAACCAAATTTATATTATATAGAGGAGAATACTTCAGAGTTCCAAACCCCCAATAGAACTAATACACATGATATAATGAGCACTGTATTGTTTTTAACAGTCAATTGTCTAGTTACCAAAGTCCAACCAGGTGCACATTATGCGATGGTTCGGTACCCTAGAAATCATTTTATACAATTTAGAGCATCCCCCAGAACTTGGAATTAACCTCTTAGTGGGGTTTGAATCATGACAAATAACTTAGAAAATTGCGTATGAATCCGAATAGCTTTTGTTGAAGTGAGGAGGGAATCCCCATGCTTCGGCATATCTACACCTGCACAGAATTAACGAGAAGCATTAAAACAACAACCAAACAGGATAATGTATTTAAGTTACATAATAGAAAATGACTAGAACAGGGCCCGTTGAATACTTAACTGAAGCAGAGGGTTTATGCCTCTTGTCGTCATGCTACATCACCTAGACCGAAAGGGAAAGGGGTGTTCGCGCCTCCCTTATGGGTACCCTTGCACATCCAGGGGCCCATCATTAATAACAGATACCAGAGTATAATCTGAATGGATATTACAGGAATTAAAAAAAAATTAAAAGGAAAAAATGATGCATGGTAAACATAAACCTTCATATATTCAACTTAAACAGAAGAGAATAAACGCGTTCGGAAAATGGGAAGAACTTCGCTTCTAAATCGATGCTACCAGCTAACACTAAAGCCAACCACAGAAGACCAGAAAAACGATAACAAGAATTTAATGGACTATCCAACGGAGGAGACCAGAAGATAATAACATGGGTTTAACTGAACCAGGAAACAAAAATAGCAAGGGTGTAACGGACTATCCAACGGAGGAGAACAAGGAATAATAGCAAGGGGTTTAACCGAATAAGTCTCAACTTCATGTTAGACGTTGTGATACGAGTAATGGATTGGTCCCGACAGACCATATTGTGCAGTAACATAGATAAAATAGAATAGGAGTCAAAACCCTTACAAAATAGAACCCGACTCTTTTTTTTCCTAACACAGTACCCTGGAAATAAGACGAAGACATTATCAAAAAACAGAGGTGTGCACAAAACCACAGACAAGGTAGAATGTTTGTTTTAAAAACGTAAATAAAAAGAGAGCCGAAGTTAAAACTCACCACACAAAACGGCTATCGGAAAGCACCACCAATAACCTCCACGCACTTAGCACAGAGACTGAACCGTGTACCCTGGACATGAGGCTTGAGCCAACAAAGGTTTTGGTCTGTGACTTTTCTCTATCCTTCACAAAAAAGAAACCTTAACCAGGGTGCGAACAAAATGGCTTGAGATGGTGAATCCTCTCTCACCCAAACCAAAATCAAAATGAGAGTGAAAGGCGCGGGAGTAACCTCCGAATGGAGCAAAAGGAGAGAAGGAGATCGTACATAGACCATGTGATTATGGGGAAGGTGTCAAAGTTTCCTTGGAAGCATGCCAGTCAAGCTCTGTGTCGAATAGACATTTCCCCAAGTGTATTAAATTTTGCAAGCAAGCCTTTAAGGCTTAGTTTCCTTCCACCTGTTTTGGTAGCTAAGGGCATTGATGGTGGGGCAATCGGATGAAGGTTTCACTACACCGTTTCATGTCGAATCCAACTACCCTCCATTAAATACCAAAATGGTTGGCCTTGTCGTTACCTAACAAGTTGTGTGCCAATGATCATATTCCCTAACCTTTAATAGATTAACCCTTTGCGCACTATAAATTCAAGGTGTAATTTTAGTGGCCGAAGTTAATCCACTATACCTTTGTTTTTCGAATAATATTAATTTCTCTTTGTATATTTTATAATGCTACTTACACTTAAGGGATTGGTCTTCTATAGGCCTAGCACCTCTAACCTTGCATTATAGGATAGCAAGACTCTAAGTGGTTATTACTACATGTCTTAGAGTGGCTTAGGAATAAGATAGTGGATAGTATTGAGTTACCATGAGACAAATGGTCCCTAATTATAGACATGTTGTAGTATGTAACACTGTATCAAAAGAAGTAGCAACCCTATGTTAATAGGATAGAGGAGCGAAAGAAATAAGACAAATGTACCTTAGGATAGACAAGCGATTTAACCAACTCTATGCTCCCAAACAAAAAAAAAAATTATGTAAATTTTGAGGTACATCACAAGTATCACCTGCAAATTAACCGACAGTTACCTTTCCTTGCAACTCTGGATCTCCCAGACTTGTCTCGGTTAACCAATGATACTATTTTTCATTCATCAGTTTGGCCAGTTATTCCAACTAAAGTTCCTTCTAATATTCCAAAATTTGATGGAAAATATGGAGAAGATCCAAATAACCATGTAATGACTTTCCATTTGTGGTGTTCATCAAACTCCCTCATGGATGATTCTATATGTTTTTGTCTTTTCCAGCGAACACTTACAAGCTCTGTAGAAAAGTGGTATATTGAACTACCACATGCTTCTTTTCATGATTTCAACTCCCTTTCCATGTCTTTCCTCACGAACTTTCAACTACCTATTCGCTACAAGACGGGTACTGAACTCTTGAACTCCCTTCATCAAACTGACCCTGTGCATATCTCTGACCATATTCATGAGTGGAGATGACAATGAAGGATGATCAAAGTAATCATTCCTGACACATTATTGGCAGAGTGGTTTACTAAATCACTTTTACCCCCTATCGCTCGTGATGTTGCTATGGGTGGCGCAGTCACCGAGGAAGAAACCATTTCTCAGGATCAGTACTTAGATTTGGTTTATTCACAATCTGGTACTTTGTATGAGTTGCTTCTGAATGCTGCTCGAGCCAATGCCGATCCATCAAATCCGTCATCCACATCTCATGCAGATGGTGTTATCGGTTCCGTCAAAACTCAATTTACTTCCCAGTCGACCATACTCTCCTCTACCTCCCCCCAAACTCAGATCTCTGAGGTGAATGCAGTTCAATCTACCCCTTCACAACAATCAGGAGGTAAAAATAAAGAAAAAAATAAACCAAGAAATACTAATAACAATGAACAACCAAAAAATCAAGCTCAAACACCTGCTACCAAAAAGAAATCACAAAGGAAACTGAAATTACCGTGTATCATTTGTGGTTATGATCACTACACTCGAGACTTTCCACATCACAATGAAGTGGCCAAACTTTTCCAGAGAAATTCACAACCCACTGTGCTTACTCGGCCTTTTCCACAACATCAATCCATGGTTGCTCAAACCCCCACTCCAGGGGGAAGTTCTAGCCATCCTCATGATGAGGCCTCCACAACTGCACATATTTATATGTTTAATGGGATTAATTTGACCACTCACTCTAAAACATACGACACACAAGTTAAACCTAACAAAGGAAAAGTCACTAACAGTATCGATACTTTACCAGATCCATCACCATCCTCCGTTAGTCCTCCATCAATTAATCCTCTGTCTAGACAACTTCAGATTGAGAAACCTACATTCGAATCTATCTTACGCCCTCCTAAGAGCATTATCCATAAATCTACCTTTAATACTAGTTCACGTGTCGCCCAGAAATACAACATTGTTGAAGATTTGGCTCAAGCACCGTGTGCTATGTCTGTATTAGAAGTTCTATAGCACTACCCCAGTCAACGTAGAATTCTCTTGGATGTTATTGGTGTTGTTGATCCTGAGTCATCCAACCATATCATGTTTAACCTGGAAAATTATACATCTCGACTCTCCCACCAACTTGCTTTCCAAGTTGATGTTGTTGTTCATAATCAATAAATCCACCATACTATTTTGGATGAGGGAGCCTCTACTTTTGTCATGTCTTTAGCATGTTTGAAAAGTTTAAAATCACCCACACTTAACAAATCCCCAACGATGTTATGTGCTTTTGATGGGCGAGGTTTTCATCCCCATGGGATTTTATAGTCCTTGCCTGTCCAGTTGGGTGGCAAAACCATCACTGTTGATGTCGAGGTGGTCGATGCTCCCCTCGATTATAACTTATTACTTGGAAGAAGTTGGTTTTATGCTATGATTATCATTGCCTTGTCGATGTTCTGATGTGTACAATTCCCTCATCAGGGAAAAATTGTCACTGTCGATTAGTTAGATTTCTGTACACCCGACGCTCACGCTCTTGCTACCAACAATATTCCATTCATGGGCGATCACAAGATCACGTATGAAAGCGTTGGTGTTGGCTTGCTGAAATATTCTAGCCTTATGGGTACCTTCCCTACACCACTTCCACTGACTACACATCATATTTCCACCGTCGATATGATTTCGACCATGGCTTATCAATCCTTGGAATCATCTGACCCTTGGATTTTACCTAGTTCCTTGGAATTTGATGCGCTAAGTGACACCATGCCACTTAGTCCATCAAAAACGTCATACGTTGTTGTCCAATCCACTTCTCTCTCTTCGTATGACCAACATATATTGGCACCCGACAATTACTCGATGCCATCATGGTTAAACTCCTTGTCGTCTACGATCGACTACAATTCCCCAATTTTTCATTCTGATGAATCTATTAGGGAAATTTTGAGCATTGATGAGCTACCTCGGGATGATAACCATCATCGACCTTCTTTTCTTCCCCCTCGTGAAGAAATTCGTGGAGATATACACTCTATCTTCCCTCCTGATGTTGATTTTCCGTTGTCTCCCATAACTTCAACTTCCGATGATTTGGATCCGGTAGTTAACATGGTGATCTCTTCGGTAGGGCTATTGGAACATGATATCCTTACCCCTATCGCGACCCTCGACATGTGTTCTTTCCAGAGTGATTTTCTTCCATCCAGTGAAGATCTCTTGGAAGCCATGAACAAGTTTTGTCCCTTGACATGGTGTCCTTCCATAGTGTTATTCTCTTGGAAGCCATGAAACAGAGGTCACGAGCATAATTTCTCTTCTCTGTAGCAATCTCGTTAAAAAATGAAACAGAGGTCATGAACATAGTTTCTCTTCTCTGTGGCAAGCTCGTTAAAAAATGAAATAGAGGTCACAAGCATAGTTTCTCTTCTTTGTATCAAGCTCGTTAAAAAATGGAATAGAAGCTTTGAGCATAGTTTTCCTCTTTGTAGCAAGATCGTTAAAAAATGAAACACAAATCTGGGGATTGAACCCAGAGACCTGAGCATAGTTCTTTTCTTGTGTCAAGCTCGTTAAAAAATGAAACAGTCACCTCTCTTGAACCTTCTTTTTATCCACCCTTATTCTTTTTCTCCCTCTAGTAGAGAAATTGATCACAACCTCAAAGTCGGTGACAGGGGTGATTTTAAGAACCCCCCCTAAATTTATATGTATAATAAATGGGCGAATCCCCATGATACATAGGAAAAACTGAGGGCTATTTTATCAATAATATAAAATGTATATATAATTTTTTGGCGAATATTTTAGTCAATTATATAATCTTGTAAAATATTGGTGAATATTTCACTGAATTATAAAATCTTGTAAAATATTGGCGAATCTTTCAATGAATTATAAAATCTTGTAAAATATTGGCGAGTGGTGTTGGGTAAACAAATGGACTTGACACAACATTTCACCACATCTACTACAGTAAAGTTGACCAAAATTGACAAAGAGCATTTTGTATAGGCCAATTGCAAAATGTGTTTCAATCTACAAATGGAGTTCACAACATTGTCAACATTCACTACTCTGCTACAATAAAG
>ML784107.1:292842-303016 GCA_009831015.1 Picea engelmannii | reverse complement strand
TGTAACCTCAACCTAGCCTAGGATTCCTTGCCTTGGGGTGGAGCTCGGTCCCAGCTCGGGGGTGACCTACTGTTGAGTTGATGAACAGTGTGGTCTAAGGCTGGGAGGTTCGTGGAAGGCCTGCACTTGGTTGGTGATTTCTACAGCAGATAAAAGATAAGTAATCTGAGTTATGTTTATCACATTTGACATGACTGTGCTATTTTGTATCATGTTTTCCGCTGTGTGAATGAATTAATGATAAATGCTATGGAATGATTAATCATAGCAGTACCTATATATTACACTCTGAGTTTAAGTATGTTTAATTCTGTTAAATGCATTAGTTTTATAATTTCATGTACAGAATGGTAAACCTGAGGGGGTTGGGAACCCCGGAGTAGTGAAAGGGTGCGCTACAAATTGGTATCAGAGCAATTGGTACACTACAAATTGGTATCAGAGCAATTGGTACACTACACTTGGCTTAGGCTAGAAGGGTAGGAAGGGGTAGGGACAGAGGCATGGACTAAGGAAATTTGTGCCATAGGTGGCTCTGAAGGAGAGGAGTAGTAGACAATGGATGAATTCGGGGAAAAAGGAATATTCTTCAGAGTCCTACTCAGTTTTTTTCTCATAAGAGATCAAGATTGCAAAAAAAAAATTAAAGAAGGAAGGGACCATGGAGTCATACCCATATGTGTCGCGATTCCCTTCTAAATCATTCTCATGGTGGCTTCAAATGACGAGCTCGAACCTAAGCCCGAACATGTGGAGATGGTCATGTCCTAGCACGAGGAATCCTTCTTACTACTCCGTGCCATAGCACCATGGTTGTCAAAATCTATCCTACCTTGCTTTGAAGAATGATTGGATGAAGCCTCCTCAATCAACAAAGGCACTCTCTTCTTGTTTCTCTCCCCTATAATGTCTTTCCTCTTATGATTCATGAGTAGGGTGCACCAGGTGGCCATGTGACCATGCTTATGGCACCTGGGGTATTTGAATGAGATGCCCTCATTATCCAGTTTTTGCATAATGAATCTATTCCCCTAGGTTAGTTCAATATCCCCCAAGAGCCCTTTTCTGAAATTTAGTGAGACAAGGATACATGTCATTGAAATCCTTCCAGTGGAGATGAAGGACATGTCTGTGTCCATATAGGTGCTAAGTGCATTCCCTATACCTTCAAAATCGTTCACCGTCCATAATTCAGGTGGAAGACTCAACAATCGGACCCAAATCAGGAGTTCGTCGATTCTTTCACGACTGGCATCGAAGAACGACGTCCATCTCTTAAGAAGAAACAACGTCGATTCTATGTTCCATGGAGCTTTCAGAACTTTGGATACATCTACAGCGCTCTCAAATTTTAACATGAACTAGCCTTTGGATAATAAGTGGACCGAGGGAAAAAAAAATCAACAATCTTGTCCAAGAATTTTTTACCCAATCCCTAAGCCAGCGATTTGATTCCCAAATGGAGTCCATTTACTCAACCCACCATCGCCCTTTCCGCCATGTCCGGAACCTCAAGAAGCATAATGTCATCCCCTAGGGCCAACTTTTGAGGCCGAGAGACTATTTTTATTCTAGCCAGTGATTTTTTTTAACGAGTGGCTTATCCCCTAGATCACCTAGGAGTTGCTTCCTCCTACTACCCTCTTGAGGCCCAGTGGAAAAAGCAGACTCGCGGCTCGAATCCTCCTCACAAGGAGCCTGGGCTGTCAACAAGGGAGGCGAAGCAATTAAATTTTCGAGATCAAAAGAAAAAGACTTACCCAACTCCGACGGTGATGGGATTCGCTCATGGAAGTAATCACAAGCCGCTGAAGGTGAAGACCATTCCAGACGAGGGAAGTATAGTCCAACACCTTTCGGAAGTAAAACGAGGTTTGTTTGGGAAGAGTCACTCAAATGGTTCTTTTGGAAGAATGTCTGCATCCCAACCTTTACACCTTCGAAAGCAACAGATCTGAGAGATTCCCAGGAAGGGAGGGAAAAAAACTTCCCAAGGGATCTGCCACGGGGCCCAGGGGTAGGGCTAGGGCCGCCCCACAAGACGGATGGTTTTGGGAAAGAAAAATGGCCCCATTGGGAAATTCACATACCTCAGATCTAAGCTTGGAAGTTGTAGCTGTAATTTCCGCCTGAGCCTCTCCATCCGGACAACAATCGACAAAGAACCCAAGTCAGGCGCAGAGTATTGTCCACCTCGCACACACCAAATCAGATTCATGTCCGAGAAATCTCAGTTATAGTCCACTATCACCAGAAAAGTCTAATTTTTCCCCTTTCCTTGCCATCACGCCTGAGGAAAAAGACAACTTCTCACCTATCGCCTTACATAGAACTAGCACAGCCGCAAAGTTGGCTAGTGAACGCCGATAGGTATCGGCGTTAAAACCCGCTTTAACACACCACTTCATTAAAAAAAAATGTCATTCACACTCCAAACATGGAATGGGGGCTCATATTCCAACACTTCAATATGTGGTTTATTCATGTAAACTTGATAATAAAAACTTTCACATATATTAATTCTGGTTAATCATCTAAACTTGGCAATCATATGACCTTACAGTAATTTCTAAATATTATTAGATAAATGTCAAAAAGTAAACATGTTAAAGGATGCATTCATAAATGCAAGAAAGTTATTAACAATGAATCATATTCATTGTTTTGAAACTACAACTAAGAATATGCTACCATCTTTTATTGATAACCATCAAATTAAGTTTTTAGATTAAAAAATCATTAATTATGAACATTGTTAATAAATGTGCAAAATAATGATGAGGTAACTACAGCGCAGCTATGAGGCAGAGCCACAGGGCGTATGAGTGGGAACCTCGTGGCATCCTGTGGCTAGGGTTTCTGCAGGCCTCCTCCATCTGTTAATAAAAGGCCTCCATCTGTCACGCTGTTGCTGCAATCTCCTCCTCAATCTTGTGCCTGTGCGCGTTCTCTCGATACTTCTTAGCTTGACGTTTCTCGTACTACTTACGAATGACCTAATGAGTATTCCGACGATGATAGTATATGTAAACGCTATAATCCCAAAAAAAATGTATGTTTTATGTTGACCTAGTTTATTGAGTCACCACAAGTTACAGGGATTCAGGAAGTTACAGGAATTCAGACTCTACAAAACGATTAATCCTTCCATCAGTAAAACCAATTGACCTTGTCACCACTAAGAGATATATATAGAGAGAGAGAGTACCAGTGCAAACGTTCCAGAAGCGACTGGTACTCTGGTCCCAGTTCCCCTAAACGTTCCAGAAGCGACTGGTCCCAGTTCCCCTAAATGCTCCATTCGCTTATGATGCTTCTCCTCCTTCATCTCCTTCTCGTACGGCGTCGCCTCCGAGGCGGTGTTCTGGTTCTCCTCTTCCTTGTGATGGTGGAAGTGATGGTGGTGCTCATGTTTATTCTCAGACATCCTTTCCAAAATTTCAACGAGAACGGATTGGAAGGACATTCAGAAACTGAATTGTATTAGATCGCGACGGAATGCAACGACTGACTTCTACACTCTCAGAATATTCAAATTGTTGAACAGATTAGATTAGATGAAGGGATGGTAGGAAAGTGGCGTTCTACATATAACCGGAGTTGAATATTAAAAACACAATACCGTGTTGAAAGCGCATTCACGCTTAAGAGAGTGCGCAGCTACTAGAATGGCCGGTGCACCCACATGGTTTGTCCTATCTGAAAGACGGGACCGCCGACAAAGATACGTTCGATCGAAGGTGCCAGTGATTTTATATCATTAATTAATGACACATTAATAATTAGTAAATCCATAATCGTGATTATAGAAAGCCGGGTTCTAGATGAGGAGAAGAAAAGGAGGCGGGCATATATTTGTTTTTGTTAATGTCATGCATAACCACGGAACAAGCAGAACAGAATACCTGGACCAGGGTACCCTGATTAATGTTCAGCAAATGTAAAGTTTTTAATAAAACATTGGTTAGCATCTTTAGTGTTCCATCCATGCTATTGGTAACCTACAAGTCCTTCGTATCCAGAATGGCTCCTTGGTTTCTTCGCTGACTGGGCTATGTAACGATGTCATGTTATTTAACTAATATTCTGCGTTTTATCTAATGGTTTTATTTAACTGAATTGTTAGTGTAAATATATCTTAACTCTGGATCAAATCCTTGAAGATACATCTACACTAATTGTAATAGCATACAATCTCTTAGAAAATCAAAACTGAATTTGATAATATCTTTATTTTATACTATGTTTTTTGTTTTTTTATATATTTCTATTTAGTATATTTATAAATTAGTTTTATTTTTTTTATGTTTACTTTTAATTATATATATATATTAAGTTTTTTCATATTGGAAAGTAGAAATTAAGTTTGTTTAACATGTTATTTATGGGAATTAAATTTAGATGAGAGAATAACAATCATTCGTACAACTATACAAGTTAAACCCAACCTAAAATTTTTAATTTAAAATTAGAAGCAAATTACTTTAAGTATAAGTGCATACTGAACAATGTAAGACTTTCTACTTTACCACACATCCTTTCTAAGATTGAATATCTATGACTCTGCACTTAAAAATTAAATGTTTTTCTTTTTTATAAAGAAATAGTTTTTTTTAAAGTTCATTGTGAAGGTTTAAGTTCAAAATCAATGCCTGTATCATTGAGATCATAAAGGCTCCACGTGGCATATTAATTAGGGGCATAGATCACTCTTCATCAATCATGTTTATGATTAAGACTTTTTATATTAATAGTGTATTTATTTTTTAATAATTAATGTATTGTTATATTTCAGTATTACATTGCGAGTAATGAGAGTATTTATTGTCATTAATAAATTAAATTGAAAAAAAAAAATTATAAAATCAAAAAATTAAAAAAAAATTAATAATAATAAAAAAAATCTTAAAAAATGGTTTATAAAAATGGTTTATAAAAATTATAAAATTAGCATATATCTATTTTAATCTCATATTTTTTAATCATACATAAATTAGGTGTTTTAATAAACATTTCTTCAATCCACTCAAACTAAATCTAATTGATATAATCTCTAACTTATATATATATATATATATATGCAAGTTAATGATACTATTTCATGTCTCATGAGAGGGGTTATTGGCAATAAAAACATGGAACAATCACAATTATTGACTTTGAAGGATGGTTTTAGGAACTTTTACAAGCAATTTGAATATGATATAAGAAGATGAAATGTACTAAATAGAATTAACTTATGTAATATATAATTATTATTTATCAAATTTTGTATCACTATGTGAAATTCAAGTTTTTCTAGTAGTGCTATCTTAGTTTTCCTACATATCATATATATCATAATGTATATATGTTTTTGTTAGTAATGCCACTGTTCAATACCCAAATTAAGGAATTCTCTTTAAAAAAAAATTTAGAAGTATTTTCTTTATAAAGAATTGTTTAATTGTAGGAACAAAATATGTATGTATTTAAAGATTCGAAAATATATCAAGACAAAAATATATTAGAAATAGCAACAATATTATTTCATAATAAAATCATAAATTTGGAATTGACATAGTTGGACATATATGTTTGTGTGGTTTCATTTGTGGGGTTTCATCTATGTTAATTAGTGATGGATTTGTTGTTATTTTGGGTGAGTAGAGATGCTCCAATCAACAAAAAAATGAATTTCAAATAATGTGCACACACTTTAGCATTATGTGTGTGTGTAATTTTTCTATAATTTTCTACCTCTACATCTATTTTTGGAGTTATTTAGCTTGTTGGAAAGGTGTTGAAGAGACCTGCAATGTTTACATCATGATATTTTCATGTTCCTACATAAATAATTTCTTATATTCAAAATAATATAAAATGAATGTGTGGGCCATGATGGATACCTCAAACGACCACATAGTCCCTCTAATGAGGATATTTGACCTCCAATAGTAATATGGGTGTTCTTAGGAGGTGTTTCACACAAAGGATGGGTTTCAGGGACTAGACCATTGTAAGCAAAGGGAAACATGGGAATTAAGCTCTAAATTAAGGGTATCATGAGCCATGAGAAAGGATTCAAACTACTAGACAAGCCCTATAAAGGGGATAGTCAACCTCCAAGTGTAATATGGTTGTACCTATAATTCCTTGAATAGTATGGATGGGTCTCAAGGCCTTGTTAATGGGCATGGGACAAAAATAAGGCCCTTGGGCCCTATATGAAACATCTAGGTACCAAGGGCCATGAATAAGGTCAAAGACCATAAAACATTTCTTGTGTAGGAGACCATTGTCCTTAAAGTGGGATGTGAGTGCCAATAGAATGTTTTATGCACTAGGGATGGGCCTCAGACCATTATTGGCACATAAATTGAGGGAATTCTCGCTTAAATTTATATTCTTTAGTTAATGGGAAATTATTAAGGCCTTGAACGATATCATATGACTAGAAGGGGGGGATATTTGGATTAAATGTATATGTAATAGTGTTCAACCTAATAAATGATCCACATGTGCAATATGTGAATAGGAAAATATAGTTATTATGTAGTCATTATTGAGGAAAAGTTAATTTTGATGTATGAATGTATTGTGATACTTGGAGGAGGGTCTCATGTTATTTAAGGAGTGATTGTGTAACTCATATCTCATATCAATTTTGGAGTTGTTATCTATGTTCACATTTGATCTACATGGTGTGTACTCTAATTTATTATGCTATCTTAACTATTTGTTATATAACATTTGATTTCAGAGCATACAATCCTTGGATCTTGCTCCTTCTAATGACCTATATTTGTAATTTGGATATAATTTTTTTTGTGGTTGAGAATACATAGCATAGTACCTGTGGTAAAATTTTCATGTTCTAGTTTTCTGTACTTTCATAAATACAAGATGTGCAAACTAGAGTTCTTTTACTAGTCTTGAAACTAGTCCCAAACATGCATTCTTGGTAAAAAAATCACAATTTTTTTTATGGAAAACATCAACAGTGAAAATTTTGGGTTCCTGAAGAGACACAGAAAAGAACTTGTGGTAAAAAAATTAGATTCTAATTTGGTATACTTTTAAATTTATGGGTTATAGAAGTTATTTTGTTAAACTAGTCCTAAAATTAGTTTCAAACAAGTGCTCTATGTAAAGTAATCATATATTATTCTAGATAGATCCAACTTGAGCGTGACTGGTTTCATTGCAAATAGGATAGTTCATAGTCTTTAAGATAAAAAAAATTGAGAAGAAGGTATGATAAATGGGACATGTAGTAGACCATACAGTAATGCTCACCCAAAAAGGCCAAAACCAACAAGTCTTGGGAAATTTACCATAACTTTCACTTGGCACACGAAAATTTTCTCAAATATATGGCTTGCGTAGAATACATATTAGGATATTACATATTTAAATTGTAGAATTACAAGTGTCTACATTTTAAAGATACATCGAGATAAGGGTTGGTCATTAAACTATCTCCAAATCATTGTTTAAAAGATATGTTAACTTAAAATTATCATAAATTTTGATTGGGATGTCTGATTGAGATGATTCAAAATCTCTTCGAAAGGGAAAACATATAAGAATATACTAGGAAAAGAACAATAAATATTTGAGACAAGTATTGTTAATATATTGAGGTTGTAATTTAAGTGTTTGGGTTAGACCTCAACTAAGAATTAGTGGAAATAACTATACTTAGATGAAGATGAAATTGATCTTATATAATGGTTGTGTATTTCAAATAAAGAAGTCTTAAGTGTCATGTTTTCAAAAATATATTTTGAAGAAAAATATAAGCATTATGGGAAGAACTTGTAAACATATTCACTAAGAGATGGATAAATGATACAATAACAAAGAATATCTATAAAATTTAAGTTGAATTAAATGAATCAAAAGAAATATTTTCCAAATTGTAGAAGGTAATGAAGAGATAAACATGTATCTTATAAAGAATGGTGATGATTTCACCAATATTCAATCCATTAATTAAACATTGATGAAAGAGGTTCAAAAATTAAAACATGAAAATATTAGAAAATGAAAGTTGGAAAAGGATAAGTCAATGGAAGAATTGAAAAAGAAATATGAAGAAATCAAAAGGTTATGTAAGCATAATCTAGACCTTATTAATGATTTTAAGAATGTGAAAAGATAATTACAACATTTTAAATCAAATAATAGCGATAAAGATATTATCACAAAAATTGAAAAGGATACTATCAAAAAACTTGGAGAGGAATTTTGAAAGAGGGATGAGGCAACCCTCAATATTCATGAGGTGAAATCATAAATGAAATCTATAGTTGAAAAATGACATAAGAATTTGATAGACAGGGTCACATTGTAGCTTCAAAAGGAGGAATAAGATAATATTCAATAAGTTCACTAGAAGATACTTGAAGAAGTTGAGCTCTATTTGAATGATGTACATGTCAAATATGATGGTATTATATCCAAGGATAGAATAATCAAAGACCAATCAAAGAGAATAGATGATCCCTTTGTCTCTGAAAAGAAGAAAAATGAAATGGGTATGAGAAATGAAGGAAAACCATCACATGTGAATCCATATCAACACCCTCATTACCAAAAATGTTTTCAACAAAGACAAGAAGAGAAACATTGACATTACTAAGGAATAAGATGGAATAATAAATAATATTCATGGAATAGGGCATCACAAAAAAATTATTGAGCAGAATATTTGAGAGAACGAAAACTACAAAAAATGGAGAAGTCACAACAATGACACATGGAATCAATGAAATGAAATTTATGCGACAACTATATATCAAGGATTAAGAACAAAAAGAATTTGTTTTGAATGAATTGATCATCATCATTGGCAACAAGAAATCATGAATATAAGGAAATCCTATTACCTGGTTTCATCACATGCAACATCCTTAATTGCTAAGCTTTGAGGAAAAGTTTTTTTGAAGGAGGGTACTATGATATGACCCCAAGGGGGAAATGCATGGATTTAAATGTATATGTAATAGGAAAATTTTCTATGCAACACTAGTCAATCTAAAAAAGGTGCAACATGTGCAATATGCGAATGGTATATATAGATATCATGTAGTCATTATTGAGCAGATGTTAATTGGATGTATGAATGTATCAAGGTATTTAGAAGGGGTTATCATATTCTTTAAGGAGTTATGGTGTAATTCATATCTCTTATCTTTTTTGGATCGGTGCTCCATGCTCACATTTTATGTACATGGTGTGTACTTTGATTTGTTATTCTATGTTAAGTATTCGTTACACAACATTGAGGGCCATGATTAAATCACAAACCAAAAAACATGCCTTGTACATAATATTATTGTGCTTAGAGTGGTCCATATGAGTACCAATAGAATTTTTTTTGCATATGGATTGGCCTCAAACCATGGGGGGTAAAAATTGAGGAAATTATCCCCTAAATTAATATTCTTGAGCTAATGGGACATGATTAATTCCTTGAACGATAAAATAGATTATTTAAACTATATTTTTGACATACAAGTGGCATATGGATGTGATCGAGAGTTTTTGTATAGTAAGAATGGGTTATAGGCCTTGAAAATAGTCAAGGGAGAAAAAAAAGGCCTTACACCATAAATGGATCTCTAGGGCTCATTGGTGATGAACCTAACCTCAAAGCACAACATGGCATCTTTAGAGGTGATATTTGGTGTCCAAGTGTAATATGGGTATCGTTGTGAGGTCATGTGTTCTAGGTATGGGTCTTAAGGTATTTTCCCATAGTTAAGGGAACACAATAAGGCCTTTTGGAATTATATGAATCCTTTAGTAATAAATTACCATAGCCAATGCCATAAACGACATACAATGTCCACTATATTATATTATTGTCTTTCAAATGATATTTGAGTAGCATTACAACGTTTTTTTGTATTAAACATGGGTCTTAAGGCCTTGACCATGGTAAAGGGAGAGATCCAAGGCATTAGATCTTAGATGAAGGTTCTTAGGCTAATGGGAAATGTTGAGGGCCTCAAATTGCAATGTAGGTCGTCTAAAAGGGATCTTTTGCATACAAGTGGCATAAATGTCCCATTATGAGTTTTTACGCAATAGGGATGGGTCTGAGGGACTTAACCATGATTTGGAGAGGAAAATAGGGTCCTTAATCCCCAAATAAATCTTATAGGTCCTATGGGAAATGAAATAT
>ML784107.1:251739-265882 GCA_009831015.1 Picea engelmannii | reverse complement strand
AGGAAAAGACTCTCCCGAGTCGGCTACATGCAAACCAAAAGACAACCAGAGAACTGACTCTTAACTAAGCTAACTGGCGCTTACAACACGCGCTTATTACTGAAGCTAATCAACTAGTTAACATCTCCATTATTTCCAAGTCTGATAATAATATTCAAAATTTGATCCTTCTTTGAATTCAATTATATTCCACTTCCCATGAGCCAATAGATTATCTTCCTTAGAGAGTTTGTCGACCTCCCTGTTTCTTTCCATGTAGACATGAAGAATAGATTAATTTGTATAAGAGTCCAAAATAATAAAAACTTCTTTAAGGAGGGGCAAGATTATGATGTTGAGACACTTTTGTGATTTCCATCTAGTTTATGATCACCATTGAGTCACCAAATATTTGAATCTTTGATATCCCTTTTTCCCCAACAAAAGTTAATAGGAATTTTAGGGCCAATAGCTAAGCATAATTATTTGTTCTGAGACCCAATCCCATTTTCACTTTAAATAAGTGTGAATTTGAAAGGTGTAGTATAGCTCCTCCACCATACAGTGGTACCTCATTTTTTATGCCTCGTCAAAATAGTCCCACATCCTCGCACGATACACTATTTCCTACGATACCTACATTACACGAGAAACATATTTCCCTTGTGGAAAGTGGGATAGGATGCTAAGGCTTTGTGCAAATATATGATTTGGAATGGAAGGTTTCTCGTTGAAAATGATAGAGTTATGATCCAACCATACACCCCATTTTATAAGCAGAGGAATAGCTTTTATATTAAGGTTTTTTGGATCTTCCATCCACTTCTTGCAATCCTTTGCAATGGTTTGTCCTTGCCAATTACAGTCTCGTCGAAGATTTATTGCACATTCAGTCCATGTGTGATGGACAAAGGGGAAGAATAGAAAGAGATGAATGTTAGTTTCCTCGGTGCCCTTACAAATTGGACACCAACCTGGGCCTTCCAGAGTCCAGACCTATATGATTCATTATGTCCCAATTTGGGACCTTATTTTTTATCAGACACCACAGTAAGAGATGGGATTTTAAAGGACACTTTATTTTTTAGATCCATTTCCACCACCAAGAAGGTTCTTGTTGGAGGATATCAATGTTTATTTGTATGTAGCCTTCTTTTGGCGTATAAATCCCATGGGGATTGTGTTTTCATACTAGTTTGTCCTCCTTGTCTGTTATCTGGATGTGCCCTATTTTGAGAGCTCTGATATATTCATTCCTTTCCACTATAAATACTTCACCTAGACCCAACTATAAATCCCATTTCCATTCTTGTCCCAACATCGTGGTTCTAATTTTGTTTCCGATTAGGGCCAGATGAAAGAGACCATGTTCGTGGAGGATATCAATTAGTGGTTAGGGGAGTAGGTGTTCCCTATCAATGCCTGGCCAATGATCCTTTACAATTCTAACTTATGTACCTCTTCACACCCTCCAAGCCAGTTCTTTCCCGGCCACTGAGAAATACTTTAAGATGGATTTCCAAATAATCGTGAAATTTTGCACTTCCTTTATGGGCCTTCTAATCCACTCCTCCACTGAATCTGATAAAATATATTTTTGGGTGACCACCCTAGTCCAGAGAAGTTTTGTGGTAATCAATATCCATCCTACTTTGGCTACTAGGGATTTGGAGAATTGGTGAATATTTTTCATCCCTCACCCCCAAGTAGCTTTGGGACTGCCAATGTTTCCCATTTGAACCAAGGCATAACAAAATGTTCCTTTTGACCCACCCATAAGAATCCGAAGCAGATTCTCATTATTCTCTCCAACATTCCTTTTGGGACCTATGCCAGATAGATCCAATATACCAAGTTAACTTCCAACACTAACTTCACTAAGACCAATCTCCTCGCTCTGGATAACCAGTGGAATCTCCATGACTTTAGTCTCCATTCTAGCTTGGCTACAAGCTAGTCCTAATCCTTATTTTCGTATCTATTGGGTTTTCGATGAAATCCAAGATACTTCAAACCTTCATCAAAAGGATTTGACTCAAAAGGTAAATATTCCTTGTAAGATCCTACCTCCTCTTCCTCTATGAGGTGTGTAGACAAACTGGATTTTTTTCCATTTATATGCATACGTGTAGCACAACAAAAAATTTCCAAGATATATCTTAACTTCTTCACATCACGTCATAGGCAGTTGTAAAATACCAGGACATCATCCACAAAGAGAAGATGTGAAATCCTTAGGGTTGTAGATAAGGAGACACCAAAAAACTCCCCTCTAATTTTGGCCTCATTAATGGCCCAATTGAGCCCTTCCTCCACTAGAAAAAAAGAAGAGGTGACAAGGGACAACCTTGCCTTAGTCCTCTTTTAGCTGAGAAGAAGGATGACGCATAACCATTTATTAGGGAAAAAAATGCTACTATCGAAATGAAACTCATGATCCAATTTATAAAGGGGAGTTCAAGACCGAAATGGGTTAGTATCATCCTCAAATAAACCTAACTAACTCTGTCATATCCTTTTGAGAGTTTTATCTTGAGTACTTCCCCTTTTATCTTTTGGGTTTTTATACTATGTAAGGCCTCTTGTGCTACTCCAATAGCTTCATGGATCTATCTACCTTCCAAAAAAACAAATTTCTCCCATGAAATGGATTTTAAAAGAAAACGTTTTAGCCTTCTATTCATGATTTTAGATATCACCTTAAAAATACAGTTACATAGAGAGATAGGTATGAATTCTTCCAGGGTCTGTGGACCATCCTTTTTGGGAATAAGATCAATTAAGGTTTCATTTAGTGGAGGATGACTATAATTATTTCTTCGAAATTCTTCGACAAATTTATAATATCATTCTCAGTGAGGTCATAAAGACCCACAAATAATTCCATTGTCCACTTGTCCAGGCCTGGACTCTTTTCCTTTTGAAAACTATGAAGTACCTCTTTAAGTTCTTCTTCAGAGACTTCTTCCATAAGATTCATATTATCTTCCTCTTCTAAAAACCTTGGGAATAATAATGCCATCTGTACAATAACATCAATTGTGACTCTTCCTTTAGCTATAAATAATTTTTTTAAATGTTGAGAGCCCAGTCGTGCCAGATCCTCGAAATATGTAAAATTTTTACCAAAGGAATCCTTAAGGATCCAAATAGTATTTTCCATCTTCCTCCCCTTTGCATAAGCCTAGAATAATTTAGTGTTCTCATCCCAATTTCGTAACCAAAGTGCTCTACTCTTTAACCTCCACTCTTCTTCTCTTGCTTCCAGAAGTTGCCTTCTTTTCTTTTCTAAATTTAATAAGGCCTCTTTGGTTTCAGGAGATGAGAAACCTCCACCCTATGTGTAGTATATTGATTGTAATTCTTATTTTTGTTAATAATATCCTACTCATTCATCTTCTTCTTCTTTCTAACCCATTCAATCGTGGCCTTTTTTATTTTTATTTTAATTTTGAGCAAACTAAACCACTGCCCAATGTTCCTGATTGATGGAATTTTGTAGCTCCTTTACGAGGTTTATGAATTCCTCCTCCTTTAACCAAGATAAATAGAATTTGAAAGGGCCCATTGGTTTCCTGCAACTTCTAGAAAGTTTGGGTGGTGATCAGATTCACCTCCTGATCCCACCCATTGTCTAAAGAAAAGAGGGGAATCTGCCAGATTTGCAGAAATGAGGAATCGATCTAACATTTTTGTAAAGTATTCTTCCCCCATCCTCATATTTCTTCAAGTTGGGAAAATATTTGTGGGATAAATGTCTAATAAACATGAATCTCCCAGTTTGTGGTCGAAATAGTCCGACTGTGCATCAACATGGGCCCTTTGACCCCATGAATCTACAACTCCCAGGGATAAATTTAGATCTCCCCCAAGGATGAGGTTCATTTCCTTTGTAAAAAACTTGACTAAAAGGTTGTCCCAGTACTATATGAAATCTTGGGAGTGGCCATAAAAATTTAAGATCATGAAACTACTTCCAATTTTCTCCACACTAACAGTCATTCCCATCCCTAAAAAAAAAACCAAGAGTTTGCGAGCTTGATAGATATTGGATGCCATCCCATGGATAATCCCTATGATCATCCTTTTGCATCCAAACCAATGAAATTCCATCCTTTAAAAGGTTTCTCTAGGAGAGGGAAAACCAATATTGCATCACCTAGGATCTCCTGAAGCATCAAAATATTCGAATGAATAGAGTCCAACAACCTATGGAGGGAAATTTTATTCAATGGGATCTCCACACCCCTATAGTTGAACAAGAGTACTTTCATTTTGCACCCCCCTCCGAGGTTTTCACTGCTCTAAGGGACCCAGTGATGGATAATTGGTGTGCGACTACCATTTCCATGGAAGCCCTAGACTGATATTTTGAAATGTATCATTTTCTCCCCCTCCCCTTGTTACTAGAAGAAGGTAGAGGATTTAAACCCAACCCCTCCATCTTGAGATTTGACTCCCTCAAAGCCTGAATGAGTCGATTTCTCAATTAGTAGAGCACCATGTCTTCCTATGATAATTTTGAGGAGTCTTGGATTAGGGTAGAAGGGCAGGAAGGGGTAGGGACAGAGGCATGGACTAAGGAAATGTGTGCGAGAGGCAGCTCTGAAGGAGAGGAGTAGTAGAAAGTGAATGAATTCGGGGAAAAAGGAATATTCTTCAGAGTTCCTACCAAGTTTTTTTCGGATAAGAGATAAAGATTGAAAGACAAAAATTAAAGGAGGGGACATTGGGGTCATACCGATATGTGTTGTGATTCCCTTTTGAATCATTCTCATGGTGGCTTCAAATGACATTGGAGATCCTCTATTTGAGCTCGAACCTAAGCCCAAACAGGTGGAGATGGTCGTGGCTTGGCACTCTGAATCCTACTTATTTCTTTGTGCCATAGCACCATGGTTTTCAAACTATGTGTTATCTTTCTTTGAAGAATGATTGGATGAAGCGTCCCCAATCAAAAAGGTTTCTCTATTCTTGTTCCTCTCCCCTATAATTTATTTCCTCTTCTAATTCATGGGTAGGGTGCACTAGGTGGCCCTGTGACCATGCTTATGGAAACTGTGGCATTTTAACAAGATGCCCTCATTATCCAGATCTTCCATAAAGAATCTATTCCCCCAGATCAATTCAATATCCCCTGAGAGCCCTTTTTTGAAATTTAGAGAGACAAGGATACAAGCATTGACATCCTTCCAGTGGATATGAAGGACAATTCCACATCCATATAGGTTCCAAGTGCATTCCCTATACTTTAAAAACCCTTCACCTTCCATACTTCGGGTGGAAGACCCGAAAATTGGACACAAATCAAGAGTTCTCTTATTCTTTCATGAATGGCATCGACAAACGATGCCCATCTCCTGAGAAGCAGCAATGTCGAGTCTATGTACCATGGATATTTCAGAACCATGGATACAAATTCTACAACACTCTGAAATTTTAACATGAACTAGCCTTTGGATAATAAGTGGATCAAGGGAAAATAAATCAGCAAGCCTATCCAAGATGGCGACCATTTTCTCAACCCACCATCACCCTTTCCACCATTTTCTGAACCTCAAGAAGCATAATTTCATCCTCTAGGGCCAACTTTTGAGGCCGAGCAACAATTTTTATTCCAACCTATGTTTTTTGTTTTTTGACCACTACCTTATCCCCTAGACCACCGCGAAGTTGCTTTATCCTACTACCGTCCCAAGGCCCAATGGGAAAATTAGACTCATGATTTGAATCCTCCTCACCAAGAGCCTGAGTTGTCGAAAAGGGAAGTGAAGCAATGAAATTTTTTGGATCAAAAGAAAAATACTTACCCAACTCTAACTTTGTTGGGATTCTCTCCTAGAAGTAATTACAAGTCGTTGAAGTTGAATACCATTCTAGAGGAGGGAAGTCTGGTCCAAAACTGTTTGGAATTAAAATGAGGGTTGTTTGGAACGAGTCCCTTGAATGGTTCTTCTGGAAGAATGTCCACATCCAACCTCTACACCTCTGAATGGAACAGATTTGAGAGATTCCTAGAACAGGAAGGAAAAAAAATTCCCTAGGGAGCTTCCTCGGTCCCAAGGCTAGGGCCGACCCACAAGACAGATGGTTTTGCGAAAGAAGAAAGGCCCCACTGGAAAATCACATACCTGAGAGATAAGCTTGGAAGTTGTAACTTGTCCCTAGGCCTCCTCATCCAGAGAAGAATAGGCAAAGGACCTGAGTCAAGCACAGAGTATTTTCCACCTGGCACACACCAAATTGACTTCATGTCCGAGAGATCTCAGTCATAGTCCTATATCACTAAAAATTTCTACGTTTTACCCTTCCCTTTCCATCACACTGGAGGAAAAAGACAACTTCCCACTTGTCACTTGACAAAGAAAAATGATGACAGCCTAGCTATAGTGCAGCGGGCAGGTGGAGCTACAAGGCGTATGAGTGGGAGCCTCATGGCATCCTATAGATAGGGTTTTTGAAGAGAGAAGAACCAAAGGAAGACATAAAACAACACACATAAACTAATTTTTATTGCTTGATGATGGAAATGGTTACAACTGCCTCGTTTTTATAGAGGTCATGGAAGGATCCCAAAGATCCAGAGATTTCCTGAACGGCTGGAGTGTCGGTGATTAAGTTGGTGGAGGAAGAGTCTTGAATTCTGGTGGTTGTTGGTATAAATTAATTCTTCCAACACTCCCCCCTAATTTCTACTAGTAATTACATCAATATTTACAATGCCCAATTCTTCTCTCAAATATTCAAATTGTTCTTGTGCTAAAGCCTTTGTAAGTATGTCTGCAAGTTTCTCCTTTGATCTGCAATGTCTCCTCCTTAATGAATACATGTATTGCTTAGGTATTTATCTAAGTCATGTCATCATCTTCAGCTTCTATCTTCATATGGTTGGGCTTCCTTCAATGTGCTACTTTATTTTGTTGGCTTCCCCTAATCATAAATCACCTTGGGATTTTACGACTTATCCCTAACAATTACAATTCTCATGAACCATCACACCAAGTGGTTTCTAGTTGACCACAAACTTTGCTTACTGTTGCATGATGGGAAAATTGATTTACACCGCACACACTCACTTGGGATTTCTTCACTATGAGTTTCATCCTCAAACATTTTTTTTTCTTCTTCCTTTGTACCTACGTAACATTGATTAATGCTTGAACTTTTTCATCTTCCTTTTGCACCTGCAAACAATTGATCATTGATGTCCATATAAAAAGAAATCCATCTACTAAGATACATGGGTACAATCCACTACTGTAATGTTCCTGACTTGGCTAGTCTAGGAAACACTACTAATGTGTGTGTAGGATCAAAGGTTTACAGCATATAAATGATCATACAAATAATAAATGTGACAAAGGACTACAAAGTTTGTATTATGATATCTCTGTGGATTACAAAATGGCCAAATGTGGCTGAATAACTGACAATACTCGACTAGATCAACATACAAAGGATATTAGATGGAATATAAATAAGCAACTGTAGCTGAATAAAATATCAACACTCGGCTAGATCAAAAGACAAAAGGATCTTAGTCATAATACAAATAAGCAACTAAAAGATAATACCCAGAATATGGGAGCACTGCGGAATCAATGAAGAATGATGGAAGACCTAGATGATCTTCCTCGTGACTAGGGTGTGTCTTTCAACACTGAAATCAACCAACTTGTGTCTTCCTCCTAGAATACACTGAACTATCTCTCCTGAGATGGGCCTCTTCTCCTCAATGACAAGTCATAATCTACATAATGATGAATTAGGTTGTTGACCCTTCCTTTATAGCTTTCCAAAACCCTAAATCATGTTGAAACCCTAAATCACTGCTGAAACCCTAATTCGCTGTTGACTTCTATTTTTAGCTCATAATGAATTCAAAGCATTGTTAACTCTTGTTAGCTCAATGCCACTTTCCGTATATAACACCTGTGACTGGAGTGACCTTTAGTAACCTTGTTTACCCCTCTTTGGCCCTGGCTATAGTGTAACCAGGTGGTTTAGACCATTAAGCCTTCTCTTCTGGAGCTCCTATTTGGAAAGGGACATTATAGTCCTCCCTTCCCGAAATTTCTTGTCCTCAAGCAATACCAGTCCAGGGTGTTGCAACACCTACTCACTCTCCCAATTAGCGTCCTCTACTGGAAGCCCTCTCCATCTGATCAAACACTCTCTGATGACCCTTCTCGTTAGTTTCCACTCCCGGAACTCCAAAACCTCCTCCAGAACTAACTCCAACTGTCCCTCCTCATCCAACGGGGGAAGCTCCTCTGATGTGTTAATGAATTGTCCCACTGCCTTTCTGAGGCAATACATGTGGAACACGTTATGGATCTTGCTCCCCTCTGGAATCTCTATCTCATAAGCAACCTCGTCTACTCGATGCATGATCTTGTAAGGACCATAAAATCTGGGCTTGAGATTTTTTTCTCCACTCTTCTTCAAAGATGACTGTCTGTAGGGTTGGAGTCTCAAGAAAACCAAATCTCCAACCTCAAAGCTACGCTTTATCCTGTGCCTGTCCGTGCTTATCTTTTTTCGGTTTTGCGCCGTCTGCAGGTTCTCTTTCAACAATTTGAGAATCTCCTGAATCTCTATGATCCAATCCTTGGCCTTGGGAGCTCTTCTCTCCCCGAAGACCAAGTCTACCAAAGTGGGAGCATCATATCCGTACAATGCTCAGAAGGGTGTCATACCAATGGACATGTGGAAGGTGGTGTTGTAGCAATGTTCCCCTAAATGTAACCACTTTACCCACGTTCTCTTTTATCCTCCTACATAGTTCCTCAAATACCCTTCAACCCACTTGTTGACAATCTTGGTCTGCCCATCTGTCTAAGGGTGATAGTTGGTGCTAGGTGTCAACTCTGTCCCCACCAACCGAAACAACTCTCTCCAAAATGTCCCTATGAACCGATTGTCCCTGTCACTGACGATGTTCTTTGACAACCCATGAAGTCTTAAGACCTCCCTAAAGAAAATATCGGCTATCTAAACTGCGTTGTACTCTGTCGGTATGGCGTAGAAGTGAGAAAACTTGGTCAATCTGTCGACCACTACATAGATACAGTCCTTACCCTGGACCTTGGGTAGACCGGTGATAAAGTCCATAGATATACTCTCCCATTTCTTCTCTGGAATGGGGAGTGGTTGAAGTAGCCCTGCTGGAAGAGCATACTCTGACTTGTTCTGCTGGCAAGTCACACACTCACTGATGTGTCTCATAACGTCTTGTTTGAGGCCCTTCCACGAGAACCTTTCTCTGATCTGTCTGTAGGTTTTGAAAAAACCCTGATGGCCTGTTAGAGGTGAATCATGAACTGTGGTGAGGATTTTCTTCTTAAGCCCTGAATCTGGCACCAAGTAAACTCTATCCTTGTAAAATATGACATCATCAATGACCCTATACCGGTCATCCTGTATCTGCCCATCCATCACCTCACAAGCGAACTTGTTCTTGGAATACTCCACTAACAAGTGGGATTTCCAATCTACTGAAATCTCCATCAAAGAACATGCCACAAGTCTCCTCGATAGTGCATCGGCCACAATGTTCTTCTTCCCCTTGACATACTCCATTTCAAATTTGAATGCATGTACCTTCTTCACCCATTTATGTTGGCGCTCACTGAGGTCCTTCTACTCAAGGAAATACTTCAAACTGTTGTGATCGGTCTTGACCATGAATTTGTTGCCCACCAAATATTGTCTGAACTTGGTCAAGGCATGCATGATTTCCAACATTTCCTTGTCATAAATGGAGTACAACCTCTTAGTTTGACTAATCTTCCATCTCTTGAATACAATGGGGTGTCCTCCCTACATCAAAACTGCACCAATCCCTTCGTCGAATGTGTCACACTCTAGTACAAATGGCAGAGTGAAGTCTGGTAGTGCCAACACTGGACAAGTGCTCATGACTTCCTTGATGTGATCAAAGGATTCCTATGATTTCTCGATCCATAGCAGTGCTCCAAGCTGAGAAAAACCCCATACGAACCACATGTAATAGCTACACAACCCAAAGAAGCTCCTCAATTCTGTCACATTCTTGGGCGTCGACCAATATAGAATGGCCTTGATCTTCTCTTAGTGCACCTGTACCCCCTGTTCACTAATGATGTGGCCTAAGTAAAGTATCTCTGTCATACCGAACTCACACTTGGACTCTTTGGCATATAATGACTGTGCCTCCATGATGCTCAATACCTCAACTAGGTGCCTCATATGCTCTTTCCATGATCGGCTATAGATCAATATGTCGTCGAAGAAAACCAAGACTGATTTCCTTAACTGATCCCTGAATATATGGTTCATGCAAGACTAGAATGTAGTGGGCGCATTGGTTAGCCCAAATGGCATAACCAGGAACTCAAAGTGTCCAAAATGACATCGCAATGTCGTCTTCTCTATGTCCTGCTCTCGGATGCTGATCTAGTGATATCCAGAGCATAGATCAATTTTTGAGAAGAAAACTGCCCCATGCAGTTCATCCATCAACTCGTCAATGCGTGGGATAGGGTACCGATTTTTTATGGTTTTCTTGTTCAAGGCTCAATAATCAATGCACATCCTCATGGTGCCATCCTTCTTTAGAACTAAGACAACTGAAGAAGAAAATGGATTGTTGCTTAGCTTGATGTGTCCCATCACCAACAATTCCTTGATTGCCTTCTCTATATCATCCTTGAACCTCCTAGGATGACGATAGGGGGGGGTGATCATAGGTTTGGCCCCCTCCTCAAAATCAATGGTGTGCTCAAACCCCCTGTCAGGTGGTCTCCCTGGTGGGATTGCCTCAAAGACCTGCTGATGTCATCCCAATAAATTCTGTATCTCTGTGTGGTATTGTTGTCGATCTTCTGAATCCTTCTAAGTAGTGATCAAGCATTCTGCGGCATATGCTACCTCCCCATGTCTGAATATCCTCTCCATCCTCTTAGCTAAAATTGTCCTAGGTGCTCTTGTCGACATACCTCTTAGAACAACCTTCTTTCCATCCTAATTTCTGAATCCCATTTCTAAGGTTTGGTAGTTAGTAGTGATTTTTCTTAGGGTAATCATCCACTGAACTCCTAACACTACATTTGTGTTTGATAGGTCAACCACATAAAATGTATCTCTCACTGTGTAGTTTCCTAACTTCATCTCTAAGTTTGGAATTATGTCTAAACACTCCACTGTGTGGCCATCTTCTACCGCAACATCAAATCCCTCAAACTCTTCTATCTGAAGTGCCCATCTAGATACTAGTGAAGCATCGATGAAGTTGTGGGTGGCCCCACCATCTATCAGGGCGATTGCCCATTGCCCCTGAATAATCCCTCTGATATGGAGGGTATCATACCTGGGAACACCAGAAAGGGTCGCTATGACTCCTCCCTTTGCTGGTTTCCTCCTATTAGCCTGCTCTGGTGGTTGTGGGACTACTGGAGGATGGGATCCTATCGGTGTCGATGGTCTATGGGGAAGCTACTCCTCTACTGGCGCTGACTCCTCCTCTAAAATAATGGATCCACTGTCCTGATCCTCCTCCTCACTGTCCACGCTATCTGCTTCTACCTCAATATAATGAATCTCTCCCTTGCCCATGCACCTATAGCTTGGGACCCAAGGATCTCTACAGCTAAAGAAAAGCTTCTTCCTCATAAGCTCTCGCCTAGTCTCATCATCCAACTTCTCCTTGCCCTTCCATTCTCTCTGGAATGGCTTCCTATCTTGATCCCTTTGGAGCACAAATGGTTTGGAGAAAGTTTTAGTCTTTGGCACTGAGTCTGCCAAATCTTGAGTGTGAAGGATGGCATCCTGCATAGTGGGAGGCCTGTATGCCTTCACCCATCCTTTCAAAGGCTCTGTGAGTCTTTCTATGAATAGCATGATCAACCCGGGTTCTGATATATTTGTCACTGCCACGGCTACCCACTGAAGCTCTATGATGAACGCCTCTGTTGTGCCAATTTGTCTCAACTGGGCTAGATCCCTGAAGTGTATCTCGGGATCCTTCCTGTCAAACCTATCGATGAGCCTATCTGTAAACTTCCTATAGGAGGTGATGCGACTGTGACCCAATGTCACTAGTCCATGATACCACCACTCATGTGCCTCACCCTCCAAGTGTAAGGTCGCGAAATTGATGGCCTCTGTCTCGGTCATCTGGTTGAGCTTGTAATACTTGTCTAGCTTCTGTACCCAAGCTCTAGCGGTGTATTTGGATGATCCGTTGAAAGAAGGGATGCTGAGTTTCCCAACTTTTCAGATGAAATTGAGATTATTCCCCTGATGCTATTGAGGTCCTCCCCTCTGCGGCTCTCTGGGGCGGTTCCTGAGTCTCAGTCCACAGTAATCGACTAAGGTCATGTCCTAATGGAAGTCATGACCCAATGTTTCATACTCCCTCCTATACTCTGCAACATCTTCAACATGAGTGGGTGGCCTCTGTGCTATTGGTGGTAGTGTTGCTACTGGGGGTGCCCTCTAGAAACTGGGAAATAAGGGTCTGGGAATCCTACTCGCAGAGGTGTATGTGCGAGAGGGTGACTGGGGTCTATTACCTGCTCCTGAGTTCACCTGTGCTGCATGCAGGACTTGTGTATCTAGGGTGCCCACTCTAGCCAATCTATCAACCACCTGTGCCAAGGACTGAGACATGGCCCATTGACTAGCTAACATACAGTTGATAACCTGCATGAAAGTTGTCTTTGGATCTACGGGGGCCTTGCCACTAACCTCTGGTCGCTCATATCCATCTCCTAGCATCCTCTCTGCCTCGTGCTCAACCTCATGCTCTGCCCTTCTCTCTGCTTCTCTGTGTGCCTCTTTCTCTTCCTCTAAGCTAAGAGGAAAAGGGGGAAAATCATGCCTATGCCTTCTTTCTTGATGCCTGTTGTAAGTGATATATTCGTCACCTATGTGTTCACGGCCCTCTGGCTCTTCTGCTGCACTCATTATCTTTAGTCACAAGCTGGCAGGACTAAAGCTCTGATACCACTGTAATGTTCCTGACTTGGCTAGTCTAGGAAACGTTGCTAATTTGTGTGTAGGATCAAAGGTTTACAGCATACAAATGATCATACAAATAATAAATATGACAAAGGACTACAAAGTTTGTATTATGATATCTCTGTGGATTACAAAATGGATGAATGCGGCTGAATAACTGAAAATACTCAATTAGATCAACATACAAAGGATCTTAGCCAGAATATAAATAAGCAAATGCGGCTGAATAAAATAACAACACTCGGCTAGATCAAAAGACAAAAGGATCTTAGCCAGAATACAAATAAGCAACTAAAAGATAATACCCGGAATATGGGAGCACTACGGAATCAATGAAGAATGATGGAAGACCTAGATGATCTTCTCGGTGACTAGGGTGTGTCTTTCAACACCAAAATCATCCAACTGGTGTCTTCCTCCTGGAATACACTGAACTATATCTCTTGAGATGCGCCTCTTCTCCTCAATGATAAGTCATAATCTACATAATGATGAATTAGGTCGTTGACCCTTCCTTTATAGCTTTCCAAAACCCTAAATCATGCTGAAACCCTAAATCACTACTGAAACCCTAATTCACTGTTGACTTCTATTTTTAGCTCATAATGACTTAAAAGCATTGTTAACTCTTGTTAGCTCAATGTCACTTTCCAAATATAACACCTGTGAATGGAGTGACCTTTAGTAACCCTGTTTACCCCTCTTTGGCCCTGGCTATAGTCTAACAGGGTGGTTTAGACAATTAAGCCTTCTCTTCTGGAGCTCCTATTTGGAAAGGGACATTACACACTCACTAGTTCTATAGGTATCCTTTTCACGTACATGGTTCATCAATATATTAGACTCCTTTAGTCATAACTTGGTCCCAACCAACTCACAGTATAAGATTACTTAATCTAACATTCCTCCCCTTAATCGACGATCTAACTTCTCCGATCACCATCAAACTTAAATACGAGTACACCTACCACCCTCGTACCTACCTAGTGGTTAATTCCATATCTTAATGCCACATCCAATCTATGCATAAGAGGGATACACGCTACATGATCACACTAATCCATGTAGGCTTAGTAAACACCCGGGGAATATAGTTTTCCTATGCCTATGGCTAATATTTACAACTTTGGACCAAAAAACCTCTAGGGTGTCAGGTACTACC
>ML784107.1:207054-223150 GCA_009831015.1 Picea engelmannii | reverse complement strand
CTCTATGGTTATAAATTGTAGGCAAGCTAAACAACAATTTGTGTATACTAGTAATAGTAATTGTAGATTACCGAAATGGAATTAGTCTTCCAAAATTATTTCCGTTTAACTGATTGAACATACTTATGTCCAGTACCTTTGGGTTTCTATTTAAATAATATATATACCACGACAAAGGATTTTATTAATTAAAATTTGGGATTTTATTAAAAAAATATTTTTATAATAATAATATTTTTTTTATTGATGTAACCATGTTTTTAACACATTGATATGAGCAATGTATTGATAATGTAGTACCTTTAAAACCACAAACAATTTTTTTTGAGGCGAAAAAAAACAGTTTCACTGTTATTCTATTCAAAATCAAATGAAACTTTCAAAATACATATGATGTTTACATTGTACATATGGATCCATATATGTCTTGAAATATTGATAAACAAATTTGCTTCAATATACAAAATGTAAAAGTTCATATCATCACTAGTTAACAACTAGTTCTATAAGACCAACGTGTCAATATGTCAATTGAAGAAAAAGTATCTATCGGGGTGAATGACTTTTCCTTGAAAATGTTCCTCAAAATACAACCATCAAATAGTACAATTCAGGGTCTTTTTGGACTGTTGATCAACAACAGAGTTAAAGATTCTATGAACCTGCATAAATTTGAGCCCTTCAAAACCGTCTTTTAACCTCCATATTTTATCTTTCCATAGGTTGAGATAAAGTAGATTCAGGTTTGTCTTCCCTTTTATCCAATCTATCACCACCTTCAAATCTTCAGCGACCATCATTTTGTTTATAGGTAGGCTAGATGCAAAGTGTAAAAGGCCCCATAGACACAATATTTCTTCTTTCATATTGCTTCATTCGCCACCAACAAAGTGAGCTTTGTAGAAATGATCATTGCTAAGTTTAAGAAATAAACCAATACCACAGATACCTCGATCAACAACACCATCAAATAACCCAATAGGAGAATCATCAAAATAGACTAGACTGAGTATGAATCTTAGCTTATCCATTTCACAGTCTCCCTGGAATTATTGAATTGAAAGTAGGACTGGTGTGGAAATTTTTGAATCGTGTCTATTCCAATTCTCAAATAAAATTTTATTCCTATATTTCCAAAATTCCCATATCACTAGAAAGGGAATATGTCTCAACACAGGATATTTAATGAACCAATCTAAAAGATTTTCTTTTAAAACATGATCTCCCCAAGCATCTGGAATCTTCAGGAACAACATCATATCTTTCCAAATAGATTTTGAAACAACACAATGCACAAATAGATGAGAGGTAGTCTCTTTAGCATTGAGGCATAGACTGTATGTTGAAGGTCTGATCCCTCCCCTTCTTCTATAGTTAGCACCTGTAAGAATATAGTCCATCAAACATAGCCAAATGAAACAAGTAATTTTTCTTGGGACATTAAATTTCCAAATATCCTTATGCCACCATCTATTATCCTACAAAATATTAGAAAAACTTATGGAATGATAAGCTAATTTAGCAATGCCAGAGCCCTTCACCCTATTCCAAGACCAAACAAGTTTATCACTGGAATTATTCAAAGAGATACCACTGCTCCACAGCAAAGTAAGAAAATTATCCCATTCTGTAGCCATCTCACTCGATAGCCTAAGTCGATTGGAATCAATCCAGCAAGGATTATTTCATGATGCAAAAGGATAATCCACCTCTGCTAAAGTGAAAATATGCATATTGTTAAGATGTTTGATTAACGAGCCAGATAGAGTACACAATGCATTACCTCCAATGAAAGAATCCAGACCAAGAATGACCTGCTTACCACTACCTATAGACCAGGCCATCCATTTTTTAATAAGAGGCAGAGAATTCATGAAATTCTTCCAAATGATAGAGGGAACCGGTAATTTACTTTCATTTTTCCAGATCCATGAAGTCAAGTCGATTTCTTTGAGGTATTTCTTTTCTAACACCGAAGTCCACAGTCCTTCTCTGAAAAGACCCCTCCAACAAGACTTGGCAGCTAAAGAGAAAGAAAACCAATTAAGATTACAAATACCGCATCCACCATTTTAATTTGGCATAGCAATCTTTTTCCATTTGGCTAAGTGGAAACCGGTTGATTTTCTAGCACCTCTCCAAATGAAGTTTGCAATGAGATGTTAAATCCTATGCAGGATGGAGGATGGAATTTTAACAAGACTGAGCCAATACACATGGAGGCTTTGCAATACTGATTTTTCTAAGACGAGCCTGCCGCCAAAGGAGAGACAACGAAGGGACGAGTTCCCTATTCTCTTTTCAATTTTTTGAAACGTCCAATTCCAATCAACCACTCTGTAATTATTGGGCTTAGTAAAGAAGCCAAGGTACTTCATACCATCATCTATTCTCATAAACAGGATATTAAAAGCAAATCACAGCTTTACCTCCAGACTTGAATCAATATTCCAAGCTAGCAAGCATGACTTTTGACGGTTAACCTCCATACCTGAAGCTCGACATAATTTTGTTAGAATAGATTGAAATGCCATCCAGTCCTTGAAACTTGTGTCTCCTAAAATAAGCATATCGTCTACAAAAACAAATGACAAATGAAAGTCTCAAAAACAACTTAAATGCTTTTGAATGAACCTGTTTCTACAACCTTTTTCGTTTGTCTACTAAGACATTAAACCACCAGAAGGAATAGTAGGGGGGAAAGGGGACACCCCTCCCTCAAACCTTGGTATCTCTTGAAAAATTTTGTTAGGGAACCATTGATCAATACTGCCATATTGACATTAGTTACACAGGACATAATCCATTGTGTAACCTCCCATTTTAGACCGATCTGGAAGAGTAACAACCGCAAAAATTGCCAGCTCACTTTGTCGTATGCCTTATTTAAGTCCAACTTAAGAACAATTGAACTTAAATTCTTAGACTTTGTTGTGTACACACATTCCTCGGCTATTCCCACGACATCAAAAATCAAACTATCTTTAAGAGATCCAACTTGTTATTGGGAAATGCTTGTAGCCATTTTTTCTTTAATACTGGAGGCTAATGTCTTGGATATCACTTTATAGACAAAGTTACAAAGGGATATGGGGCTGAAATCATGAAAGGAAACTGGATTTCTCACCTTGGGAATGAGGGCGAAAAAAGTTGCATTGAGTGCACCCGGAATATGACTTGAAACTCTGGAATCCTCAACAGCCTTGTGAAGATCAGCCCCCATAATGTCAAAGAAAGTCTGAAAAAGTTCTTATGTCCACCCATCCGAGCCCAGACTTTTTCTTTAATAATTTTACTGACAATTTCCTCAATTTCCTCTAAGGTGACTCGCTTCCCTATATCATTGATCTCATCATCATTGAAGAATGTGGGCACATCTTTTAGAATATTTAATTGATTACGCTTGTCCTTTGCCTCTAGAGTGTTGTACTGGGATTGGAAATGATTAAAGTCGGTCTCCTTAATCTCCTTATTGATGGATTTGACACTTCGATCCTCATTTGTTATAGCCCAGATTGTATTTTGAATTCTTCTTTGAAATGTGAATTTATGGAAGAATCTTGTATTCTTGTCTCCCTTGTTCAACCAAATTTCCCTACTTATGAGCCTCCATGTAGATTCTTCAATTGCAAGAATTTTATCCTTCCTTTGTTTTACAGCCTTGAGGATATTGAGTTCATCCTGCTCAAACACCTATGACAGACATTTTATAAAGATCTTTGACATTTTTCGATCAATTTGTAGAAGATATGAATGTAGTTTTTTTTTGTTTGATTGTCACTGAACCACCACTTTTTTTAACTTTCTCAACTTTGCACATAGTAGGAGAGTAGGTGAACTATCTGTCCATTTTTCCATAGAGATCCAAGCAGTCCTGATAAAGGAAGTAAATTCCAGATTGGATAACTAGGTATTGTTGAATTTGAAGGGTGGAACATCTTTATGGATAGAATATTCCATTTGTAGACAAATCAAATTATGATCTGAAATAGTAGAATTTATAATCCAGGACCTATATTTACAATTATTGTTAAGGATATTCTCATCAATGAGAAATTGATCCAACCTTTTAGATATTCCATCCACGTCAACTTTTCCATTGCACCAAGTCGAAGCCATTTGGATCGGTTGTAAATCCACTAACCCAGATGTAAGAAGAATATTAGTGAAAAAATCCGCAAGAGGGTCAATTTTGTCTGAGATACCCCACACCTCCCGAGAAGATAGGGTAAATTTTAAATCGCTCCCAACTATACGAAACTTTTCTTATAGAAGACCAGAATCCAAAAGGGACTTCCATAAGCTTTCCTTATATTTATAAAGCGCATAACAATTCAGAAGTTTAACTTCATTAGCTGAATTTGTTCTTCTTCCCTCCAGATAAATACCTACAGTAGTGCCAACTTCACACAAATCAACAACTACAGGGTTCCATCCGACTATTAAACCACCCAAATGACCATTTGGATCCATTTTGACACAATTCCATGATGGTAAACACTCGAGAAAAAAACCTTTAGCCTTATCACCATCCACCAAGGTTTCTTCTAAGAATACAACGTCAGGGTTTATCTGTTTCAAAAGAATTTTGAGAGATGTTATTTTTTTGGGACCCCCAAACCCAGGTAGGTTGAAGGACAAAATGATCATGAGGGAACTACTGAAGTCGGCAAGCCTTATCTAAGGTTCAAAAGAGGAGATCTCTCATAATTGTGGTTCAATGATTCAGGAAGACTAGGGTCAAGGGATAAGACGGGAACCTGATACTCCATGGACAACTTACCAAAATGAGCCAAGCCACCTTCAACAACCCCAGGGGGCTTATTTGGAGGTCGAGGATGAGACTTTTTTCTAATTGTCAAATTGGGTCATGCACCAGAGGGTAAAGGAAAGGTGGAATAAGAGAAAATATATAGAGGCACAGGAGATAAAGTATAGACTACCTTGTATTTGCGAGACAGAGAGCAGGTTACAGGAGGTATGTTGATCATATTATCTGGACAGGTAAGGAATCCCAAGACCCCGCTTTTGTCACCCAATGGAATAGTTTGGCACTCATTGGCCTCAAAGGAAGGGGAAGAGACAAGTAAACATGTTCTGGACTGTCCCAAACCATCCACTACTGACTTGTAGTTACACTCATTAGTGGTTGGATAGTTAGTGGAAAGATCCCTACCAGAGGGGGAAACAGGCTGTGTGTCACATGGTCCGCTACGTGGATTAATTTCAACTCCCAAACCCTCGGAGACAGAGCCAGGATGACCTTCTGGTTCATTACATTTTCTCATAAGGATGTCCCAAAAATCACCAAAATCTTGAGAACCAATTCCTCATTAGTCTTTAGGTATTCTATCTCATCGACTGAAATCTTTGAAAAAAAGGAAGGAAAGAAAAGATTAATCTTACCTAGGAAAGATTCTTTATCGAAAGGCATCTAGTGGGGTGAGTCTGCTTGTCTATCAATACCCTGTTTTTTCCCTGGATCAAGACCATGCTCCAAAAGTGACTGACACTTCTCTTTCATATGTCCTGGTTTCCAACATGAGTGACAACGAAAAGGCTCCTTCCAATAATCAACATGTTGACGAATGAGGATATCACCAATATGAATATCTATAAAATATGGAATCCCCTGTCAAGATCAAATTCCACCAAGACCCAAGCTAGTCGCTTATTGCACCAACAAAAATAAAAACTTCCCAACCGAACTGGAAATGGCTTCAAAGATCTTTGCAGACTAGTATTCGATAGGAAAATCAGGAAGCAACATCCAAAGGTACCTCTTCGAAAAAAATTCAGATAGGGGATTAAAACCAGGGTACCACCTTTTGAGCATTACTATGCCCCTATTGATAATCCAAAGAGAGTTCATCACTTTCAACAAATCCCCCTTAGATAGGGAATGGAAGACCAACTAGTGGTTGGACAGAAGACTAAATCTCGGACAATACCCAACCAAGGTTTTCCATAAACGAAGCACCCATTCGGGGAGATGAGCCTTATTCATTATGATGTAAAAAAACTTACCTATTAAACTTTCTCTGATAAGCTCGCAACCCAATTCATAGCTACATCTCTCCTGACAATATACTCTGAAATGGACTCCCTAACCTTCAGACTCTTATGTTTGCGATGGAGACGAGCTACACTACAAGATGAATGGTTGCTCCCAACACCAGTTGCTCTCTCATCATAATTTCCCATAGGAAATATTGTCGAAGAATGGTCGGGGGGGGGAGGTTTGGAGGAGATTTTGGCAAAGGCGCAGAGCAGCCATCCCGAGGAGATGAGCCCACATGATTATTCTTGCAAAGGCTTGTGTTTGTCCCATGGCCAAATCTAGAAGTGCCTCCACTTCACGTCACGACATCCACATGTTGTACAGGATTTGCAGGAAATCTTTGGTGGGGGATGCATGTCATATTATCGTAGGAGACTTGGTCAAGGAAATAATACATAATATTATATGTGTTATGGACTAAGAACAACCCTTCGTTGGCCCACAAGGCATCCTCATCCTCCCACGAGATGTCGATAGGATCTGCCATCGTTTCCCTAGACCTCTAATAACCATCCTACGCATGCCTATGAGACGTGACTGAGACTCCATGTCAAGTCCACAAGGCCTCCCCACTTCCACCTTTGAAACCACAATTAATAGGAACACTACAATAAATATAATCACAATTATATTAATAATACAATTGAAATTTACACTGTAATGTGTAGGAAATATTCTATGCATTGAGAAGAATAGAAACAAAAATATATAAAAATAAATTAATATTTTAAATATATAAATAATAATAATTTAATATTTTTTCAATATAATATAATTTATTTAATTTTCAATTTTTAAAAAAAATAAGAAATAGTAATATAGTATGTTACATGAGTTTCGAAAATGAGAATGTTGAAAACTTGGATATACCACTAGAAGCTTCTCCCAAAATTACAAGAAACTACAAGTTGGGAGCATTAATATATTATAATAAATATGATATTTTTATATCTATAATAAATAATATTTAATAAAGTCCATATAAAAGTTTATAAGTTTATAAGTTTAGATCTCATTTTCAAAATATTTATCAAACTACCGACCTTCCTAGCATCTTAACTCAACAAAAGTATGGTGATCTTGGAAAGCTTCTCTTAATGTTTTTCGAGCATAGAAACAAAATTCTAAAGAATCACAAGTAATCACTTACCCTCTTAAGGTCGGATAGACCAATTCGGTATTAGTGGAAATTAATAATCATCATCATCATCAATATTATGTTATAATAAAAACCATATATATATAAAATAAAATAAATTTAATAAATATAAGATAGTTTATAAATTACAATTTTTTTAATGTATGAGAATAATCAAAATTATAGTGTTATATATATGTTTTTAGTTATAAGTTTTATTGAGTTGAATAAGAATAGATTGTTTTCGTATTATTTTAATTAATATCACCCTATTATTAGTTCCTTTTGGGCTTAGAGGGACTATAGCAATCGATGATAATTCGTTGACTTCATATTAGTTTTTTTGCATAATCTTTTAGTTGACTTCATATTAGTTTTTTTACATAATCTCTATTGTTCGAACTAGAGAACTAAAAACATTATTTTTTATATAATAAAAAAAACATTATATGTCATGATCTCATTGGATAATAGATTTGAAGTCTGATTGCCAATTTATCTATTCCCAATGTTTTAAATGTTGACATATCCAAAGTTTTGATCATCTACAATGTTTTTGAATTTTTATTATTTTTATTTAAATGTTTAGATATCCAAAGGTATTTTTTGCATAGTCTCTATTGTTCGAACTATTATTATTATTATTATTATTATTAAGTACTTAAAGAGTAATTATTATTATTATTATTATTATGTATGTAAATAGGTCTGCCACACTGCATTCTTTTTTAAATGTTTACATAGCGTGAGGCCTTTGAACGGTCCTGACAACCTTAAATGTTTACCTAATAGGCCTCACATCCTTAAATGTTTACTTAACAGGCCTGTTACAATACATTTTCCTCTGATTTTTGGATACAATCTTGTTTGTAGTGAATTTGGGCAATATTGTTCTCCATCAGCATTACTAGTTCACTGGTTGTTGCTTACTCATTGGTTCACTGGATGTTGATTATTTTTGTTTGATTCAACTTTGCAAATTTGAGGTCCTATAGTTGTAGTTGGACCTATTGGTGATTTTTCACTGGTTTTTTGTTTGTTGCTTGCACTTGTTTTCTTCAACTTTGCAAGGTTTAAGTCCTGCACCCGTAGTTTGACCTGTTTTTGCACTTTGAAGGTTTAAAATCCTGCACCCTTGTTTTCTTCAACTTTGCAAGGTTGGTGACTTGCATTCACAGTTGGACCTATTGTTGCAGTTTGCAGGGTTCAAATTCTGCACCCGAAATTGGAACAACGCTTTTGTCGTTCCCCATTCACAAGTAAGTTTCAGTACCATGGTTTCATTCCTATTCGTTGTTTGTTGTTTACTATTAGCAGTTTGTAGGTAAGATTTTTTTATGCATAATCTCTATTGTTCGAACTAGAAAACTAAAAACATTATTTTTGATATAATAATCAAAAAAAACTTATATGTCATGATCTCATTGGATAATAGATTTGAATTCTTATTGCGAGCTTCACTATTCCCAATGTTTTAAATGTTAACATATCCAAAGTTTTGATCATCTACAATGTTTTTGAATTTTTATTATTTTTATTTAAATATTTAGATATCCAAAGTTTTGAGCATCGGCAGTCACTTTTTTATTACTTGACTTCATATTAGTTTGTCCTTTGACTATATTTTTTTTTCACAGTCTCTATTGTTCGAACTATTATTATTATTATTATTATTATTATTATTAAGTACTTAAAGAGACATTTTTATTATTATTACGTACATAAATAGGCTTTCTACACTGCATTCTTTTTTAAATGTTTACATACTGTGAGGCCCTTGAACGGTATTGACAACCTTAAATGTTTACCGAACAGGCCTCACAACCTTCAATGTTTACTTAGCATGCATGTTACCATACATTTTCCTCCTACTTTTGGATTCAATCTTTTATGTGGTGAATTTGGGCAATATTGTTCTCCACCGAAATTACTCATTCATTGGTTGTTGCTTTCTCACTGATTCGTTGGATGTTGATTATTGTTGTTTGATTCAACTTTATAAATTTGAGGTCATGTTGTTGCAGTTGGACCTCTTGGTGCTTTTTCACTGGTTTGTTGTTTGTTGCTTGCTCTTGTTTGCTTCAACTTTGCAAGGTTGAAGTCTTGCACCAACAGTTCGACATGTTCCTACACTTTGTAGGGTTGAAATCTTACACCCTTGTTTGCTTAAAATTTGCAAGGTTGGTGTCCTGCATCCGCAGTTGGACCTATTTTTGCAGTGTGTAGGGTTGAGATTCTGCACCTGTAATTGGAACTTTGTTTCTGTCGTTCCTCATTCATGAGTAAGTTTCCATACCATGGTTTCATTCCTATTCATTGTTTGTTGTTTACTATTTGCAGTTTGTAGTTAAGAATTTTCAATACTAGGAATGCCTTAGTGAAAATCCTCTTGCAAAACATCCTTATATGTGACTATTAGGAAGAAAGAAACATGGGTGAATTTCTATCCCCAAAAAGTGTTGAACAATAAATCTTGTCACCTTTGAATGTCAATGCGGGACACAAAACCCACCTCTTTCACATCCATAGTAACATATAAAAAATGAAATGGGATGTTCTCCTCATATTTTTGTTCCTAAAAACCAAATGTTTAGTTCATTTTTCTAGGTTGTTCCCTTCCAATCACATATGCCCATTTTCATGTCCTGGACATCATACCATATCTCTTTGGAAAATGGCAATGCAAAGGGGTTTTCCAAACAAATTCATAGTTTTCATTGCGGAGAAATCATCTATGAGGACCTTGCCATGCCTTTTTTGCAGGTTATGATAGGGAAATATTTTATTCTTTGAGGAAAAACCACATATAGTTGTTGGTTTTATGCTGGACTTTGGGTCTTCCAAAGAATCTTTCATCATTGTTTTCAGATATGGACCTTGTCTTGTGGAAACGATTCTTTGTAATCTAAATGGGAAGTTCACTAATCTGTCTCAGACTGAGTTTGCCAATGCCAAATTTTAGAATATATTTTTCATCTTGTAAGATAATTGAAACATCTTAGAATATCTTCTTCGTCTTGTAAGATAATTGAAACCTTAAGAAGTTGTGTTGTGTGTTGGTTCTGTTCCTGTGGTAAAAGTCCATAATGCCTAGTTCTTCCACTTTTGTTTATCTGACAGACCATCTATATGAGTTTTCTTAGTGGAAGACATCAACAAGTCATTTCAGATCTGTTTATTGTTGATTTGTAAAGAGTGGGAGCACACCTTGAATAAGTTCAAAAATTATATGTCTTAAATACTCAATGTTTGTGCTGAGGAAATTTATAGTGTTATTTAATTTTCATTATCTCTTCTATATGGTTCAATGCTCACTATAGATTTTTTTATTTTTCATATGCTATAGCAACCACTGAGCATTGAATTTGACACGAAGAAGGTTGAAGGATACATAGTGGAATTGGTATGCATTTTCGAACTTATAGTTTTCATTTTTCTTTTTTTTCTATCTGCATATTATCTAGACATAGCTAATAAACATCTTGAAAATCACAACTTAAAAGATAAAGCAATTAATAAATGTTGAGTGCTATGAAATAGAAATAGACTCCATTTTTCATGACAACATCGACCAGGTATTGCATAACAATGGGATTTTTATATTCGATGCATTCTCGTATACTGTGGGAGATTTCCTATTCGATGCATTTCAAGTTCTATTGAATTTCCATTATTCCTTGATCGAGCTTTGCAATGGATTGATAGATCATTTATTGGCCTATTTAAAAAATGGCGACGTTGAGGCATTAAATTCGTATCAATACAAATTGGCATCTAATTTTATTTTCCAATTGCATGGAATACATGATGTCAGTACGTATTTTTCAAAGATGTGGTTGTCTGCATCTGCAACTCTTCCTGTACATGAGAGGGGACTTTGGGGAGATACATTTTGTATGTGGTGGTTCTCCAAGTGGTTGAATATATCAACTAGAATTTGTTCATTAACAAGAAAAAGAAGATATCTACTATTCAACAAAATTGCATCTAGGGATCCATATTGCATCTTGTTCCATGATGCCAATCCTAGAAGTGGTCATTATGAACCACTACTCTATAAAAAATTATCCATATGCAATATTGGAGGAACTTATATTTACTTTTCCCTCACCTGCAAATACCTTCAAACGCATTGGAAACGAATTATGCATCATATACACTCCCATGGACTTCACATAGCAACAATTATTGCATCTAGTTGTGGAGATAGTATGTTCAATGAATTTTCTATTTGATAGCAACAAAGTTGGATGTGCACTCACTGAACTCCTTTATCCCTACTCTCCATCATAACTAAGCCATCAAATTTTCTCATGATTTCATTCCCAACCTTCTATGCCCATGAAATTGTAGCATAGGTTAGTCATCCCAGTCGACACTTTCATTTTCTAATCAATGGTAACGTTGACAATAATGAATGAATGTGTAAACACTTTAAATTCAAAGGAATTGATTAGACACTTTCTTCTTGGATGATTTCTTATTTTGCAAATGGTGTATAGGAATGGTAGGATTCCTCTTCCCGAGTTGGACTTTTTATAGTTAATTAATGATCATTTTGTTGATGATTAAGACTAACAATCCTAGAATCATACCATGGAATTCCTAACTGTATTTTGCATTGCCTCATGTTGTAGTATTCAATGGGCCATGACCCAATGTTACATGTAGAGCTAATGCTTAGTTCCTATGTGGCATTTTGTCCAACACTATACTTGGATATAGTCAAACCACTTCTTTAAGTTTCTAGGTATCCCCTTTTGTTTCTAGGTCTCTCCTAAAAATCTGTGGGAAGTGGTGGTGCAACGATATAGAGGAATATTAAGAAGTGAATCACTAAACCTTCGTCACTAGAAACTAAGTTCCAAATCTATACCAAATTGTTATCACCACTCATGTTTACTACTCTTATTGTTAGGTCCCTTCTAAGGTTGCCCAAAAACATCTTGAAAATTTATTTACGCCAAGTCAACTTATAGGATAGGCTTTAACTGAGCTAGTTTGTTTTTATGTTTTACATCTAGAGATTTAAGGGGAATGGGAATTATTAGAACCGGGGTTCGAACCCAAGTGTTGTGTGCAAAGTTGGTGATTTGTGTCATGGAGGGAAAAGAGGTTACTTGTGTGGGACAATCTTAAGTGAAATCCATCCCTAGTTAATACTAACAAGATTATCATATAAATAATCCAGGAGCTTATTCTTAAAGACTTTTTGTTAAATTTTAGTATCCCTAAAACTCATACCTATTGGTGTTGCCATGGGAAATGGGGTACATCCATGACATTTCACAACTACAATTCAACCATGGGGTACAAGTGGATTTACTCTAATCGTTTGAAGGCCATTTGAATCAAATATGACAACTGAAATCGAAGCAAAGAGAATGGTTGTTTTTTCTAAGAATCGTATGGAAACCCATTCTTGAGCCAAAAAAACTGTTTTTACATGGAGCCTTATTGTGGGAGGCATACCTACAAATAAAAGAATGAAATACCTAAAGGTGAAAAAGGCATCTCAAGAGTGTTAGGAAATTAAACACTTCCACGCTAAACCTATTCCCTTCTTGATCCTATTTCCTTTTGGGATTTTGTAATTGGGGTGGAAAAAATAACTCTTTAATTATATTACCTTGAAAGGGATTTTCATTTCGTCCATACCTTGCCATACCCATGCCCTACAGAATAATTTTCATCTTTCATTTTTTTTGTAAGTGCTTATATTAATCATCAAAAGATTGTTTACACTATGTGTTCCCTCTTGTTAGAATTGGAAAACATACACTTATATCTATTTAAACAAAATTGAATATCCTTGGTTTCTTAATATTGTCTTTTGATATGCTTTGCTTATCTTGGTTTTTTGAGTCACACACCTATTATTTCTTCGACAACATGGATGAAATCTTTGCAACTATTTTCTCTTGAAGAGTTTGAATAGAATTCCATTTCTTGTCTTCTAGGTTCTATGATCCATGGTTGGCAGAGGAGGTAAATCGTTGGCCTTGATTATGGAGCCTAACCCCGAGGGGATAAAGAGAGTTGAACTCGTGACCTCCCCAAATTTGGGGGAGAGATCTCATGTTTGGCTCATGAATGCTTGAGCTAACCCTCAGGTCTTCTATGTTCTCCAATATATGCATGGTAGCAATGTGGATTCTCCATTGTTATTTATTATCAAGGAGAGGTTCTCATAATAAGCCAACATCCTCTACATCAAGGGTGGTTAGGTTGATAACATAATTGTGGCTATATGTTGCTACAAAAAAGAGGCAACAAGAATCTATGTAACAACCCTAGTTAAATAGTTTATTAAGGTTTATCAAGTATAGTTAATTAAATAATTAACTATCCTAATGTGTATTAGTTAAATAATGATTATTTATTAATAATATTATTTATTTATTTATTTATTGTTTAATATATGTTGATTAATTAATTGATTGATTAATTAACACATTTAATGTCTGGGTAACAAATTAAAGGCTTAATAACTTTTAATTTATTATTAGAAAACTTTACGTATGTAGGGATAAATCATTGAATGGAGGGATAGGGTATTGAATGGAGGGATAAGGTATTAAATGGAGGGATAAGGTGGGTGGCATTAAAGGAAGGTAGGAGGCGGTGAATGGGAGGAGGATATGAGGGGGCAGAGGCATTCAGGGAAGGGGACTTTTTGGAAACTTTGGGGAAAGGAATCTTTTTTTTCTCAGATTAGGGACTGTGTTTTATGGTTTGGATTTTGGGTGGACTATTGCAGGAGTGCATCGATTGCTGGGAGTTTTGGGCTCGGGGGCCAGGAATCCTCACGGAATCCTGGAGCTAGGGAGATGGATAGGCTCTGTTCCTAGCTAGAAGGGAGGAAAGGTTCAGTTTTGGGCAGAGTTTGGGCAGAGCAGCAACGAGGACAGACGGAGATTGGAGAAATAGCATCAGACAAAGGTATGTATTTTCATGAATTTGTTGTGTTATGTGGTTGTTAATTAAATTTATTTTCATGTTGTTCATAAATTTAATTTATGTTGAATAATAAATGATTATAAGTTGATGATTAAATTGTACAAGATATAATTTCTTTATTCTTTATTTTAGCATGTGTTTTATAAGGCTCTGTGGGGACAGAGACCTTACAATATAGGTGTGGAGGGATCTCACCATGAATTGAACTTGGGTCATCATTACGGAAACTTCTTTGAATTGGCTCTAGACCATAGTGCGACGGGTGTGCATGCACACACACACACATATATTGCAAATACTATATTCTCCATTATATTTCTTTAAATCCTATTCTCTTTATGGGTTTTCTAACTGGAGTGGAAGAAATAACTCTTTATATCCTTAATAGATGAGTCTTGTTGACAATTCTTGCACATATTACTTCCTTTTGATTTGGGTTTGCATTTCTATCTTTTTCCAATGATCATTTGTTGATGTGGCACCCCAGTTTTGATCCCTAGACTAGTAATGTAAATGTATATTATGAATGGCTAAAAGTTGTACAATTGTAATTTGTAACTTGATATTTAATGCTAATACAAAATTTAAATACATCACAAGCTACAGAAGATGAAGGACAAGATCGGGGGACTATGATTCCACAAGAGGGGAAATGTAGGGGGGTTATAAGAGGTTTGAGGGGCTAAAGGGGAAAGACCTTGGCTAGTGACTTTGTTCATCACCAGGGTTTGAGTCTAAGTAAGGTCCCTTATGGATTCATCCAGTTTTTTATCCCTTGAAATATTTGCGTCTTGGGTTGATCTAGCCTCGGTCTTAGAGGCAATAAAAGGTTCAACCTTACACGTGAAAAGATTAGCCTCAATATTTGTAGATAACTCTTTGGCTTCTTCAAGGGTCTTTGGGATCTTGTCCTTGACCATAAAACCCAAATGTCTTGGGAAGGCATTGGTATAAAGGAAAATAAGATGATCTCTTTCAGGGAAAATATTGCTAGGAATTCATTGAAGCAACTTCTCAAATCTAGTGTTAAACTCTCTGACAATTTCATTCTCATTACCTCCTATCTCAGTAAGTTATTGCAAAAAAATATTAGGGTTTGGTCCAGCCTCGATCTTGAATAAATTAAGATCAAGAAGATTTATTTAGGGCAACTTTATGGAACTTATGCAACTTTACACAACTTTGTGCAACATGCAACTTTATGCAACAATGCAACTTATGCAACTTTACGCAACTTTACGCAACTTTATGCAACTTTACGCAACATGCAACTTTATGCAACAATGCAAATTACGCAACTTTATGCAACTTTACGCAAAATCATGAAACTTTATGCAACAATGCAAGTTATGCAACTTTACGCAACTTTATGCAACATGCAACTTATGCAACTATGCAACTATATGCAACTTATGCAACTATGCAACTAGTATATGCGACTTATGCAACTATATGCAACTATATGCAACTTATGAATGTGTGACCTATATCCTCCTAATTCAACTTATGAATGCAACTATATCCTCCTAATGGATCTAAGTTCCTTATTAGAGGCCTTGAGAGCCAACTATGATGCATAAAACCTATGAATGGTGCCCATATGGTGTCCTAATAGCCATTATTATTATTTAAAGCATACCAATGTTGCCCATATTCCTAATTGGAGGCCTTGATCTTGGTCATTAAGCACATAAGGTTCATTTAAATCCTAATTCCCTTGATGATGGTACAAGCCTAAACTCCCATATGTGATGTGAAAAAATACTAATAGTGTCCAAATCCCACCTCGAGGCTAAATATCCCTTAAACATTATCTACATGATCATTCAATGGTTAGTTCATAGACCTTGAGGCCAAATATCTCTTAAATAATATCTACATGGTTATTTGAGGCCTAGTTCATGGCCCTTGAATTTGAGAACTTTCATTGTGAGCTT